>ML776613.1:129152-139448 GCA_009831015.1 Picea engelmannii
GGGGGGATAATGAGTTCCCAAATTGACACTATTTTTTTACCTAATTTCGTGACTATTTTGGTAATGTTTGTCCTCAACTTGACCATCAGAACCCTTAGTTTTCCAAAGATTTAACTTATCATTTCTATAAGGTATACAGAATTGAATTTCTAAGTTATTTCTTATTTATATGATGAATTTAGGTATGAGTATTAGTATTATTAAATAATTGGTAATATAAATGAATAGAAAGTTGCTAACGAGATCCTTGTAGAATATTCAAAGATAATATCACTACAAAACTTTACCATATCACAACTATATGAACAAAATAGAGTAATAAGCCTGGTTATGAATGGATCAAAAGTCATAACCAATAGTGAATCATGGCTCATGCAATGGATTTGGTGGTGGAATCAATGCTGAGAGGATCGGAGTCATAGCCAATAGTAACTCAAGATATACGCAAAGCTTGGAATAATATTTTCCTCCATGCAAGAAATCAATGAATTCTATTACACCAGTAACTGAAACTCATGAATTTACAGGAATATTGTCAATATAATGATTCCATCAAACCATAGTCTCATCATGAATTACCCACCAAGGTGAAATTAGAAGGGGAACTAAATGCATTTAACATAATATTTAATACATGTTGAATGGATCATGTGGGGGCATCTCCAGAGCAGCATATTTCGAGCCAAGAATTCATGGGTAGAATGAATAAAACATACTAGTTACACAGGGATCCAAAAAGACATTTCAAGTATTCATTGTAACTTTGAATGGGGTTGCGGTCACCTTTAGGATCGAAGCACCCTAGCTCTTCATGAGATAATAAAATTGGGGATCATTCCTTAGAAATAAGAATTGTTTAACATTTAGTTTCAATTTGGTTTTTAGTTCTATTTTATTTAAATTAATGTATAATCCATCCTAAAATTTATAAATACAAGAGCTAACACTTGTATGGGGGGGGATACATTATGTAGAAGCTTCATATTTTAGGAATAAAATACAGAGATCTTATCACTATGTTCTGCAACTTCTGAAATGGTCACTATGAGTCTATTTATATTTTGATTTAATCATTTGGTTTTAGTAGATACCAACATCTAGTTTTCTAGAGGGGGGCCACTCTAGAGAGAAAGAGTTGTGGATCTGTAGGATATTTCTGTAGGTTACATGTTTCCAATTCATGTAGCTTAATCTCTTGCTATAATATACATTGTTGTAGCTTAATATTTAATTGCTGTATCTTAATCTTCAATTGTTGTAGCTTAATCTCTTGTTGTAGCTTAATATTTAATTGGTGTATCTTAATCTCTTTTTGTAGTATACATTCATTCTTTTACATTTTTTTGTTAATTCACGATCAAATGCAAACTGTAGACTTATGCATGATGAAAAGTGATAATAGAAATAGTCAAACAGAGCATGGTAACATTATGCATTACCTTAAAGAGCCAAGGACTAGTTAAACTATCACAAATCATTCATGCTTACTTTTTCGCAAGTGTGGTGTGTTTATTTTTTCCTGCGAGTGTGGTGTGTTTGATTTTCCACAATGTCATTTCATTGAAGCATAATAGAAACTAGAGTAAATAAAGAACCAGGAGCCTACACATACAATGCAAGACATCTTTTAAGTTTCTCTAGAACTTTGGGTTGATAAGTGAATGCACAATCTCTTTTTATTTCTCTTTCTCGGGTAATAAGGAGCTCGTTAGTTGGTGTCGAGATACTCAAACAAGGAAAATCCACTTTGAAAACTTCATAGAAGAAAAAGGGACCCCAGATCACCAATCCAAAAAACTTTATTCAACTAACATTTTGTGTACTCATCAATCTAGACAACTTTGTCTTGAATGGGTTTTTGCCAATTTTTCTATGTTTGGGAGATAGCCAATTTTGGTTAAAAAATTCCAAGTCTAGAGAAAGTATAAAAGTGAAAATTCATCAATTCCATATTTATACAGAATTTGACTGCAACATCGTATTCCAAATTCAAGAGTTGATTTGTGTTCACAATAATAAATACTATATGCTCTTGATATAAAAGTTTCTATGATTCTTGACCAATTTTCTTCTACAGATGGTAGAAAATGGTCTCTCAAATAAACTGCATCAACAAAAATAGGCCACAAATGAGTAGAAAATGAAAACTTTAGAAGGTTATAATGTTTAGCTCAGAAATTAGAATGAGGCATGAATATAGTTGTTGGAAAGGTGATTTAGAGGAGAATGTATCTAAACCATCAAAATTAGATTCCAATGCATCCATTCCTCTCATAAATTCAACTGAAGAATTACTTGTAATATAACTAATGAAATATTTTACAATATGCATGATTTTAACAATAATTGTTACATGCACATTTCTTGCAGAATTAGAGCTACAGTAAATCAGATTTGGTTCCTATATGAGAACTAGAGATATGAAGGATGCCCAAGGATATTACAACCATGAGGAGGAGGTCATAGGTTTACATATCATCATGGGAAATGTAGAGACCGAGTCCAATAGATATAGAAGCATAGTAGATATGGAAGATCTAGTTGAGACTATGAGAATCTTGCAGAAAGAAGTGCAGAGATATAGAGAAGACAGTGAAAGGGTGATAAGAGCCTAGGAGGAGTTGTTACAGAGTCTGAATATGTTTCAATAGAAGTTAATAAATATTCTACCACAAAACAAGTAGTCAATGTAAGACAAATAGAAACATCCAAATCTCATGATAGGAGGGATGACCATGGGGTGTATAGGAAAACAAGGATTTTTAGTAGACATCATCATAATCATTCACCAGGATAGCCAACTAGAAGAGAACATGGAAATTCACGGTCGGAGAGAAGCCAAAGTATGTCCCCTGTCATACATTAGAAGACAAGACATGGTTCAGATATTTTGCAAGGAGAGCTCAGAAAGCTCAAGCCACCATATTTTGATGGAGAACATAGGAAGGGAGAAGGAGTTGAAGCCTAGTTATTGGGCATGAGGAAATATTTCCAGTAACATGATTATTCATCGAATGTAGAAGGAAAAATAGCATCCTACCATCTTCAAGGAAAAACATCCATGTGGTGGGATCAACTTAAGTAGGTTAAGCACCTTGATGAGAAAAGGATCTCATCGACGTAGTTTAAAAGACATTTCCAATAGAAATACTTGTCAAAGCAATGTTATGACAAGAAGGTGAAAAAATTATTTGAACTCAATCTTGGAAGCATGACCATGGATGAGTATGAGAGGAAATTCTTGGAACTTATAAGGTGAAAGACTTCATTAGGGATGAGAAGGTAAAAAATCATAGGTTCTTGAGTGGACTTCCACCCTTCTACAAGGATAAAATTTAGTTTTATGAACCGAAGACCTTGGAAGAAGCCATAAGAAAAGCTAAGTATTTGTATGAGCAGAAAAAAGGAAGGCCATCTTTCCAAAAGGCCTGGTATGATAAGAAGAAAGGAAAGATGGATCATAGAAAGAAAGGATTCAAGCTGCCTTTCATCAGGAACAAATCACAAGCATATCAACAAGGGAATCCAACACAAGGTGAACAAAAATGACAGATTCCTTGGGGAAAAGGCCAAGACAACATATCATAAAGTGTTGGGGATACAAGGAAGGACATATGTATAAGTATTGTCCTCATCGGGTGTTATAGCATCATTTGACACCACATATGCTCATGATGACTCATTGTCCTTAGTTGCATCCCTTTCCCTACTTGCAGGAGAAAAATCCCCCTTTTCCTCCCTGAAAATATCTTTAAAAATCCCATTTTTCTTGATGTACGTGACTATCCCTAAAGTAACTCATGTACATACGTGACTTTCTAGTTAATAACCCGTGTACATGTTTAATTGGCTCAAAAAAAAAAAAATCTTGATATTTCACATGGACTTTACGAGTTCCCTAGGTTCTCAACCTCCTGTAGCCCATTCATAACTACTCCAACTGACAAAAGGGAGTATAAAAGAGAGCCTTGGGATGGAGGAAAAAAGATATCAAATAAAGGCATCCATATGATGGCCTTTTCCATATAGTCTTGCAAGCCCCTATTTCCCCTTTCTTATGAGATTGTCATTCCCACCCTGAAAACCCTCATTTTCAGGATTTGTGTTTCACCATGTCTTGTCAAGAAGAAAGCCATTGCTTCCTTGGACCTCTGGAACACAAAGCTTTGGAGGTAGTGTTTTCCATCTTAGTCCTTGGGATGAGGAACTTGAAGCCTAGTTTAGAGATCTTGTCACAGTGGTTATAGGTTATAACCAACTCTTTTTGTTGTTATTAATAAAAGAACTCTCATTTTCATCCACTTCTCTTTGTTAATTCATGCTTTTAATGAGATTAATTGTATATTATTTTGAATCTAACATAAAAAGTGAATTTATTATATTTAGTTAATTAGCAGACAAATACCTTCTTGAGTTGCATACTTCTTTGTTTGGAAAATTTTCAGAAGATCGTGGTGAAGGAGTTCTGGAGTGAAATCGCTTGAGCAGGATCGATATCAAATGATAGGTTCCTGGTATGTTCTCTTTCCTTTCTTACGAAAGTTAGTTACTATAGGTAGCTACTTTCAATTAAATTCTTAATTAAAGTTTGAGAGAAGTATTTTCAGGGAACTGCTTTATTGTGGCCCGTGACCCAAAGCCATAGGACCTATATTCTCATAACAAAATTGGAAACCATATTGGGGATTCTCCCTTTTTGGGTCATTAAGGGTGCTTTTAGCTTGCATTTATTTTTGAATCTTTTTTTTTTTTTTTTGAACCTTGGTTTAGCATTCTCTTGATTTCTCTAATCCTTTTTTAATCTTCCAACCCTCCTCCCTCAAGTTTGAGGGGTTTTTATTGGGTGTACACAGGTTTAATTGAGTATAGTTGGGTACATATGCAACTTTCCTTGATCATAGTTGTGTACATAATATTATATGTGTGACCTATAGTGGAGAGAGTCGCGTACACCTCCAAAAAAGTGACTTTTTTACTTATTTTTCAACCTTTTTGAAGCCCTGTTTCAGCTAGTTTGGAGGTATTTTTGGGTTGTTCGGTCCCAAAAAAATTTGTGGCCTATAGGAGGTTTGTAAGGCCTTAAATTTTATTGGAAAACAAAGTTTTTTTATCCATATTTTTCTCCCTTTTATCCCTAGTATTTCATGACGATAAGACTAGTCTTGTTCTCGGGATCTTGGTTTTCTGGTCACTATTGTGGTCATTTTTGAAACTTGAGTTTGTATTTGAGTTAGAGACATTTATTTTTTATTTATTTTTATTTTTCGAGCACAAAACCACAAAATTTCTTTCTTTTAACACATTTTGTTACTTTTTTCTTTGTATAAAGAAAAAGAAAATGAAAAATCCTAGTTTTCTGCTAGTTGGGTCTCTTTCTTTATTTGCATTGTTTTGCATTGTTATTTGAAAAAGAAAAAGACATTAGCAGAGGATTTGGTTTTCTTCTTATCTTGGTATCATTTCAAAGGAAAAATAACAAAGAACATCCTTTTGTTTTCTTCTTTTTCTTTTCTCAAAATTTTGCATTGTGCATTTTGCATCAAAAAGAGAAAAGGTTGCATTTCAAGGTTTGAAAGATTGTTCATGCATTTTTTCTTTTTTGAAACTCTTTTTCATTGAAGAAATAGTGTAAAGTTTTCTTTGTCAATGTTCTTTTATGTTTTATTTTTTCAAGAGTCTCAAAAAACATCAGCTTCACTTCCATTTCCTTTGAGTAAAAACAACCAATAAAATGAACGTTAAACTTAAAATTTACTAGACTTTGTTTCTAGGGTTCATAAACAAATTTAGGGTTAGGGCCTTGGATTAGTATTGGAGATATAACTCTCAAAGGCTAGTAAACAAACATAGGAGTCTAAATTAGGGAGATTCAAACCCAATTGTCATATAAGTGTGGTCAGGAAACTTCTCTCACACAGGAGCCAAACATGAGGTCGTGTAAGGAAGAGCCAAGGATATAGCCCCTCTGAAGCTTGACCAAGCGTTGTGGAGAAATCGTATTTTAGGGGTTTTGTTAGTATCAATACCTCCCTGAGAGGTGGTTCTTTCAAGGCTTTGATTTTTCTTACCATGTCCATACATTCGATCCCAACTGTCAATTGTTCCCTCATGTTATCACTGAGTAAATTGTTAGGTTGAAGAAACAATCTACAAAGGTAACCTACAAGCCAACTTTAAGATCTCATTGTTTTTGAACTGATGGATAGATTTAGATGTTTGAGATAGTTTTTTCAAGGTTTGTTGGCAAGGAGGTATAGTATCTCTAGGGATATGGAGTCAACCCCTAGAAACAAAATAAAATGATGACTAGTAGGTAGAACTCCTCAGAGGAGCAAAGGCTAAATAAGGTGATGAACTTCAGTTTTGAGTTTGATTATGTAGGGTGAAAGAAGAATAGAAACACATAACATAATCAGAGCATTATAAGGATGAATTATGACCTTAGTTAAGAAGGTAAACAAAATTTAAATCAATTAAGTCTAGAGCACCATTAGATGAATTCTAGACCCTTAATTATCCAATTTAAACAGAAGAAAAGTGAATATGAAAGTAAGTACACAATAAATACATACAAAGAATGAGTACAATATTCATATCACCACCATCGTTTTCATAAGGAGTTTAGGACTTCTGCATTTGTATTTCTATTAGATTCAGAAAATTACATTGAAGATCAAAATATCTATACTCCTGCCAACTCGCCCATATTTACATCAAAATAATCAACATATATAAAAAACTTATGCCACACTTAGTTGTTAGGGGTTGAACTACTTCATCCTAGAATCATGGATCTAGTTGCTTTCAAAGAGAACAATAATTTCTACCATATTTACTAAAAATAGAAAATTTGATTTTGCCAATCATAACATAACCAAAATATCCTTTACAATCATAGATCTTTGAAAAACAATTGACCATGTGGTTTTGATGAGTCATCAGGTCCATCTAGGAGCACCTCAAGTCATCATGTGCGTTGTTGGAAAACTCTATTACCCTTGCATAGTGACTTCTAGTTAATGTTGTGCAAGTGCTACCTACAACATTTGCGTAGCGAATGTCCATGTTGTGGTTTCTCGTGCGAATCCAGGTGGGAGCAAAGGCTGGGAACCATGCATCTTCCTCAAAACTTGTATACCTTTCATCACATGTCCTCCTTTCTGATCATGTGATCTTACAGCATTTGTGTAGCGATTATTCGCTACGCAAGTGTTGTGTATGACTATTTCTTAGATAAGAAAGAAAAGTGTGCATGGAAAATATTTCATGTCATCGTCTTGATGAAACAACCCTTCATCAGCATCAAAATGTATGTTTCCCACAGATTTAATGATGTGAACAAAACTTTGACATGGTTCCATGCCCAAAACAAACAAAAATAAGGCTTCCTAACTCATATTTTTGAACTTTAGCAAGGAGATTTAGCTTTTCCTTAGCTTCTTCATCCAATTTCACTTGTAACCTTAAGGCCTTGTTTTCTTTTCTCAATGACAGGTTCTGTCTCTTTAAATTTCCCACCTGCCTGAACAAAGTTGCATTCCTCTTCAACTTTGACTAAGCATTAGAAATGATTGCACATGCGTTTTCTATGGCTGGTCTGCATTCCTTGTAATGATTCATGATCCCTTCCTCTGATATTCTCTTTTCTTCCTTGAGCTTGATAATCTAGTCTTGATCTTCTCTTAGCTACTTATTTATCCATTTTATGTTCCTTTATCCTTTTGTGAGTGAAGTAGGAGATTTCTAACCTGTTTCTTGTTTTCCCTGTATGTTTGGACTATTCTTCCTAGTTGAGGACCTTGTCAAAGGTGATGCGGGTTTGGATGCAACTGTAGTCTCATGACCTTGCCTGATATTCCTTCCCTTTTTCATTTCTTGCATAGGAATTTCTTTTCTCTGTGGTGTTTGTGCTTCAAGAGTATTCTCTGTTAGTTTATTTTTCAATTCCTTGTTCTCCTGGTAGAGTTGGGCTATAATATGTTGAGCTTTCTTGAGTTGTTTTTGAATATCTTTGACATTTGAATCTTTCTCCCCTGGTTTCACTTACTCCTCATCAATCTCCTAGGTTGTAAATTCAACAAACTCTGACTGAACAGTGGGTATGGGAAACCTCCTAGAAGATGACTTGGTGAGTGTTTTACTGGGAACCTGTGTCTCCTTGGGTTCATCAGTGAATTGTAGTTTTCTTATTTTATTCAAGATTCGCTGACTGGGTGATGGATTCTCAATCTCTTTTCCTTTTCCCTTTTTAGTAGCACCTCCTCCTTTCACCCCTGAACTATTAGATGTTGATTTCTTAGCAAACAAGGGGGTGTATCCTTTAGGATCTAGGGAAATGTTTGTTGAGGTCAAGAAGGAATCCCAATCCATGTTTATATTTCGAAGCTCTTGAACCACCAATAGCTTCACCAAGGAAAAGTAGAACATGCTACTATTTAGTTGGTCAGCTATGGCTTGGACTCTTCCTCCCAATTATTCTTAGGCTTCTATATAGGTAGAAAGGTAAGTTTAGGGGGCTTTTTCCTGTGAAATGCATAAGGAGCCTCATGTGGTATTGATATACCCTGTCAAACCTACCCTCACAAGTAAAGTGTTTCTGGATTACCCTCAAAATCTTCTCATAAGGTTCTAAAACATACTCCCTGTGGATGGTAGCACCAATTTTCTTATTTATCTATTTAGGTTTGAGAAAATCAATATAAAACAAAGGATCTAAGGGAATACCTTTAAACCAATTCTCTCCCTATGTAGGGATCTCTATAGAAGTTGATATGGTTTCTTCTGATACTAGAAAAGTGACCCCTGCAATGGTTGTGCTAACACCATTAAAGTTTAGAGAAAACTGCTTGGTTAGCTACACACCATACCCCTAAACTTTTTCACAGAATCTCATACATCCAGATTTTTCAAAGGACACCATGTATGCAAGGTTTGAGTTCACCAAAGTTAGCCATTGGGGTTCATATCTAAAAAAAAATCATCCCTTATATTTCTTCTTTCCATGTGAAGTCATGGTTTTGCGATGTCTTCCTTGCAAAAGTAATTGCTCAAAGAAGAAAAACCTTCACACTCAGCATGCAAGCTTGCACAACAAACTAGGATAGCTAGGTCTTGGCTCGAATGAAGCAAACCTAGTTGAAAGGAGAATTCCTTCAAATGATAAACTTGCAATGAGCTCCAATAAAGGCTCTTAGACAATGATTAAAATGAATGAAGAGTGTGTAGCAAAAAAAATAGAGTGACGGGCTTGTGTAGCAAATGGCAACACACAAGGTTTGCGTAGTGACTGGCAGCACACAGCATTTTCATAGTGGGGTGATTGTTTGAGTAGCATATGGATTTGGAGTTTGTTCGAGAGTCTATGGATTATTCATAGGTCTCTGAGGCAATGGAGAAATACAAAATGGTGGCTAGTATACATGCTTAAATGGACAAGGAACAAAATTTGAAATGGGAAGCGCTTATCAAAGGTGACAAGATGTTTCAAGGAAAATTAGGAATTTGCACAGCGAATTTGTGCAGCGGGTACACTTTTGAAGCTTGCAATGGTAAAAATCACATGGAGTGTCATGATTGTCCCTTCTCTGACCTCATGAAAGGTGATGATGAACCATAATACCTTTTGACATGACATTCACCCTAACCTATGACTCGACCTTAGCACATAATTTCCCACTTTTTAATATGATTCAAGACTTAGGAAAAAGTGGACCATTACAAATTTAACATCATGGACTTTACAATCTTGACTCTTTGATTTTTATGATGGTGTTTTATGAAAAAGACAATACACCCTTTAACCCAACTTATGGCTAGACCCCTTGTTAGAATATAATGGATGTGCTCATTTTACCATTGATAATACGATTGTCACCCAACCATAGGTCAAAGCCACCATCCGAGCACCTTAACCTTGACAGAGAATCATTCCGGAAGCAAACCCTAAGCTAGATAGCCAAACAAAGGGTAGCACACCTTTCCCCAAGGATAACACATCAACAAGAGTTGATCGGATAGTCCAAACCCTAACCAAGAGATAGTCCAAGCCAAACGTGATTTGCTAGCTGCAGCAACTACAATGGCATCTCTCCTCAAACCTACGCACAAGTTGTTGCTCTGCAATTATGAGACTACCTTGCTAGAATGAGAATTGGCCTCCTGTATTTATACTAATTCTGGCTAACTTCGTGGGCCGACTTCTCATTTTGGGTATCTTTTTGTTTAGTATATATTAATTCTTCTAGCCGACTTTATCTCTTGGAGGCTAATAACCTAATATAAATTATCCTCTTGAGC
>ML776613.1:160170-170879 GCA_009831015.1 Picea engelmannii
TTTTATCCCAACATGAAGGTAGTGTCATTTCAACTAATTCCTTGTATCTTGTCATGAAGGTTTCAGTAATTCTCTTAATTGAACTACATTTAATTTGAGGATGTTGAATAAAATTATTCTTCATTAATAACTTTGTAGCATCAATAATTATAGAAGTATGAACATTGACACCCAAATCCTTTAATTGATTCCAAGTCTTAGAATTAAGGTTTTTGGGAAGAGATATCATTTTTGTAATAGAATCGACGTTGATATAGAATATAATGGACCCATTTTCAGATACCACAGCCCTTTTGTCAGAAAGATAGGTTTGGGGGATTATCAATTTACCCAAGTTCGACTCTCATATAAGTAAATAATCATGCAAATCGCTAAATATATCACAGGTTAACTGACTTAACTGGTAAGGATAAAACTGTGACATAATGGTTTCAAAAATTTCACAATCATGGTCAATTAGGACTTTTTCATCAGAGGTTGATGGTTGACCAGACTGACTGCCTTTCTCCATCTATCCTTATTTTAAACAATAAGAAGAGATTTGAAATAAGGAAATTAGAAAAATACCCAAACTTATTTGTTGAAGGAGAATTTGGTTGCTTTAACTGGAGTCTATTGTACTCATAACAGAGTTTATCGTGTGCATTTAACTTTGAGGTTTATTGTTTTGAATCTTCTTTTAAAAACCTTTGAATTACATCAACACAATGCATTTTTTATTTGGCTTACATCAAGATGCCATATATGATTCATCCATGCATTTAGGGGGTGAGATAAAGTGGTTTGATAATACCACCCCTGCGTACCGAAATGAATAAGGGAATGACACGTTATCAACCGTTAATACAATGATTTATAATTCAAGCCTATGACCCCTTTTTATCTAGCATGCAATTTCACAGGCCGAAATAAATTGAGACCATTGTACTTGGATCTATATTTTTGGTATGATCATGTCTGTTGAATTTTCATTTCAAACCTTGTTTGTTCTTTGTTGCGTGTACAAGAAAATGGAAAAAAGATGCAGTATACATGGTATCAAACCTTAATTTAGGACTGGATGAAAGGGAAAACTTGATGTGAATTGAACACAAAGAGAGCCATTGTAAACCATTTCATATTGAAAAAATAGCTACATGATATACATTCTCCATATACATCAACAATGAGACTACATACCGAAGACATTGTGGGGTCAATCCCTCCTTGGACACACAGATGGGTTCGATCTCTCCTTGTATGGGACTGCTCCTCTACGCACTCTCCTTAATGGCAGGTAAAATTGATACAATGAAATTGTCAGCGGGTTTCTCCTCTACACACTCTTCATACTAGCAGGTGGGGTAGATCAATGTAGTGGTTGGTAGATCTGGAGTGGGTTTATTTGGTGAGGGGTTTGGCACCATAGGTTTTTTTTTTTTTTTTTTTTTTTTTTTAAAGGTAATACAGTTTAAATTTAAAATATTAAATAATATGTGTTATATAGTTATATATAACCCCCTTGAACCCTAAAACCCCATAATCCCCTGACCTCTGAACCCCCTAACCCCTCAATCCCTGACTCCTAACCCCTGACCCTAAACCATGTCCACCAAAAATTATTTTTTGTGATAAATGTTCTAATGGATTCCATATGACACTTGCATCTCAAAGATTCCATTTAGGGCCTGGATAGTGGTTTTGGAGCATGCACGTGGTTCCTATGGTGGATGAGGGTGGAGGGTTAGAAATTTACCAAGGTTACTACAAATTTTTACAATTTGTTCTTTGTCACTCCTTCCATCTAATATTCTCCGTAATGTTTTTTGTTGCATTCTTCCCGATATGCATTGTATCAAACAAATCAATTATTTGTATATTCTTATAGTAGGGCAACATGTTGAATTGTATACAGTATTTTTTCTTTCCTCTTGGAAGCCCATTAATGCCTTGACAACATTTATGAAAAATAAATGATATTACAACAATAATTGTTAGATACAATAAAAAGAATTCAACACAAATTATTAAAATTGTAAAACATTAATATATAAGATACATAGACTATTTGCTTAGCTTGGTGATTTCTATTATATTCCAACTTCCATAAGTGAGGTTTCATTCTTCGTGGTTTTATTCAAGTCTCTTCTTTCACATTGAGATGATGTTTTTCTGTAGTTCATACCTATGGTTCCTAGGGAGGAAGTGTCTATACTCATCAAACACCACATTTCCTAAACTTCTTGAACGATGAGATTTCATCCTAGGACCACATACTGGATATGCAAATTTACCCTTTGTTGTTAGGCCTACAACATATGGATTAATGTATGTATCAATTATACACCAAGGATTTATTTAAAAAACATGCATGATATTTTACTAATAAAGTGTAGTAGTACATTACATACCATAAAAATGTGTTAGCCCTAGCGCATCATGAAATGTCCATGTAAGTATTCCATGGAATTGAAATTGATTTTTCCCTATTGGTCTAGAGATGTCATACATAGTGATGTCATCCCATAACTTTAGTAGCTCATTGATAAGAGGCTCAATATATACATTCATATATTTAACTTGCTACTTTGTCTATATGTATATATAATAAATTGTGCAATGAACAAGACAAAATAAATGTTGCGTTCAAAAAAATATTGTGAAAAAATACTTGGAACAATCATTGCCAACATTGTGTGCTCCCTATTTGGAGGCTCTGCTAGGGTTCTCTAGAGACTCTGGTTTTCAGCTTCGCGTGGACCTAGACCCACATGCCCTTGCATGGGCCTATTATGGCCCCCTATGAGGGGGGGGGGTCCCCCCCAGGCTCTTCATATTTGGATCTTCAGGCCTTGATCTCCTCCTATGCAAAGGTTCACAAGGCATCTCCCTCCAGATTCGTAAAAAAAAATAGAAGATATCCCTAAGGTGGTTGTGTACCCTTCTTCAGCTCGCTCACTAACCTTTAGACTAGCAAACAATGGACTGATAGGGAAGTTCATGGGGTTGTGTCCTTCCCCTAAATCCATGCATCACTGGCTAGAACTGAACTGGAGAAAATTGATCCAGGGACAGATGTTTACAGCCTTTTGTGGTAAGGGTTTCTTCGTCTTTCTATTTGAAAAAAAAAAAAAGATAGGGATCTGATTTCCCGAAGTGGAACTTATTTCATGGGGTTAAGAGGAATGTATCTCAATAAATGGACCCCATACTTCAGACCAGAAAATGATATCCCTTCAGCAGTCCCTGTCTGGGTAAGGTTTTTGTTCCTCCCTCTACATTGTTGGAATGATGAAACCCTAAGAAACATAGGCAACTCACTGGGGAAATACATTGATCATGTTGAACCACGAGAAGGGATTCAAGCTTGTGCTAGAATTTGTGTGGAAGTGGATCTGGAAAAATGTCTCCTAGAAGCAATTCAATTAACTCTGCATAAATGGTCTTATGTTCAACAGGTCGATTATGAGAAAATCCCATTCAAATGCAAATATTTTTATGAATATGGTCATTTTGCAAAAAGCTTCCCACAAGATAAAGAACCCCATGAGCAAGATCTGAAACAAGACCAATGGAAACAGTCAAAAAGTAAAAAAACTAATGGGAAAACAATCATGAACCCCCCACAAGGGAAAGGCGAAAAAACCACAGGCTTGAGAGAAAGACCCCCAAGCTCCCCCCAGAAAGGAGAATCAAGTCACAATAGGTATGTTGGACTTCCAACAGAAGATAGCATGGAATACCTCAAGGAATGTCAGGAAGAAAATGGAAGAAAGAGACAAGAGGAAATAAAAGAGGAAATCAGAAAAGGAAAAGAAAAAGAAATCTCAGTAACAAGTGGGGAAACCACAAAAAAATCTATTCCAAACCCCCCTCCAGAGATCCATGTTTTCTTATAAGAAGATAGACAGGAAACTTCTAACAGTGATACAGACCTAGAGGTCACCCATATAGCTACAATCAAAAAAGCAAGAAGAAAATCCCACATAAACAAGAGAGAATCAACTACAGACAGAGAGAAGGAATTAGGCATCCAAAAAACTATAGAGGAAGCACTAAGAAAAGAGGGTAAATCAGGAAAAAATAAGTCATCCCATCATAAGAGAGTAGCATCTCAACCCTCTAAAGGGGGGCCCCAAAACCCTCTATTAAATGATGAAAGTTGTCTCTTGAAAATGTAGAGGACTAGGGAGCAGGGATAAAAAAGAAGAAGTTTGAAAGTTAATAAAAACAGAAATCCCTTAAATCCTTCTAATCTAGGAGACAAAAATGAGGGACCTGGAAACCCTCCAAGAAATGAAAAAAAATTGGAAAAAAGGGGAAGGAAAAGCAATCATTTCAAGAGGTGCCTCGGGAGGAATCGACACAATTTGGAACACGGACGAATTCAAGCTAGAGAAGCAACTACAGTCCCAGTTCTGGATGATGGTATCTCTAACTAAGAAAGCCACGGGTATGCTCTATTCAATTATCAATGTCTATATGCCAAATAATTGCTTGGAAAAAGTTGAGTGCTGGCAATCCCTCCAGGATCTGGCCAATGACAATCCCCCCCAAAATTTGATTATAGCTGGGGACTTCAATACCACAAGAGGATTAAAAGAAAAGCAAGGGGGATCCATTGTGAGGGACCAATTCAGGGAAAAAATGGACAATCTAATCTTGGATCTAGACCTCTTTTATGTTCCCCCCTCCAAAGTTCTTTATACATGGAACAACAGAAGAGCAGGGCCAGGTCACATTGCGGCCAGGATCGGTTCTTAATAAGCAGCTCTTTTCTTGCTCACCCAGACAAAGCCTCTTCTTCGATCCTCCCATGGGCAGGATTGGATCTTCAGCCTATCTCTTTAGTGTTAAGCCTCTTCTTTGATCCTCCCATGGGAAATATTGGATCATCGGCCTATTTCCTTAGTGTTTGAATCACAAAAAAACCGGGGCCCTATCCCCTTCAGATTCAATTCCCTCTGGATGGATCGGCTGGATTTTTTCTCCTCCATTTCGCAAGCTTGGAACCAGTGGATCATCGACTCCTTGATCTACATTTGGGAGCAGAAGTTGAAGCTGGTGAAAGGACTTCTCAAAACCTGGGAAAAACTTCTTAGGACATGATCCAAACCAAGATTAAAAAAAAAAAACTTCAGCTAGAAAATATTCAAGGTGAAATGGAGATAAAAGAAGTCCAATAGAGCCATATAACATTTGAACAAAAGATACGTAAAGAGTACATTCAAGAACTAAAAGAAGAAGAAATCATCTGGATATTAAAGTCTAGAATCCTATGGTTGAAAGCAGGTGACCAAAATACCTCCTTCTTCCACAGGCAATCAAAAGCTAGACTTTGGACAAATCAAATCTCATAAATCAAAATTCCAAAGGGAGAAACCATAAAGGAGTTAGAAAAAATTAAGAAGAAAACCTCCAGTCACTTCCTCAAGATTTATACTTCATATATAATATCAGAGGATGTCCCCTCTGATTCTCTCCTCAACCATATCCCAAGCAAAATTCTGGATGAAGACAACCTCAAACTCAACAGACAAATTGAAGAAACAGAAATCCTAAAAGCAATCAATCAATTCAACGAGGATAAATCTCTGAGGCCGGATGGATTCACCCTCCATTTCTATAAAAACATTCTGGCACATAATCAAGAAATATTTCATTAGAATGATAATATACGTGCATAAATCAAAAAAATGGGAGGAGCCACCAACTCCTTGTTTTTAGCACGCATTCTGAAATAACATGGAGCGCCCACCCTAGATAGATTTAGACCTATATCTATTTGTAATATCTCTTATAATATCATGGCCAAAATCATTGCTAACAGGTTGACTCCTTTTCTCAGATCTCTAATTCTCCCCAATCAAGGAGGATTTGTGGAAGGTAGGAAAATATGGGACAACTTCATCCTAGTGCAAGAAGTAATCCACTCCAGCAATTCTTAGGGGGAATCAGGTATGGAAATTAAATTGTATATGGAAAATGTGTTTGATAGAGTAGAACATGACTTCCTTTTCAAAGTAATGCAGAAATTTGGGTTCAATCATGAGTTTTTATCTTGGACGGGCTCCTGTATTGCTTCCCGTTGGACCGCCCCTCTTTTAAATGGACGACCAACCCCCTTATTTAGGGCCTCCGGAGGAATAATATAGGGTTTCTCTCTTTCCCCTCTCTTGTATTGGATCATGGAAGAATATCTCAATCGAAGACTAGAATGGGAATGTACCAATGGAACAATCCCAGGAATCAAAATAGCTCAGGGTATAAAATGTATCAATCACTCGCAATTCACAGATGATATGATCCTCTTGAGTGAAGCTTCAAAAATCATGGCAAGAAGAATAAACCAAGTCCTGGACACCTTCCTCTCATCTTCGGTGGGCTCTTGAACAAGGCTAAATGTCAAATCTACGTGTGGAATTTTTCATCTAATAGAAGATTAGGTATCGCTCAAATTCTGGGATTTGGCATCTCAAGTGATTAGAAAAATTTTAAATACCTCGATCTCCCTTTGTGCTTAAAATCACTACCTAGTGAGTATTGGAACCTCAACCTCAAAAAATCCAGGGATAAGATGGAGTCATGGGGGTCAAGGTGGCTCAACCTAGCTGGGAGGGTGGTCCTAATAAAATCAATACTATCCTCCCTCCCCCTCTTCCAATTCTCATCCCTCCTAGCCCCAAAGGGAGCCCTGAAATACATGGCCAAGCTCATCCGCAAATTCATGTGGCAATGGGGGAAATCCAATTCTAAAAAGTTTCATCTAGTGAATTGGAATATGGTATCCTCGCCCAAAATAAGTGGGGGACTGGAAATCAGAGATCCTTAAGTGGCAAATATAGCTATGGGAGCCAAGCTTCTCTAGAGGATAGTATCAGGAAGAAAGGAATGGTGGAAAATGTCCATAACCAAAAAATACAGGCTGGGGGGAAAAAAATGATGCATGGACACTACACCTAACTCCCAACCTGGCTCACAAATATGGAAACTCATAAGAGCCTCAATCCCTTTCTTTAAAGAACACCTCTCTTCTATCCCTAGAAATGGAAAATCAATCAGGTTGTGGAAAGACTCGATCTTGGGAACTAACATCACCTCCCATTGTGAAGAGATTGGGGACCTAAAAATATGGTTGACTTCATAACATAAACTCACTCTCTTCGATATATCAATATGGAACAAAGATGGAATATGGAAGGCGTGGAGCCTGGGAGACGCCCATGTTCACATGCATAATCAAGCCCAAGTGTTGATTTCCCTTCTTAAAGGAGCAGCTCCTATACTCAAATACATTCCAGAAAACTGAGGTTGGAGAACATATAGGTACAGAGTTAAAGAAAGATACAAAATTCTCCTCTCCTCTTCAAGGTTGCTCCACTCCTCAAAAAAATGGAAAAACATTTGGATTCAAGACGCTCTGCTCAAAATTAATATCTTCATTTGGTCCCTATCTCAGGGAAAAATACTAACGGGAGAAGACCTGATGAAAATAGGTTTCCACATCCCTTTCAAATCTCCTATATGCCAAAGCAATCAAGACATTATTCAACACCTCTTCTGGCATTTATCCTTCTCGACAACAGTTTGGAATGTTGCCTACGGAGAACTGACTCATCGAATAAGGTGACCCTCTTATTTAAATCCCTTCTTGGGAAACTGGGAAAAATACTACCAAGGCACATTTCGTGGAAAACTAATCTTTAAAATATTGTGGAGGTCTATCCCCAAATATATTTGTTGGCAGATCTGGATAGCAAAAAATAAACAAATTTTCCAGGGAAAAAGATCACATCCCCAAAGTGTCACTAGCAAGGCCAAAACACAACTTTCAAAGGTTATGAACACTAAATTTCTTAGCATAGAAGACCTGACCAACTGGAATATCCTAGAGAAGGATTGGGTCACAAGCTTCAACCTCGAATCTGTTAAGAATTCTCACTTACTGCAAAGATCACACTGGCAGCTTCATACTATCCATAGCATAGATGAATAGATCCAAAAATAGTCAAATCACACACTTTGTTTTGATGGAAGATCAGAGGGAAACCTAGGGGAGGTAGGTGTGGGGGGGATTCTCTATGAACTCGGAGGAAAAATAATTTTGAACTAATACTGGAATCTCGGGAAAGACACAAATAATAAAGAAGAGGTGTATGCACTTCTTAAAGGACTCCAACTAGCAAAGAAACAACAAATCCACAGCCTGAATGTAGTAGGTGACTCAAATACAATCATAAGGATGATGATCCAAGTATCCAAGCCAAAAACATTGAGCCTAAAAAGGATTATAGATAGAATTTGTGTAATCCCAAGGACCTTAAAGCCAAAATTCTTACATGTTTTGAGAGAAAATAATACAGAAGCAAACAAAATCACGAATGAGGCCATAGGGAGACCTCCTAGAACCTTAGCGATGAAGGGTAAAGAAGGCCTAGCCCCCCTAGTATAATGCTTCCACATATGATTAGGAGCCATTGCGCAAAGGCCACGAGAGGGTACACATGGAGCTCCAGCGTGAGTCGTGAAAGGTAGAGGAAGTAGCTAGTAGGTGAAAAGATAGGGCTTCATCATCCAAGGACAAACTGTGTTAATGAGATTTAGTACGATGATCCCATTATGGCATGGGGTGGTTTTCTTATCCGTTCAACTGAGTTCATGGGTAATATAAGGTTGAAGGATTTGACGCATATGGGCCGAGCATGCAGTAGTTCTGGAGAAAAGTGGAATTGTCAAGGTGACGATGGATCTGGTCCTTGGCTCAAAGGTTTGAAGGGTCCAAGTACAGCACCCCAAGGAAAGTTTCTGATTTATATGATTGACACTAATTTGGCACTGAACGTCACATGGGACGAATTATCTCAGCGTTTCTCGGTGGCATCCTTTCTGGGGTTAATTTCCTATGAGTCTTTGCCAAGCCATTTGAACCCTTCATTCTCCCTGAACTAACTTGTTTGTTCTGCATTGTTTGCACCTCAGAGATACTCTCCTCAGAGATTTCAGGCAACCCCTTTGTCTCCATTGCCTCGCCTATCACCTCGCCCTTCGCCTATTCATTGCCTCACCTAGACCTTCACTTTGCAGCCTATGTTGGGACCTGCTTCTTCCAATACCAAATTATTAGAACTCAAGAAGTCCATTCATCTGTAGAATTATGTCCCTCCCAACAGCATGGACAATAGACAAAAGAATCACAATGCACCAAGGATTATAAATTCGCAGGGAGTCAAGGGTTTACTCGTTGGAATTGACCAGTCAGACCCTGATATGGAGTGTGCAGGGTGTCAAAGATTGTGAATCCACATGGGAGCACTCATCTCTACATTAACCTTTGAGCTTGATACTTTCTCTCAGCATAGGCATCTAATTGAGAGGTTGCAAGACGAATTTTTTTCTCAAAGAAGCCAAATCGAATAGCAACGCAATAGTTTGGAGATTATGCAAAGATGAATGGATCAGATGGAAAGAATTCACCAGCAGCCTAGTACTCCAGCAAGCACCCAGATAGATTCTAATAATGTAACTTCAGCCACAGCAAATCAAATCTCGGATCTCAACAAGCCCTTTCCAGATCCAATTTGGGAGCAGCATGGACATTCGAAGATCAAAACTGAACCGGGTAGTTGAATTTTTAAAATTCAAGTGTCATATTTTTTTTTACGTTATATATAAATGGAGATTTCTATAGACTATATTCTTCGAAATACAATAGATATGATATAGCTAGGGAAGGTGGAAACTCAATGGACACAAATTTTGTATTAGCAATTCCAATCTTCAAAGCTTCTATCTCTCGAAGGTCATTCATGACCCCTTATTTAGTGGATTTATCCACACTTTTTAATATAAGTTTTCCTAGTTCTTGTTAAAAAAAACATTGTGTGCTCCCTCTTATTGGCATCCAAGGAGGAAGGTTATTTTTTATAAAAAAAATAGGCCACACTGAGTAAATAGACATGATCTCTCCAAATGAATTGACAACATCAGTTTCCAATGAAAGCGTAATATTATGAGGTTGCTCTTTAAAAATTGGCCATTTTTCTTCGATGATCCTTGTTGGGTGTAGGCCAGCCTTGAGGGAAGAGCACGACGAGGGAGTCAGATGCACATGCAAAAGGATTAGCATGTGTAAGGCAGACGTGCATGCAGGAAAATCAGCATGTGTAATACAGACGCAGATGCATGCAAGAAACACATGCAAGAAGACCTAGCCAGGATAGGGTTAGGGTTTTGGTAAGAGAATGTAATGGTTGGTAAGCCAAAAATATGTATAAATAGGTACCTAGGAGGTCTAGGTAAGGGGTTCGAAGTTGGTTGGATGCTAGCATGCTCAAACATTGTTAGTAGTTGTTGTTTCTTAATGTGATTGTAAGTCTGATCTAATTTTGTAAGTTGTTGAGATGAGGAGAGGGATGGGGGTAGATCTTGAGGGTTAGATCATAGGCTGAGGAGCCTGGTGTGATCTAGTCCACCTCATTGTAATATCTTGACCTATTTTGAGGAAGAGTTGTAATGCACGCGGCGCTATAGTTTTGAACCAAAGATAATAAAAGAGCATAATGGTCAAATCTTTGTGGACGTAGCCCATGAGGGGTGAACCACGGTAGACCATGTGTTATGCGACTGAATGTTATGTATCTTCTTGATGTTGATGATTAGATGTTAGATAAATGAATGAATGAATTAGTTAGATCTGATACTTTACATGCATGAGTAAGAATAATAGTATA
>ML776613.1:193344-226594 GCA_009831015.1 Picea engelmannii
GGTTATTTAGACAACCCCGGACCGGTTCCACTCTCCCAGTTGATGGATGGACTGTTTCGCCCGTCAACACATGTTTCTTATATAATCCCCATTTCCCAACAACCCAATGATTATTGTGTTTTCATCCAGTTGCTTGCATATTTAGTCCTAGATCCCCTTGAGCAACCTGTGAGCTCACATCCATGACTTTGTCCACCTATGTTGTTTTTTTACCAACATTGGCTTGTTACAATGGTTGACACAGCTAATCAGGAGGGTCTCTCCAAAACCGTTGTTATAGAGAATTTTATTGATTCGAGGGTCATCGTTCAAGGCGATATGCATGGGAAGGTCGAACAAACTCATTTGGTCGACCTTGATTTTATCAACACTATAGAATATACACACATGGACATCCACTCGTTTATGGATTGTGTCACACTCTTGGACAGATAATATCAATGGCAATGGAAACCTTCTTTCATAATGCTACACGATTCCACATTGATGTGTCTTCATGACCTACCAGTCTTTGGCACTACTGGCGAATTATCCTAGTGCATGAAGTTCTTGATCAAAAAAGTGTACATTGGTGCCTTATGGTTAGATAAGGCCTACCCAATCCATGTGGAGGATCTACATAATCTCATGATCATGTATATGGAAGGGCACAATTGTACAGATGGATTCCAGGGCTCGGGGAAACCCTACCGGAATAAAGGGGAGCTTAGACTCTATGAGAGATATGGAACCAAATAGGGGGGTCACAGGGTGAAGATTGCATCAATAAAGGATGAACAAGTCTACGTTTCCTGCTACCTTATTTCCAGGAAAGTAATGCAAAATTACACTAGAAACGAATGTACCGTTGACGTTATCACCATAGAAGAGTTCAACAATAATGGTACACCATTAAATTGGTGTAAATATGTACTCACGGAAATTTTACAATCTTGCAAGAATGTGCACAGTCATCAGTAGGTTGCAGTGTCTCCCATTCTGCAAATAGTTGTATCACCAAACTTTTCGACCCTTGGAGTAGTCTTACTTCTAGCAGCAACTCGACTACTCACACTGTAGTCTTCCTGTAGTGGTATAATGAACTCATCTTCGTGAAACAACGGTCACGAATTCCACACTATGTTAGGGACCCAACCTCCCTAAACCCTCACGTAGGTAGAATAATATATTTCCATGCAATAAAGGCCAATATTAATAAGGCCTAGAAATAAGGAAGAATACGTCAAATGCAAGAATACCTAATAGAAGAATCCACTTCTAGAAGGATCTTCCTCTAGATTGTTCTTTTGGGTGGATATATTTAGTATAAATAGGAGTAGAGGATATGACGAGTTTCTTCTTGAGAATTATTGTAATATATCTCTTCTCTGTTGGAGGTTTCCCCCTCGAAGAGGCAAGTGAACATTGTTTCCTATCAATAAAGGTATTATTTTGGTGTTGTGTTTTCATCTATTGTGTTTTCCCACTGTTATTCTCTGAAATATTTTTGTTTTCAATTATTTTAATAGATATGGTACCTTACAAGTGGAATCATAGCACTTTCCTCAGCATCAAATTATGGGTTAATTTTTCCATGGTAGAGACGTATTCTGACATCTTAAAGCTGCAGAGATCTATCGTTCAACTCATAAATCCGCGGTTGGGGAAGCATACATGCATGAACTACAAGTGGCAATTAAGTGCACATTGTTGGTCACCCTTGTAACCCATGTTGGTACCCCTTTGAGTGTTAGCACATCATACATCACCTATATATGGATCGACCTATATATTCTGAAGCCCTCCCTAGATAAATTGATCGGTCGCCTAACTATTATAGTGCCACCGAGAACAACACTTGGGAAGATACTCTCTAGTACATGGGTAGTCAGGTAGTACGGCTAAGGGAACAACCTAGCATCCTTAGTTGGTGCCCTGAGATATTGGGTCGAGTACTATTGTTGGAACCTATACATATGTCACAGAGCTATAGCACAAGGAAAACCCTTGTCTTTCGAAACCCTTGTTGGACTTATGGGATGACCCAGGTTCTACCTTAGTTCTCCAACAAAACCCTTATCACCATCAGCCCTTCTGGTAAAACAAAAGGCTACACTGTGCATAAAGTGCACAACGCAGTCTCATCTGAGATGCTTTATGGGGGACTGCAGGATGTAGATGTCTATAGTCATGGAAGGGATTGGGGGATGTTCTTTCTTACTTCTTCTTGTTCCTACTTAACCATCCATTATATTATCCTATCTATCAGATTCATTCATCCATTCATTCATTTGCATATTTAACCTATTTCACATTGTAAATAAATCATCCATTCGTATATATAACCATTCAATGATAATTGTAGAATTAATAAAACATCAACAGACATTGCACACATGGTTTTATCGTGGTTCACCCCCTTGGGGCTACGTCCACAAAGATCTTCTATTTTTTTATTCTTATTCATCAAAAAGTGCACACATTACATCAGAGTAGTGAGTAGTGAGGTGAACTAGGATCCCACCAAGCTCCATAGCTTACAACCTGACCCTTAGCTACTTCTATAGCATCGGAGCTCTATAGCTCTCAAAACAAACATTCAATCCCAAAAACTCCAAACAGGTTCTGCAAAATAAATGTGTCACACTAACTCTCTAACAAATCAATCTTAGATAATTGTCTGATGATCCTCTAATATACCTCATACCCCTTATTTATATTACAAAAATGGGCTATAAACCCTTAAAATCCATCCCAAAACCATAACCTTAACTAGGTTTGTCCACTTTTGTGACATGTTTCCGCAAATCCTACCGCGAGCATTGATTTTCCTCAAAATGTGGTGCGTTTTTCTATCTCGCCTGCTGTGTTGTTCTCCAAACCTGCCTGCTCCAATAGGCCACCAAAACTAACATGTGGCTCATCCCAAGCCATGTTATCCTTAGTGCACCTTTTGCAGCACTACCTCCAGCACATGAAATTTTGTTACTAATTATGACACTTTCTCTTTGGCCTCTGCACTCTTCCCCTCTAATGTCTCCAAACCCTACATTGTAATGTGGTCTCCTAGAAATTTTATTCTTTCTGTGAGCGCCTGTTCCCATTTTCCCTTTTTTGTTTGGAGCTCGTCAATCATCCCTTCTTCTTGTTTCTAGAATGGCTCCAATTGATCCTGCCTTGCTTGCTTCTGCTCCTGCATAGTCTTTACTTCAGCCTATAAGTTCTTCAATTCGTGTTGCCTTCATTCTAATGGAGATGTCCATGGTTTTTTGTATTTTATTCAAGTCCTGAACCGCCACATTTGTATTTTCCTCCCTCTACTCCAACTATTGGATATTTTCATCTTCTTCAAGGCTTGTCCAAATATGTGCAGTCCTTTTATACAGTTTTGCCACTTCTTTACTCTCATGCACTATACTCTCTACAAGCGCAATAGTCTCTTGTTCCCTCTTCTCTCACACCTATCAAGGTGTTCTCAGAGTTAACTTCTTTGTTAGCTCCATTATTTCTTGTTTGTACCTCTCCATGGTCTATGTAATGTTTGGGATCTTCACCTCTGTTGTAACCTCTTATTCCCTCGCACAGTCAGGTATACTCATGTATACCTTTGTGAGCTTCTTCTCCATATTTTCAGCGTGTTACTTCTCTCCCTCCATTTCCAGCGTTATTTCATCACATGTTACTTAAAGAATCTCCTTCACCTCATGGCCAATCACTAGGTTGGTAGCATCCACCCTAGCTCTAGATTACGCTTCCTACATTACACTTACTGACAGTTCATATAAGGATTTTGTGGGTATTTTCTCCATGAACAAATCTATATGCTCCACATCCGTTACTAATCTATGTGTTGTAGGTTCATCCATATCTAACATGTCTTGTGTGACTGTGAATCTGTCACTGCTCACTACTACTGTTTTCATGGTCTCTTCCTACTCCTTTTGCATTGTTGTTTCATTTTTCTCTGTCTGTTGCACTCTTGGGTGATGTGTTGTGTTGATTTGCATCCTTTGCAATATGTCGTGTAACTCTACTAGTTTTTCCATGATTTCCTCCCTTTGCACCTCTATTGCACTTACTAAATCCTCTCCTCTATCTTGGAATTCATCTTCTATCAAATCAAAATCATCCTCTGTAATAGTGATAATCGGAGGATTTTTATGATACTTCATCTTTTTCTTGATTTCTTCCTCCTGTGTTCATGTTCTGTTCTTAGTTGGGGTTGAGTTTTGCACCTTAGTTTTCATCTCTGTTGTTTCCCCATATTTTACTTCCTGCGGACGAGAACTATCCTTATCACCATATCCTTTAACTTATGTCCTTGATACAGTTTCTTTATTTATGGGCTTTTTGTTGGATGTGTTTCTACCTGAAGCTTGGTTGTGATCTAAATCCTTCCTGGTATTTTCAGTTGGACAACTTGTCTTTTTATATGTTCCAGCCTCTGTTAGATCCTTAGGTTTGTTTCCTTTCTTTTTTGGTGTTGGCACCTTCCACTGTGCGGGCCAGTATTTTACAATCCAGACTACTTATTACCTTGATCTAGAGTATCTCATTTCCAACCACTTCTTCTTTGGGTCCCTTGTGGCCTGGATCCATAAATGATGTCTGGAAGATTTGAAATTTCCAATTCCTTCATTCTCTTGCACCACTTCCAATGGGATCCACTAGACATTGGCTTTTATTTTGTTGCATATCCTCCAAGAACATGGAGAATATTGCAATGTTAGCTTGTTGGTTCTTGGTGTCCTTTTCCTACCACAAAGTTTCGTAGAACGTTTCATAGCATTTTCCCTTCCTATCTAGAAAAGTCGAAAACTTGGGCTCCTTCCAGCCCACCAGTGTTATCAAAATTAGCAAATAGGAGTAATGGAATTTCATTCCATTCTCCTATGCAT
Source organism: Picea engelmannii (assembly GCA_009831015.1). NCBI lineage: Eukaryota > Viridiplantae > Streptophyta > Pinopsida > Pinales > Pinaceae > Picea > Picea engelmannii. The sequence goes on from ML776613.1 coordinate 198,222, forward strand.
CTCGGTAGTCTACCAAAAATTGATTCAACAGGTATGGTGCCCAGCTGATTATGATTCCCTTTATGCATTGCGCAGTTATTGATATCACTTATGTTGGGGCTTCCTCCTTTCTACACTTTCTCAATAGTTTGTAGGCCATCAATTTTGTAGAAAACTTTGTTTCCTGATTTTTAATTTCCTTGATGATTAGTCCTTGGGTGTCCCTGTTTGTCTCAAACTATTTTTTCACTTCTACTGTGATCTCCTTATCCCTCACTTTATTTTCCATGTAGTCCTCTGGCTTTACCCCGCTGATAGGTAATCATGTGATATTCACTATGACATCCACATCTATGGGGACTAGACTATCCATCCACAGGATACCTCCATGTACCCTGGACAATAACTATTTCACACACAGTCCCACTTTTTTACTGTGCCCAAAATGTGGTATGTCGAATAGATTCATCACGCTCGAATTGTAGAGACCTGAAACCTACTGTGTGGGCTCCATAATAGGTCTCCCTAGGGGTCCTACTTCCCCTCTGTCCTCTAAGTATGATTCCTGTGTGAAGTATAGAAACTTCACTGTGTTATTTATGTCATGGTCTACACACTTCAGCTTCGTTACCTTCCCTAACATTTCTTCCATTGTGACTATAGCGTCAAGAAGATGGGGTAATGTGATTTACCCCGTTCTTGGTGCTTTCCTCTTTTCACCCGCTGCTAGGTTTTTCTCTGTGGCTTCATCCTCAAGTTCTTCTTCTTCCTCTCCCTCCATTTCATGCTAGCCTATGATTTCTTCCATCGAGACTTCATTTGTGTTGGCTTCCTGCCTCTTTTTGTCCTTTTCCTTTATTGTTGTTAGGTTTTTGAAACTAGGGTTCACACGTTAGGGTTTTATGCATTTGTACCCACTTGTACATGTTCCACCATTGATATTTATTCCTCTACTCTATTGGTACTAATTGATTCAATATCGGATGTAGTTATGTCCTCCATCCCCAAAAAATTCTTTGTTTCTTCCATTTATTCCTTCTTCTTGCTAGACTGTCGGGCTACTCACACAAATATGTTGGGAGTGAAAACCTTTGAGGGTGTCATCTAGTTAGTATCACACATGATTGATTGATTCCTCCTCTTTATCACTCACCCTTTGCTTGCGCTCTCAAGTTCTTGGTTGCTCAAAATTCTCTAAGTGTCGAACTTGCCCATGCTTTTCCATTTTTATAGACCCAGTCATTAATGTTCTATCTTATTTTTCACTTTTTCTGGTCATTTGTGCAGTGTCCAATTTTCCTGTGCAAAGTATTCCAAATTATCTTCCACCAATTGCTACGTAATAATCACTTATTCCTCCTAATTACTTATTTTTGGCTTTTTCTTCATTTTTTTGTTTTTATCTTCATTTTTCTTGTTTTATCTTCTACTATTTACAACATGTACAAGTCTACTTGTTGTGCTACAACTATTGAGAGTTAGTAGGTTGACTATCCCTATACAGTTTCATTCGACTACCATTCACCATTCCTTTCAATTCCTTTCATGTTAAGTCTTGTAGTTGAACAAAACCTCCATCTGTAACAAACTTTATCTAATATGGCCCTAGCCAATGCATTTTGAGCTTCCTTGGGTGTTGCAAATACTAACTGTCGTAGAGAAGAACCAAATATTATTCCTTAAACTTCATCTTCTTGATATGTATTTCATGCCATGCTTTATCATTTTCCTTTTGTACCTCTTGATGGAAACCTACCATGATTTTGTCTTCTTCTAATTCCATCAGTTGAGCCAATCTCTCCGATGTTGTGCCATCTTCTATCATGTTTGTAATTGTTGCAATGCACATATTTGGCATTAAGTAATCTAAGGGAACTATTTCCTCCTGTCCATACACCAATCTAAAGGGTGTTTTTCCTGTTAATTTCTTGAAAGTAGTTCTATAAGCCCAAAGTATTGTTGGTGCCTTCAAATCCCATTCATCTATGTTTACATTACAAATATTTGTCAAATAGTTCTCCAAAATCTTGTTGAAGTCTTCTACTGTGCCATTTTCTTGAGGGTGGTAAGAAGTACTCTTCTGGTGGTATATATTAAAATCTTCAAGCATTGCCTCAATTTTATTTTTGATGAAGTGGGTTCCCTGATCACTCATCAATATCCTTAGACATCCAAATCTTGTCACTATAGTTTCAAATAAAAAGCATGTTACATTCTATGCATTGAAATCCTTTACTGGTGCTTCTTCTACCCATTTGGTTAAGTATTATGTTGTTGTAATAATGTATCTATATCTTGGTCTTCTTGTTGGTGGATTAATTCGACCTACAAAATATATTGCCCATTTATCAAACACTTGTAAAGTAACATGTGGTTTTAGTGCCATTTCATCCCTCCTAGATGGCTTCCCAACTCTTTGAAAAACATTACACTTCTGACAGTATTATTTTGAATCCTTATGAACCATTGGCCACCGTAATCCTACACGCAATACCTTATGCACGGTAGATTTTCCTGCGTAATGTCCTCTTGCAATTCCTTCATGTGCTTCTGCCAAAATAATGGGTCTTTTCTTCTCCATCACACATCTCCTCAAGATGATATCTGATCCAATTTTGTATAAATGACTTGAAATCAACTGATAATATACATCTCTGACCACCAAAATTTTCTTCTGCATAGTTGTAAATTCTCTTGGTGCAAATCCTGTACTCAGAAACTCAATAATGTCAGCAAAATATTCATCTGCAATTTGTACTAAAAATAATTGTGCATCTGGGAATTTGTCTTCTAAGTTACTAGGTTCTTCGCCATTTTTTATCATGGACAAGTGATATCGTCCTACATTCAATCTTCCAAGATTCACCACAACTTCAAAGTCAAATTCCTGAAATAGTAAAAACCATATGCATATCCTTCCCCCCAACACTGGGTTATTAACTAAGTATCTCATAGTGTAAACATTTTAAASTGGTGTCCCAACAAGTAATGTCTTTATTTCAACAAAGAATACACCATTGCTAATCCTTCTCTTTCTGTATTGTTGTAGTTTTGTTCTGAATCTGATAAATTTATGCTTGCAAATGAAATAGGGTGATCTATATCACCTTCTCCYGGTTGTGTTAATACTAATCCTAATGTGATTGTAGATGCATCTACATGCACATGAAATTCTTTATCCCAATCTAGAAATACTAAAATTAGTGCAGTAACCAGCTTCTCCTTCAAAATATCCAGACTCTTCTGGCATTCATCATTCAACTGGGAATTGGTATCCTTCTTCAACAATTTCTTCGTTGGCACAGTGATCTGTGCATATCCCCTGATAAATTTTATGTAATATCCTATATGTCCCAATGTACTCTTCAACTGGCACACTGAATTTGGTGGTGGTAAGTTAACTATGACATCAATTTTGGTGATCAAGTGGTAGACCCTGTTTACACACCACATGCCCTAAAAAAATCCCAAAAGATGCGTTTAAAGTACACTTCTTAATATTTAGTGAGATCTAACACTATCTACATCTATCCAATATCATCTTTAATACTTCAACATGATATTTTATCAAACTGAACATTGTCCAGTCATCCAAGTAAACCTCCAAAAAATTGTGAATAAAGTCCTTAAAAGATGCTACTACTACCCTTGAAAAAATGGTTGGTGCATTCTTCAATCCAAATGGAATAACTGTGTACTGAAATGAGCCCCACTCTGTAGAATATGTTGTCTTGTGTCTATATTCTGGCACAATTCTTATCTGATGATAACCTGAAAATCCATCTATAAAATAATAAGCTTCTTGACCCCCTACGTTCTCCAAAACTTTGTCTGTAAAAGTGGTAGGAAAAGGATCATGTAGGCAAGAATCATTAAATTTTCTCAAATCTACACATATCTTGATCCCTCATTTCTTCTTTTCTCGCACCACCATAGGATTGATCCATTCTGACTCGTCTACAAGTTCTATAACACCAACTTCTATCATTTTTTCAATTTTTGTCCTCATCTTCTCTTTGTATATTGGATTCAATATGTACGAACTCTGTCTGATAGGTATTGCTTCTAGCTTCAATGGGATCTTCATCTGTCCTAGCTCTCCTACTAGTCCCTTCATCTCTGAGAATGTTGTTGGGAATAAGTCACAATATTCGCGTAGTAATTTTGTGATCCTCTCTATTGTCTGATGATCCCAATAATATCCAATGCTATCCATCTTTGGGTTTTCTATCGTTCCAATATTTATCTTCTTGATATTTAATGGTGCAACATAATGTTCTAAGTCCATATTGGAACCTTCTACTTCTCTTTCACCTTATACTTTTGGGATCTAGATATTGCACGTGTTATAACCCTATAATTCATAGGATCTTCTGGTGACAGGAAAATTTTCACTCTGGATGTATTTTGGCTTGCAAATAATATTTCATTTCTGCAAATTATTTTCAAGGAAAGGAAAAGAAAAGGAAAATTCATGATTTTTTACGCTGAGTGGTGCTTCCTAAACCCATGGTGACAAAAGCAAGGGAAGCAATGCACCAAACCCACAAAAAGGTCATTAAGCTAAGTTTTGCCTCATATACTGACTTGCGCTCCGGAGATTAATGATTGGGCCTAGATCTACGACTAAGATTTGGGCGCCCAGATCTACGGCTCTGATGAGTTTTCAGACCCCCTAGACCATTCTACCTTTAACGTCGAGGGGGGTCTGAAAAAGCGATTAAATTATGTGCTCAGATCTACGGTTATCCCGCCAACATGCAAATCAACGGTCCACAAGAGATTTTGGACCCCCTCGATTGTTCTACTTTTAACGGTGGGGGGGGGGGTCCAACATGATGGTTAAAGAATGTGTTTGGGACAATGGGTGATCTATCTTGGTTCAGATCAATTGTCAGCAAGAGATCCTAGACCCCCTCGATCATTCTACCTTTAATGGTGGGGGGTGGGGGGTCCAGAATGAGGCAGTTTTTTCGGTGGGCCCTGTCCCAACGTGTCATCAATCCATTGCATCAGACCTTCTCCACTCCAGACCACTTACTTCTTACCACCCTTCCATATTACCACCATACCGACAATACCATATCGCCCCTGCCTCATGACATCATCCTCCATTATCCTACCATCCATCCACGAATAAACAAACTTAGGATTAAGGAAAAATCAAATAAATGTTAGTAATAAGTTTAGTGTAGTTAGAATAGGTTAGACTTGTTAATAATAAGTTTATCATTAATTAATTAATTAATGATTAATAATTAAATTAGTTGTTAGGCTAGTTTGTTAATCAAAATTATAAAAACACAAAACAATAAAACAAATTATAAAACATTAAAATTAAATAAAAACAACATAAAACAAATAATTAAAACAAAATATAACATAAAAACAAAAAACAAAACATAATGAAATACACACGTAAACAAAAATCAAAATAAAAAAAAATGTTAAAAAAAAACAAAATCAAAAAACAACTACTTATCCTAAGTTTCTACCCACACTCCTCGTGCATATCTGACCCCCCCCCCCCTCACGTCCCATCAACTCATGGGGGGTCCGATAAGTAGTTTCATAAAAACCACCCATGGACAAGTGTCAGCCCCACATGCCAGCGGACCCCCCCCTAAAACCGCTTACCACCTCAGGGGGGTCCGGAATTACCACTTTTGCCCAAAAAAACTGCTTTTCCCAAATTTTGTTCATTTTTGCTTGTTTAGCATGTCATTTTCCAAAGGCGATTCTGGGAAAACAGAGATGAATTTTGAAAAATCAAGAGATTTATTTCTTCATAACGGGATGAAGAACAAAAATCTCTCTCATTTTTTGCACAGGTGACACCATCTGGGAGAATCGAAGCTATCGTTTAGCCTCAGTTTTTGGATTTCTGGTTCTTTCTGTTACAGTCTCAATTTTGCGGGAGCTGTTACGGTGATATGGAGGAGAATTTGGAGAAAAAAAAAAGAGGTTTTTGTCTGAAAAATACTAATATACAATAACCTCCTTCATTTTTTTCCCAGGTGTCGGCATTGAAGAGAAGAAGATGTTTGTTCGGAACCCCTTTTTTGCAGAAATTCGGTCTGTCTTTCATGGCAGACAGTTCAAGATTTTTGGGGATTTGTTGTTATTTTTGGCCAAGGTGGTTGAATCCAACTTCAAAAACTTGTTGGGGGATCTCTCCTATTTATTTATGTGAGTTTAGTGTAAAAGGGTGGATGATTGAGCTCGGGATTCATGCCCCACAGGGGATACATTGTACTTTTCTTGATGACTCTCCAAAAATAAAAATTGTAGCTGCAGGATTCTTGTGTTAGACTCCCTGGTGATGTTTTTCTCTGAGTAATTGCTTTCTTTCTCTATTAATCCATTTGATTTTTTCCCTAATCCAATCATTTAAAGAAATATTATGAACAGAACTTGTTTTTTGCACTCTATTTCTAGTCTTTTAATGGTCTACATGTTTTCGTCTGAAGTTTAGCATAGAAATTCTTATATGCTCCTCTGCTTGGTGGATTTTCACTTATTTTCCTCTCCTCCACTTTCATTTAATTCAATTTGATCCAGCAATATTTCTATCCTGACCTGTGGTGATAATATTTACATCTAAGATAGATCCATTTTCAGAAAGGTAAACCCCATGGCCCAATGAAAATTTGAGTTTTTGATCTCCCAAACATACCAAATCCATAAACAAACCCATGTTCTCCATAACTAACCTAATATCTATTCAAACAAATCTATATCAAACAGAGAGATCCCTCTCTGAGTCTTGGAGGGCTAGATCCAAGACTCGAAGTGGTTTTGATGTTGCCTCTGTGACTACCTCCACGGCCTTGGGCAAATTATAGAGTAACAGCATAGATTATCTTTTTCAGGTTCTTTTGCTTCTGCTACATGATAACATTGTAGTAATTGTTTGACTATCTGACTACATGCCTCTGAGATGATGTAATTAATTCAAACTCTGGTTCTTCAAATATCATGTCTCTTACCACTTTCAACATTGTATCAATATTTGTACTGTCATGTGCAAAGGAAAATGTAACTACAAAGATCTGTTGTATTTCTTCCCAGTTGGTAGTTTCTCTACGGTGTTCTTGTTCTTTGTACCAATTCTTTGGAATTCCTTCTTATGCAGACCCCCTCCCTCAACCAAGGCCCACACAACCTCTCAGTCTAAGGATCATTCAAATCAGGAGTTGGATTGGCTCTCGGGCTCCTGCTGAGCCCCAAAAAATTCTTTACCACAATTCTTAACTTCTCGGGTGAGTCCCACAGAACCCGCAGGAGATTTTGGTAAGCCCCCTCTTTATCTTCAATAAAATCAAATTTGATCCCTAGCCCCTTTTTCTTCAGGCAGAAACACCATATGACCAAGGTCATGACCAAGTGCCAGCCTAAGCACTCTACTTTGGCACTCTGGAGCTTCGAGATCTAGAAGCTTCAGCTTCTCCTCATTCCAAAACTGTCGAACATGTAAACAACTAAACGACGGAAGATAATCGATGGTTCACAACTCCCACCGAGATATATGGCGGTGGTAGAACCTTTGTCTATTCGGGCTTCGGGAGCTCTGACTACTCCAACACGCAATAATCGTGAACTGTCGGACTCCCAAACCAGATCGGGTGATCTCAGTGTCTCCACAAATCAATGGCCCACGTGCACTTCCTGATTTTGGGGTTCAGGAGATTTCCCTGCTTCAACTAACATTTCCATCAAAGCGTCAAACTGGTGAATGTACACATGCTCAGATCGACGAATTCTACCCCTTGACAGATGGATGACCTAGATGAACTCTAGGGTTGTGGACTTCGAGAGCCCTAGATCCTCCAACTTATTGTTCCTCCCAAACATCGAAATAACGAAGGGCTAATCCTTCGTCCACGTGTCCCTCGCAATCGGACGGTTGAGATGGACTCTAACCTTCGGGAGTCCCAACTATTTTTCACTCTATTCTTCCCAAACCATGAATCTATAGATTTCAGATTTGTCCTCCATGTGTCCTCTTGTGATCAAGGGATAAGATCAACTCTGAAGTTCTCATCTCATCCTTACCCTGAATATTCTGGAGTACTATTCCTCTGGATCCCAGATACTCTGACACCTAACCCTCACACCAATGGTTGGGATTGTCTCTGTTGTTCGGAGCTTCAAGAATCCTTTCTCTAAGACACTTCACACCTTTTTTCCTCCAGAGATCTGGACTTCCATACTTTCAGATCTCTTGCCATGCATCCACTCAAATGGACGATCTAGATCTATTTCTCTCCCTCGGTACTTCGGGAGTCTGGTAACCTTTTTCCCCTGCCTCCCTTGGAATGCTCACCTTCCGAACTTCCAAATAAAATGCCATGTGTCTCCTCCTGATCAAACGTTGAGGATCGGCTCCTCTCTTCAGAGCTTTGAAGAACTTGAAAACTCCCATCCTTTGTTCTCCCCGACGGGCCCAACTAGTTGTCCTCTGAACCACCCCCAATCTGTTGAAACGCATCCCGACTGATGGACGGTCCTAATCCGCTTTGACCTTCGGGACTTCAGAAGCCTCCACTCCTCTATAGTTCAAGCCTTCTGAACACATGACATCCAAAGTACTTCAACGCTTATCTCCCGTGCAACTTCACCAGATCTAACGGTTGTTGTAGTTGGTGCCTAGATCCAGCGCCTAGGATCTATCCCTCTCCTTTGCGTTCTCCTCCACCTATATGGACATAGGTTCGACGGTCCATATCGCTTCTAAAATTTGATCCAACGATAGTTGTAGATCCTCCTCTGTTGACTACGCTTTCCTTTAAATAAAGGAACTTTCAACAAATTCAAAGGTTTGGCCTTTGAGATTTTCTCCCGCAAGGATGTCTTCTTGGCCTTGGCTTGCGCTGCATCTCTTGAGCTTTGAACTTAAAATAGTTCACCCACATATGCCTTGCATTATTCCTCTTGGTATCTATTCAACACTTTGATGAAGTGTGAGCACATACTTGTGCTTCTTCAACAATCTGAATCCTGAAAGGATTCTTGACCTCAGCATGCCTTGTACTGTCCTCATGCACAATGGCACTATCCCTCCTGAGCTTTGAATTGCTTGAATCTCTAAGGGTATTGGACCTCTATTCCTCCCAAGGAATTCTTATGCACTTCTGGCACTCCTTCGATCTTCCTCTTGATCTTGACCAACACATTAGCAGTGTGTTGGCGTTGTGCACTCCTCACACTCTGAGTTTCTAAAGGAATCAGACTTAAGACTTTTTCCAAAAGTATTCTCGCACACTCCTTGTGCTTTTCGTGTTGACTTGCATTGCTCATCCTATGATTTCCCTTCTGGTGTTCCCTCCTAGAAACCTTCACCTAGAACTCGAAATAGATTTCTTGTGTACTCCTAGCGCTTGCTCAATGCACTCCTTGCATATCCCTCATAGTATTTAGTAACTCTAGTAAATATTCCTCAGGTTGTTCAACAACCCTGACGTGCACTCCTCTGTGATATTTTGCACTCTGTGCACCTCCTTTCCAATGCTTCAGGTTGTCTCTCCTGAGCTTCTGAGTCATGTCAATGACCTTCGACCTGCTCACTTTTGCGGGCATACTCCTTGCACTGAAGCTAAAGGCTGGACTACAACAAATTCTTCAATGCCTCCTCTCCTCTCTTGATATCTCTAATATCTCATCTATGAATATTCATCCTATAATCATCTAATCATCTAATGAAATTTGATACAATGATATTTTTACAAAATAGGGGCTCCTCGAGCCTTCCCTCCAACTCAATGAACCTGATAAATTACATTGAATGGAAATATAGTCCAAATTGGATCTAGAGCCATCTGTTTGTTAGCCATTAAATGCGGCATTACACCTTACAATAATTTCATCCTATACAAAGACAGTTCCTCATCCCTCCTCGAGCATACAAACATTTAATACATTAAAAAAATTTAAAATTGGGATGAATTTTGAAAAGACTGGCACGTCCTTCTTTGGGATCCACTCCCTCCTAGTGCGCAGATGCGCTGGATTTTCTGGTGCATGGAAACTTGGAGCGATGCCCCTGCATCATAATCTCGTGCTGACAAAATCATGAGCTCCTTCTCATGGCTCCCCTACTGCTATTGTTGAGATCCTCCAAGATCCCAAATCTGTATTTGGAGTTGTCCATATCCTCCTCTTCCTTCTTTTTGTTTTTTTTGTCCTGCTACTGCAGACTCTCCCCTATTCAACTTCCTCTTGATGTTGTCTACCTCCTTTATTGCTTCCAGCATCATCTTTATGATTTCTTATTTTATTTTGTCTAGATGGTCTACTAGCTAGCTCCTCCTTTGTAGTCTTCTTTGTTGCATCTCCTTTTCATCAGTTTCCAACTTGACTTGTTGGATAAGCTGACTCTGCACTATTACCCTTTCCTCCCTAGATTCCACTCTTTCACACAAATCAATGGGATGATCAATCTGATCTCCCATGTTGTTTCTATCTCATGTGGCATCAACTTCCCACTCCACTACAGATTCAAATTCTGCAACGTTGTCACTAATTTTTTTCCCAGTCATTTCTTCTGACAGTTCTCCTGCTGTCATCTCCTTTGCCTCTTCTTGTGCTGGAAAAATTCCAGCTTCATCTAGCTACTCCTTGGGATGGAATTATTTTTCACTCTTCACAATTTCATCCCCCTAGTAGTCTTCTTATGTGCCTGGATTTCTCAACCAATCCTCCAACATCTTTAGCTCCTTCTCCCACTGAGTGAGCATCTGATCTTTATGCTCTTCTTCTTTATTCATCTCCTGGGAAGATGGCAATGCGTGCTCCTGCTCCTCTATGACAGTGTTGGATAGTTGTCTCTCCTCTGTTGCACTTTCATCATGTGTGCTAGCCTTTACTTGGTTGATTGGCAAGAATATATTGATTCCTCCAATGATTAGAATGTACCTTTGATCTTCCTCCTCTGGAAGCACTTCTTGTTGATATGAACTCCTCTCTGAGTTCGTGAGACTCTCAGACAGTCTCATATCCATTTTTTTTATCACTCCTTGTTGATCTAAACTCTTGAGACTCTCAGATAGTCTCACCTCATCCTCCTTCCCCACCTGGAAATTGGATTTTTTTGACCTTCCCTCCTGGAAGTCTATGAGATATTTGATTGATCCCATTTCATTTCCCTCCTAGAAATCAAAATTTTCACTTATGACCTCTTGTAATTCTATGAGATCTCTGCTTGATCTCACTCTATTGCCCTCCTGGAAATCTAAACCTTTATCTCTTCCCTCCTAGTAGTCTATGAGATCTTCAGTTGATCTCATCTCCCCATCATTGAGGTTCCTCCCAACCTCTGGTTCACAAATGTAAACCATCTCCTCCTTTGTGGAACTGAGGTTTTCAACATGCCCCAACCACCTCCTCAAATTTTGCTTCTACCTTCTCGCAATCAGCTGCTATATAGGCCACTTCATTTTTCTCTTCAAGGGCCATTTATACTTACATCTTCCTTATGCTTCATGTTGCATATTTAGCATTAACTTGTTGAGCTATTCTCTCATATCCTTGATATGTTTTTCCTTCTTCTCTTTTCTCACCTGTTGGTGGCCTCCTTGAGCTTTATTTCTATGGCATTCAGTAGCCATATTTCACCTCTACCTCCAAGAATGAAATTGGTTCTTATGGCTCATCCCACCTGGCTGTCTAATTTTCCTTCTCTCCCACTCATAGCATCACTGGCTTCCTCCTACATCCCTCCTGGTTGTCTCCTTTATGTTGCACACCTTGCAACAATATTTACAAAGCATCACACCATGTCTTTTCCTCTCCTTTGCATGTTGTCTACAGAAAAAAATCAGCTTTGATGCCACTTGATGAAGACCCCCTCCCTCAACCAGGGCATGCACAACCTCCTAGTATAAGGATCGTTCAAATAGGGAGAAGTATTGGCTCTCGAGATCCTGTTGAGCCCCCCAAAATCATTTACCATAGGTATTAACTTCTTCAGCGAGTCCTATAGAACTCGTGGGTGCTTCTGGTAAGCCCCCTATTTATCTTCAATAAAATCAAATTTGAGCCCTGACGCCTTTTTCTTCGGGCGAAAACACCAGATGACCATGGGTCATGACCAGGTACCAACCCAAGAACTCTACTTTGGCGCTCCAAAGCTTCAGGCTTTGGAAGCTTCAGCTTCTCCTCGTTCCAGAACTGCCAAACACGCAATGTTGGCCCTCGACCAAGTTTTGGGGAAACGTTGGTCATTTTTGGATGTTTTGGCCCACTTTTGGACTTCGACACGTTGCTCGATGTAGGAGTGCCCAGGCGGAGCTGAGATCATGGATCTCACCTATTTTGAGGGCTATGTGGACCCAGTAAGTGGTCCTCTGGGTTTTGTAATGGTTTTATGGGTTGTCGGCCCATGGGTTTTCCCCATGTTTAGGCCTTATTGTAAGATTTTGTAAAGTATAAATAAAGAGAAATATATTGTAGAAGTAGTAGTTTTGTGTGTGAAGGAATGTATGTGGTCGAGGCTTGGTGCTCGACTATGATTTTGTAGACTATGCTTAGTGCTTGTGATGTTGAGTGTGGAGTAGGTGTTAAGTTTCGTGATAAGATATTTTGGCTCTGTGCATTTGACCTATTTTTGGAAGGTAAAGAAGGAGGATCTAGTGCTTAGTGCACAAATCTCCTATCTTGTGCAAAGTTCAACTCTAAGTCTTAGTGAACAGGAGTGACTGGATGTAATATTTTGGGTGAATAATAAAGAGGTGAAGGGGTTTGTGGACATATCCCCACCCTGGGGTGAACCACGGGTATCTAGTGTCTCATGGTTTTCTTTGTGCAATGTCATTTATGTTATTCATTTGATGAGTGCTTTGATTATGATGTGTAATGAATATATCTTTTGTTTCTTAAGTATTTTACTTATGTTAAAGGGTAAATGAATGTTATACTTAACTCACAATGTTAAGTTCTCAGGGTGAATAATCACTTTTTGTTACTACACTTATATGTCTTTGATTATGCTATGTGGTGTTAATGAGGTTAGTAAAATAATGCATGTTCACTTCCTAAGAATTGACATAATATTATGTGAAGTGATCTTATCACAAAATTGTGCCCCAACCTGGTTACATACATCTGTGTCATGTAACCCCCCCTTCTTCTACCTCGGGTGAGACTTCGCCTGCTTCGCAGGTGTTGCCGAAAGGGCCGGTAGTCGGGGTTTTTTTGGTGTGTTGTTAAGCATTGAACCCTAGGTCTGCCCCTGTGCCAACAAATGTTTCTATTGTCGGGACCTGAAACTGTGATTTCCGATACCTGAAAATGTGATTCTCGGGACCTGAAACTGTGATTGTCGGGACCTGAAACTGTGATTACTAGGACCTAAAGTAAAGAAAAAGAAAATCTTTGTGCATAGGTCTGTTGCTTAAGTGTGCAGTAATCTACTTGAATTGCGAAGCTTTGTGCCAAGAAAGTAAGTTGTTCTAAATAAAAGAGGTACGATTCTAAAATAGGTAAGATTTGTGCTTTGGTAAGAGAAAGACAAGTGAATTTTATTTTTTTGAAAGCATGAATTTAAGTATGCTTAATAGATTTTTTCCTAGTCTGAAGGCTAGGTCGTAGTTGAAAGAAAGAGTTGATTTGAGTAAATTTAATGGAAATAAAGAAATATATGTTATTCCTATGCATAGAAAGAGTTTTTGGATTGATAAGTTGATGCATGAACCTAGAAAGATTTTTTGTAGATTGCAGGTCCAACACTATGATCCTAAGGGAAGTGCGCAATACATAAAATATTGGGGAACATTTAAGAGAAAAGCAGGATTGACTTTGTGTTATAATTGCAGAAGGTCATGACATCTTTCTAAGGACTTCCCTGAGGTAGGCCCTATTTGTCTTTGTTGTAAGGTTGTTGGTCATAAGGTTGAGGATTGTCCAAGGATTATTGCTAAAGTTGAAGGGAGGGACATAAGACAAAAAAATTATGAAAAGAGTCAAGAGACTAAGGGTATGTTAGAAAGGCATAAAGAGAAAAGGTCAGAGGAAGTTCAGGCTATGTTATTACAGTTGGAAGAAATGATGGATGTTCATAAAGATGTCATTTTACCAGAAATCCTGAAAGAAAAACAACACATAAGTGCAAGAATAAAAGACTTCGATATAGAATGTAAAGTCTTGGATGAAGAAACACAAGTGAATATTATGACAGAAGAAACTTGAGAAGTTTTGGGAAATCCTGCTATGGTACCTTCTTTAGGAAGGATAGGCTTGTTTAAGGGAAATATGATAACTTTATGTGGAAGAGTAACTAATGTACCTATTATTGTTCATGGAACACCGACTGAAGAAGAATTTGAAGTGATTGGGTTTGTTGAGGATAGCACCCCTTTCCCACTTTTGTTAGGTAAGACTTGGATTGAGAATGATCAGATCAGAAGGAAAGTAGAGGAAGAATCTACAGAAAAGAAAAAGAAAGAATTAAGGGATCCCAAATCTAGGAAAATAGACCAACTAAGAGAAGAACGAGAGGATAATTCAAAGCAACAGAGCGTAGTAACAACGCAGGAGGGAAAAAAAGCAAAGAATTAGATATCAAGGTTGAAAGAATGTAAGAAGGCTTGAAGGACCTATATATCCAAGAGAGAAGTGTGCCCACTCAGGAAGTGTTAAGAAAAGGGATATTAAATTCAGAACCTTTGAGGGTACCACAACAGTACGAAGCCACTACACTAGGGGAAGATAAGAATAAAAATGGAAAGAGGATTCAAGAAACAACTAAATAGAATCAAATAAAAGGAAAGAAGGAAATGAAGCTAAATAAAAATAAGGATAAGTTGGAAAAGATACAAGAAGTTAAGGAAACCAAATGGAAGACTTCGCAGACCGAAACCTCGCAGGAGGCAGGTTCCCAGGGTTTGAAACTCGCTGGACCAACATGTCCACACAGATTTGGACTTTGCTCTGGTGAAGTGATATAACCGTTGGAGGCACCCCGACCATTAGAATGATGCTCCAGAATAGTTAGGAAACTCATTTATGGGTTTATAGACTTCTTTTGGACATTGAGACCGTGCCATAATGGCTAGATTTACATTAATGGAAGCATTTAACTCTAGTTCTTGTCCATTGGAAGATCTGTCACACCACCCCGCTTATTTAACTTGTCAATTGTGGAAATGGGACCACTTTTTTCTACCCATGACTGACTGAGCTAAGTCAATAACTGTCCAAGTATCAAACGATGTTTCCTGTCGTTATCTAAAAGTATACCCCACCCGTCTATTTGTCTATCCATTGTCTGTTAAAAACTAGAATGTCGGGTGAACCCTGCGAATTTGAGAATATTGTCGAGGAAGTTGTTAGAAAACTCATGGCTGATAGACCTGTATCTAAAGGTATTAAAGCTTCATCGACTAGGGGACTACAGGCTTCCCCTTTGATCAAACTTCGTTCCACCTGCATTAACCTAGTAACTGAACAAAGAAGAAAGCACCGCAGTGATCTGGCTAACGCGAAGCATATCCCGTCGATCCTTCCTGAGTATATTCTGCCTCTGGTTGGTGCTATTAACTGTGACAATATCCTGCATGATTTCGAGTACTATGTGTTCACTACGTACATTCCGAAAGGAATTCGCATAGTAGGGATTCGGTTAGGGTTGATCCCACTGTTGAAGCATAGTGACTTCAAATTAGGAGACCGGAGGAACTATGCCACGCCAGCTCCTCACCATTATTTAATGAATACAATTGGAAGGAAACCTCGCCTCATCCCACAGCCATGGATCAAGGAGTTGGCGCAATCAACCATATTAAACATAATGAATATTTTTCATTTTGGCCGCCACCAGGAGGTTAACGCTTGCGTTAAACTCCTTATGTCGTGTTATCATGGCGGATATCTATGGCTTGAAAGAAGAATTACTATGGATCCGGTGCTGATCTACCAGATCACGGGTTTAAGTTTGAAGGGTCATGACCCATAGTAGTTCTACCCAGGGAAGACCTCAGATCATTCTTTAGCACAACACATAAAAGAAGCCTATGGAGAGGTAGAAAAGGGGAAGTGAGGTTACAAGGTAGCCTCCATACAGGATGGTGTAGTGCACATTTCTTTTCAACTCTTAGCTGGTAAGCTAGTGAGGAAGAATTTCCCCACAAAGGTCATTGGGTTCGTGGTGGACCTCACAGGAAAGTGTGTGGAGGGCCTATAGATGAACTAGGAGAACTACCTCGTCAACGAGTTAGAAAAATATTGTTGCGAATCCCAAGACTTAGGATATGAGTTTCACTACAGTTGGTTGATCATCCTGATTGCATTTGTGGCTTGGAAGATTTATGAAGGAGCTACTTTCCCATAGATTGAACCTACGGATCCCATGGTCGCTCGGTTTTCCACCCTGTCGTATACCAATGACATGACAAAGCAGTGGCAGTCTAATGTCATGTTTCACAGATATTGTCAGCAGTTGAAAGTCTCCATTCAAGCATTCCCTCATATGACTTTGGGTACCCTACATCAGTACTGACCCATAGAGAACTTTCACACTAATCCCCAACTCATTTACATCATTGCATGAAGAGATGAGCACCAGGAAATATTGTAGTCATACTATAATCTCATAGATGCATATATGGAACAGATTATAAAGGATTGGCCAAAAGCAATTATTGTACCTATCGCTGATGCAAAGTTATCTGATGTTGATACTATAGGAAGCCTGATGGTTACATGAGTTGAACATGTCAGACAGTCTAGTGGGACGAAGAAGTAGAGGAAATGAAAAAAACAGGTTGAAGTCCAAGACATAGAGAGTGACGAAGAGGACAAAGAGGAAACCTCTGGAGATAGAGGGTCTAGCTCACCAGGAGGAGAAGATGAAGTAGAAGGACAGGGAGGAGGAGATGAAGGAGAACAAGATCAAGGAGGAGGTGAAGCTACTAGCACCCCACCACCTGAATATCCCCCTGTTGTGATAGTGACCCAACAAAAGAGGAAATTTACTCCAAAGAAACCTTCAGCAAGGAAGAAAATGCACGCTAATAAGCCACAGTTGGAAGCCACTCTCACTGACGACGAAATTAGTCTGGTCTATGGAGCTATGGAGGATGCCTATTAAGACATGTTGCAGAGATATGAAGAGAAAAAGGTGGAGTTATATGAAAGGATTGAGAGGGAGTTGAAGAAATTGCAGCAGGTTGTTCACTTGGTCCGCGCAGTGCCTACTATGTCGTCTGCATATTCCTCATCATTGACCCCAGACTTGGGGGCTGAACCAACTCCGAAGAGTGAACTAGGATTTAGATCACCCTCCCCCAGTATAGCATCAATTTTCCCACCCCCGTAGCACTACAGGCTAGCCCCAACTTGGATATTGAGTTTAACCTTAAAGGAATACCTCCAGAACGGGTTGAAGTATTGGAGGCAAATTTGAAGGAATACAAAAGGGAACAAAGAGAAATGACCGCTAAAAGAGCAGTCCATCTAAGAAGGCTTGTTGATGCAACAGAAGCTCAGTTCCAGAGAGCTCGAAAAGAGAAGGAGAAGGCTATAGAAGCCTTGCAAAGGGATAAAGACGAATTCCTAGTACAGTTATGAGAAACGCAGGACAGTGTAGCTGCATATGAAAGAGAGAAAGCAGAGATTTAGGAGGAAAAGAAAGATGGTGAAGCCCATCTACAGAAGGAAAAAGAGAAGTTTCTCACAGAGCAGGTCGTAGTCAAAGAAGCGGTAAGAAAAGTGTGTCTCTCTATATTAGGCTTGGTACAGGAGGAGAAAGAGCCTATCGAAGCTCAAGTAGTGAAGATCACAGAGACCCTCCAGTAGTTTCAGGCTAGGATAGTTGAACTGGAGGCCGGAATAGTGTCGAGCACCTCACAGGAGGTGCATGAACAGAGGGAGGAGTCTGCCAAAAACACAGTAGCAAGTATAAAATCCCTTGCCTCAGCATGTAAACAGTTGAGTGACAAAATTTTCAAAACGTATGAACACCTCCCCGAGGATCTAGAGTTAAAGAATATAGAGGCTCAGTTACAGGAGGCGCAACATCAAGAATTTTCATTATAGGTGTAGATGAAGCTACTCATAGTAGTGGAAAGGATGAAGAGATCCCAGGAGCAGTGCACAGTACAGGAGTAGATCACTTCCCTCCAAGGTAAGGTGATGGAAGTAACACAGAAGTTACAACCTGTTCAGGACGAAGCTTGCAAGGTGTTCGAGGAGATTGATGGCCAGATTTCACAGTTAGATCAAGTAGTTACAGCAGTATAACAATGCATGGTAGGGCCTGTTATAGAGAAAACAGTCCAAGAGCTCGTTGAGAAGGAGGCTCAGGTGAGGCAGCAAGTTGAGGCAGCTCGAGTTAAACTCGAGGCTTTTGAAGTAGTATTTTCCAGACCTGAATGACTCGGGATGAGTCACAGGTGAGTGTTGGGGGCTTGTTGGCCCTCGACCAAGTTTTGAGGAAACTTTGTGCAGTTTTGGAGGTTTTGGCCCACTTTTGGACTTCGATACGTTGGTCGAAGTAGGAGCACCCAGGTGGAGCTGAGATCGTGGATCTCACCTATTCTGATGGTTATGTGTACCCAGTATGGGTTCCTCTCAGTTTTGTAATGGGTTTATGGGATGTCGTCCCATGGGTTTTCCCTATGTTTTGGCCTTATTGTAAGATTTTGTAAAGTATAAATAAATAGGAATGTATTGTAGAAGCAGTAGTTCTGTGTGCGAAGGAATGTATGTGGTCAAGGCTTGGTGCTCGAATGTGATTTTGTAGACTCTTCTTAGTGCTTTTCATGCTCAGTGTGGAGAATGTGCTAAGTGTCATGATAAGAGACTTTGGCTTTGTGCATTTGACCTATTTTTGGAAGGTAAAGAAGGAGGATCTAGTGCTTAATGCGTAGATCCCCTGTTTTGTGTGGAGTTAGACTCTATGTCTTAGTGCACAGGAGTGACTGGATGTAACATTTTGGGCGAATAATAAAGAGGCAAAGTGGTTTGTGGATGTATCCCCACTCTCAGGTGAACCACGTATATCTAGTGTCTCATGGTTTGCTTTGTGCAGTGTCATTTATGTTATGCATTTTCTTAGTGCTTTGATTATGATGTGTAATGAATATATATTTTGTTTCTTAAGTATTTTACTTATTTTAAAGGGTAAATGAATGGTATACTTAACTCACAGTGTTGAGTGCTTAGGGTGCATAATCACTTGTTGTTACTGTGCTTATCTATCTTTGATTATGATATGCGGTGTTAATGAGGTTAATAACCTAATGCATGTTCACTTCCTAAGCATTGAAAGAATATTCTGTGAAGTTCTCTTATCACATAATCATATCCCAGCCTGGTTACAGACACCTGTGTACTGTAACCCCCCCTATTTCTACCTCAGGTGAGACTTCACCTACTTCACAGGTGTTGTCAAAAGGGTCGGTAATTGGGGTTTTGTTGGTGTTATTTTAAGCATTGAACCTTGTGTATTCCCCTATGCCAACACGCAAACAACCGAATGATGAAAGATAATAGATGGTTCACAACTCCCATTGATATCTACGGCAATTGTAGAACCTTTGGCTATGTAGGCTTTGAGAACTATGACTTCTCCAACACACAATACTCGTGATCTGTCGGACCAGATTGGACGATCTTGATGTCTCCACAAATCAACATCCCATGCGCACTTCACGATTTTCAACTTCTGGAGCTTTCCTTGCTTCGACTGCCATTTGCACCAGAGCGCAAAACTAGTGAATGTACACATGCTTAGATCAAAGGTTGCCACACCTCCATAGATGGATGGCCTAGATGAACTCTGGGGCTCTAGACTTCGGGAGCCCTAGCTCCTCCAACTTATTGTTCCTCCCAAATGCCGAAATAATTAAGGGCTAATCATTTTTCCACGTGTCCCCTACGATCGAATGGCTGAGATGGACTTCGGCCTCCAGGCCTTCGAGAGTCCCAAATATTCTACACCCTATC
This sequence comes from Picea engelmannii, assembly GCA_009831015.1. Classification (NCBI taxonomy): domain Eukaryota; kingdom Viridiplantae; phylum Streptophyta; class Pinopsida; order Pinales; family Pinaceae; genus Picea; species Picea engelmannii. The sequence goes on from ML776613.1 coordinate 218,142, forward strand.
CTTCCTAAACCCCGAATCTACAGAGTTAGGATCTGTCATCCATGTGTCCTTATATGACTGAGGGTTAAGATCAACTACGGCTCCCGACCCTTCAAAAGTTCTCAACTCAGCCATACCCCAATTATTCTTGAGTATTATTGCTCTGGATCCCCAGATTTCCTGACACATAACCCTAGCACCAATGATTGGGATTGGCTCCATTGTTTGAAGCTTCAGGAATCCTCTCTCTAGGAAACTTCATGCCTTTTTTCCTCTGGAGATTTGTACTTTCAGGCTCTCAATTCTACTACCACACGTCCACTCAAATGGATGATCCAGATCTTTTTCACTCCCCCGATACTTTGGGAGTCTGGTAACATTTTTCCCCTGCCTCCTCTAGAATTATCACCTTCTGGACCTCCAAATCCAATGCCATGTGTCTCCTCCCAATCGAATGGTGAGGATTGGCTCTGCTCTTCAGAGCTTCAGAGAACTTGAAAACTCCTGGCCTTTGTTCTCCCGAACGGGCGAACCTGGATGTCCTCCGAACCACCCCCAATCTATTAACACGCGTCTCGACTAATGGACAGTCTCGATGTGCTTAGGCCTTTGGGAATTCTAAAGCCTCCGCTCCTCTACATTTCAATCCTTTCAAACGCACAAAGTCCGAAGAAATTCAACGCTTATCGCTCGTGCATCTCCACCACATCTGACAGTTGTTGTAGTCAGTGCCTAGATCCAACGCTCAGGATCTATCCCTCTCCTCTGCATGCTCCTCCACCTATACGGATGTAGGTTCGAAGGTCCAGATCACTTCTAAAATTTAATCCAACGATAGTTGTAGCTCTTCCTCTTTTGACTGTGCTTTCCTTTCAATAAAGTAATTTTCAACAAATTCAAAGGTTTGGTCTTTGATCTTTTCTCCCGCAAGGTTGTTTGCTTGGCCTTATATTGCAATGAACCTCTTGAGCTTCAAACTTAAAATATTTCTCCCACGTACACCTTGTGTTATTCCTCCCGAGATCTATTCAACACTTCAATGAATTGTGAGCGCATACTTGTGCTTCTTCAACAATATGAATCCTAAAAGGATTATTGACCTATGCACACCTTGCATTGTCCTCATGCACAATTTCACTATCCCTCTTGAGATTTGACTTGCTCAAATCTTTAAGTTTCTTGGCCCTTTGTTTCTCCCAAGGAATTCTTGTGTGTTCATGGTGCTCCTTTGCTCTTCCTACTGATCTTGACCAACACTTTAGTAGTTTGTTGGCGTTGTGCACTCCTTTCACTCTAAGTTTCTAAAGGACTCAGACTTAAGAATTTTTCCAAAAGTCTTCATGCGCACTCCTTGTGCTTCCTGTGCTGAATTGCATTGCTCCTCATGATATTTGTCTTCTGGTGTTCCCTCCTAGAATTCTTCACCTATAAATCAAAATAGAGTTCTCACGCACTCCCGGCACCTGCTCAATACACTCCTTATAGATCCCTCGGAGTATTTAGTAACTCTGGTAAATCTTCCTCAGGGTGTTTAGCAACCCTGACATGCACTCCTCCAAGAGAATGTGCACTCCTTTCACCTCCTTGCCAATGCTTTAAACTATCTCTCCTGAGCTTCTGAGTCCTTTCAATGACTTTCAGCCTACGCACTTTTGCAGGCACTGTGCACTCCTTGCACTGAAGCTAAAGGCTGGACTACAACAAAGCCTTCAGTGATTCCTCTCCTCTTTTGATCTCTCTAATCACTCATATGTGACTCTTCATCCTCTAATCATCTAATCATCTAATGAAATTTGATACAATGAGATTTTAACAAAAGAGGGGCTCCTCGAGCCTTCCCTCCAACTCACATAACCTCATAAATTACATTGAATGGCCATCTAGTCTAAATTAGATCTAGATCCATATGCATTTCATCCATTAAAGGTGGAATTACACCTTACAATAAATTCAAAAAGTACAAATACAGTTCCTTGTCCCTCATCGAGCCTACAAACATTTAATACATTAAAAAAAAAATTAAATTAGGCTAAATTTTGAAAGGACTGGCACGTCCTTTGGGATCCAGTCCCTCCTAGTGTGTGGATGCGCTGGATTTTCTCGCTCTTGGAAACATGGAGTGATACTCCTGCATCACCTTCTAGTGTGTGAATAAAATGGTGTGTCCATTATTCTAGTGGTACTAATCTCCATTGAACTATGCAATTCTGTACATGCTCTTGGGGTTGTGCAAATCCTTCATATTTCTGCTCATATTTTTTCTCTTGTCCTACACCGAATCTGATGTGCAATAACCTTTTTCACTGAAACCAAATGTTGATATTTTCCTTGTGGGTACACCACCATCTTGCAAGTGTATCTTTTAAAGCAATATCTAGTGTTGGTAATCTCTAGTTTTCCATAACTTTTATCTCATATTTCATCAAAAAATCTTCTAAATCATTTAATACATAAAAAGTGGGAGGTTCTCTTACCTCTATACCAACCCATCTTAGTGCATGTGTCATTATGGTACATCTCCTGGTAGATAATTCATGTAATAGTTGTTTCCATTTTTCCAGTCATGTGTCAGAGTCTAAAGCACAAGAACAATACTCCTCCAACTGAGCATGTCATCTACACTTGGGTTGATATAATATTATTTGCATGCAGTAGTTCTATATAGATAATTCAAATATTATGTAAGAATATTACTCATAGGTTCCATATACCTTCCTCCTTCTAAGGGATCCAATGGCACAATAACTTTGTAGTCTCCAAACTCAAATATCGTTTTCCTTGTCTTCAAATTAATAATATCCTAGTTATCAAAGGCCCAATCGAGACCTAATAGTGATGGATATGGTGAAGTATTATTCACTATGTCAATGAATTCAAATTCAGCCATGGTGCGTACACCATCTAGATCAACTGGAATCCCCTTCAACCTTCCTATTGGTACCACTCTATGCTAATTTTCCAGCTTCAACTGAATGGGTGAATACCCTAATTTTGGTTATCCCATAGCTTCCCAAGTTTTCTTTGGCAGAACATTGACTTCAAATCCTAAATCCAGTATAATATCTCCCATATTTAAATATCCTATGTTAGCATTCAATTTGAATTCTCTTTTGGTTCTTCTCTTCTTTCGGACCTGATTTACCTTTTTTACCACCTCTTCCCCTGGATTGCACTTTTCTAACAAATTTTTCAGTACTTGTAAGGAATTTTTATCACTCAACAATTTGACACAAGGTCCCAAAAAGTTTCTTGAGTTACTTAATTGTTCTAAATACTTGTCTTTATTGGTTTGATCGAATAATGAGGGCATGTCATAGACTGGTATCTCATCTATCGGCCTTGTTCCTGAAGTGGACGCAATATTTTCCTTCAAGATTTCTTGTCTAGCTTATTTGAATATCTCTTTCTATTTGCACACATCAAACTTTTTCTCTGGCGTTGTATTCTTCCTAACCCACTGGTACTCATCCCAATCCTTCTTGGCTGCATCTTCTCCTGTCTTAGCTCCACCTCTAGTCACTATGTTTATCTTCTTCTCGTATTCTTCTCTTTTTTCCACCCCGATTCCACGGATGATTTTAAGGATGGAAATTTATATTAAAATGTAGAAACATGGGCTAATCTTACTAGTTGTTAATATGCAAAATGTAAAATGCTTGGCAATAGTTTTGTGAAAATAGTCAAATTTATAAGGATTTTATATAGTTTCTATAAAATTTTGGCAAATTTTAACGTAAAATAATTTTATTCAAAGGAAATTGGGTGAATCGTTTTTAGAAAAAATGGAAATTGGAGAATTTGTTTTCAGAAAAATCATGGAAAATTATCCCATTTGCGAAATTTAGCCCCTAAAATCATCTATGTCTGATTCATAATACGTTCTGACTAGTCGGTTTTCTCTTGTCCTATATTTTGATTAGCAGTGTTGGACAGTCCTCTATTTCATGGTATGTTGCACGACAATACATACATGTTGCAGGTGGTTGTGGGCAGTCTCTTGCATAGTGCCATGGTTTTTTATAGTTATGACACACTACTGGTCCCCAACCTCCTCCAAATCCTCTTCCTCCATGGCCTCCTCCTCTGAAGCCTCCTCTATTTCCCTGATTTTCTCCACGTAGTGTGTTATACGGAGGTCCTTGATTATACTGCGGATATGGGTTATTGTATTATTGTCGTGTTGCACACTGTTGTTCAGGGTTATATTGTTGTTTCCATTGAAACTCTTACGCATTATATTGTGGTTGTGTTGCAAATTGTTGCACAGGATTGTACTATGGTTGTTGTGTAGATTTTCCTATTACATGTTCATCCTACACCATGTATGTATATGCAATCCTTTCTTTCATCATCTCCAAGGTTCTATTGTATTTGTCTTTGTGTCCAACCGACTTACAAAAATTGCAATATGTACTCTTCATAATTGTCTGGTATTTCTACATCAAGGGGAAATGATAGGGATCATGCCCATGTGTTTTTCAAATCTCACAACATGTTCCTCATGGGGACAAAGGGATGGGCATACCCACTCCAATATACTGTGAAAATAATGGACACGCATTCTTGTGGTGACCTTATGTCCTGCACATTGTACACTAGACATCTTCTCTTTTCTCCTTTACTTTGTTCTGATTTAACTAGAATGTTAAGTTCTACATATCTTGCTTTAGCTCTTCCATAGTTGGATTTGCATGCTTGTATTGGTTTTATTTTAGTTGTAAGGCTGCCTACAGAGCCTCACCTTGAATTTGGAATTTATGTTTTCTCAAAGGATACTTCAAGTGTGGAAACAAATAATTAACAAACAAATGCCTATGATGTGTATCAGTAATAGTGTATTTTAAATTACCTTTTAACCTCTTGAATTTATGGTCCACTTCCGAGACTAATTCTCATGGCTTATGCTTGATCTCTATCATTTCATTCATAAACTAGTCTTCTGAACTTGGCTTCTGAAATTCATTGATTAATTGTCTCTTCACATTTGCTACAGTTGTAGGTGTTCCTGTTGGGTTATTTTTTGAGAGACCCATATACCAATCCAATGCTCGGTCTCGAAAAGTGATTGTTAACCGCACAACCTTTATATCTTCTTCTATAATCTTATTTGTTTCCCATATATTCTCACAGATGAACAAATTTTTTCTGGGTCATCTGACCCGTCCCCTCGAAATTCTGGTAACCTGATGGTTGGATCTTGTCTTGCCATTGTAAAATTTGCTAAACTACCATCTCCACATGGTGTAGATAATTGAATGCTACTTTCACTTCTGCTACTAGACCCACATCTTGGAAAAATTATTCTACCACTAATCATTTGATGGTTAACTTGTTTTTCTTCTTCAGTTGTATTAGTCGCACATGGGGTTGTGGGTTCCACACTAATTCAGATCTGGAATGGAGAGCCTTCTTATGCACCATACCCATGACCTATGGTTTTCCTCTCATATGTGGCATGAAATATATCCGTAGTATGCCACAAGGCGTAGATATCCTATACCTCTTCCTTATCGTTTTCTAAGCCCTCTCGCTCTGCTACAACCCTCTTCTTATTATTCATCCTATACTAGTAGGGTCGTCTGTAGCACGTCACACCTGCATTCCTTATGATTTCCCTGGTTTGTTCATCATCCATCATGATGGGGTCCATTGCCTCCTTCTTCTAGCTACTCTCCAAATCCTTCTCCATTTCTCATATCTTTCTCAGTGCTTCCCCCAACTCACCTATACGCGCAGAGTGATCTAGTTGTCTAATTCCATGGTCATCACACCTTTATCATGCAATAAGATATTGATCAATATGTAAGGAGACGTAATATACCTCCCTATGGGTCCCCTCAAGAAATATTTATTTTCATTAGTGTATGACTTTGTTGTATCTACTGCAAACTCATTAATAAAATCTACAGTAATATTGTCTAACCAAAAATCCACTGTGCACGTGAATTTATTATTAACTCTTTCCAACCGCGTGATACTTTCAGCAGTCCACACTACTAGCCTAATCTGGTTAGTCGGATGGTTATCCTTCAACCATAACAATCATTCCTATAATAATTTTGGAAAGGAACAAAAATATGCTTCATGCAGATCAATAAACACATACCTTTGTAGGTACTGGTGTGGTGTATACCTAGAACCCTTATTATCTTTTTGTGCGAACTCCAACTACTTTTTCTCTAACCATTTTTCAATATCTTTCTTAGTAGGATTCCATGGCCTAAACATCCCTTTCTACCACTGTATATTCTTCACCAAACCCCTTCCTGGATCTCCTTCTGAGTTGTAGACAACAACAGAACCATATGTTGTACTTATGGGTTGACCCGATTTCTACCTTAGTTCTCCAACAAAACCCTTATCACCATCATCCCTTCTGGTAAACCTAAAGGCTACACCTTGCATAGAGTGCATAGAGAAGTCTCACCCAAGATGGTTTATGGGGGACTGCAGGACACAGATGTCTGCAGTCATGGAAGGGATTGGGGGAGGTTCTTTCTTACTTATTCTTGTTCTTACTTAACCATGCATTCTATTATCCTATATATCATATTCATTCATTTGCATATTTAAATTTAGTGTGTGTTGTAAATAAATCATCCATTCATATATATAACCATTCAATGATAACTACAGAATTAATAAAACATCAACACACATTTCACACATGGTTTTATCGTGCTTCACCCCCCCCCCTCCCGGAGATACGTCCACAAAGATATTATGCTTCTTTATTCTTATTCATCAAAAAGTGTTGCATGCATTACATCATAGTAGGGAGTAGTGAGGAGGACTAGGATCGCACCAAGATCCACATATTATGACCTGAACCTTAGCTACTTCGACCTCATATGAGGTCTATAGCTCTCAAAACATACATCCAATCCCAAAAAATCCAAAAAGGTTCTTCAAAATAGACTTGTCGCACTAAATCTCTAACAATTCAATATTAGATAATTATCTGATGATCCTATAATATACCTCATACCCCTTATTTATATTTAAAAAATGGGTTAGAAACCCTTACAATCCATCCCAAAACCCTAACCCTAACTAGGCTAGGTTTGTCCACTTTTGCGTCGGATTTCCACAAATCTTGTCGCATGCACTGCTTTTCCTCAAAATGTGGCACGTTGTTCTACTTCACTTGTTGTGTTGTTCTCCAAACCTACTTGCTCCAACAACCCTGCATACCCTAACCCTTGGGATGAAAATAGAAATATAACATACAAGATCTATTTTCATGCAATTGTGCCTCCTGCATTCTAGTTGCGAAATTACTACACATTTCTTCCAGTTAAGAATTTGGGAATTTCAACACTGTAGTATTCTTCAGATCAGAGTATAACTCTGCATGAGTAAAGAAAAAATGTTTGGATCCTATTGGAACCATTATTTTATCCCTATCCCATTGGATTCTTCTCTTCACCCTGATCACATTCATACCTATCGTTTTTCAACAAATTGTTTTTCCCATGGACCCGAACCCCTTCCAACACCCTTATTTGGGCCTTACCCCATTAGATTCCCCTCGTCACCACGATATTCATGATACCCTTCAGCCATAACCCTTTTTTTGTTTGGTACCACCCATCCCTTTCTATTTTCCCTCTTCATCATGGACCACACACATAGCCAAGACTTGGAAGCCTACTTATATTCCTTATCCTCTACTTTCACAGAGACCCAACAGGAAGTGCGGTAGCTCTGTGCCAATATTTCCACCATAAAAAAAAAATGCATTCCTCCATAGACGCAAAAATGGAAACCATCAAACAGGACCTTGCTACCCAGCTTTCATCCTTCACTGGCATGATTTATGCCAAAAAAAATATCCCTATAGACCTTACCTCATTTGACCCACCTTTGCACCCCAAAGGTTAAACTTCCTCCAATTCCCAAAAATTTCAGCCCCATCACTTTCAGTGTGACCTACACCTTCCTAGTGTGGATGTGAAAAAATTTGACGGCTTAGATCCCATCGACTAAGTAACTCAAATGGAACATTATTTCTCTTTGTACGACATTACAAATGAGTTGTCCAAACTCAGGTATGGTGTTCTCCATCTAGATCAAGAATGTTGGCAATGGTGGCAATGGATAAAAAATGCCCACCAAGGGTATGTGCCTTGGACACAATTTTTTGCAGAGATTTATGAGTGCTTTGACACTAACACCAAACATTTAGGTTGTTTGACAAAGTTGAAACAATCTAGCATAGTGGAATACTTTATAGCTTCTTTTGAGTGATTGGATTTCCACACAGAGGGCATGTCTAATGCTTTTTTCAGACAATTTTTTATCAGTGGCCTCAAGGATGCGATTCATGCCCATATCCTCATGGTGTGGCCTCGGAGTTGGGTGGAAGATAATAAAAGAGATAAGAAATCACAACGGGTTGTCTCTTATAAGACCAGAAAACCCTCCTTTATTAATCACCCTAAACCAGTTGTAACACCCCTCCTAGCTAAGGA
>ML776613.1:230981-263888 GCA_009831015.1 Picea engelmannii
TGTCAATCACATCATCATCAAATATCATAGGTCTAACATAAAAAGGGTCCAGATCACTTGCGAGCAAGTGTCCTCAAAGAATAAGTGTCCTCAGTGCGCCAGAGCGGGATGTTACACCAGTCACTCCCTCTTCCTTCCACTCCACTAAAGATCGATAAGTTGACTAGGGTAGAAATGGTTGAATGCCAACTCAAGGGCCTTTTTTATAATTGTGATGACAAATATTTTCCTGGGCACAAGTGTAAGGAAAAAAATCTTTTTATGTCCATCTCTAAGGATGTTTCTGAAGACAATGTCAAGGCTCCCCCTGTGGCCAAGTTACCTAAACCCACAGACATGACTCCACCTTCCTAACCTCCTAAAGTTGAACCGATCATTTCCCTGAATGCTCTCATTGGATTATCTTCTCCCTAAAACCTCAAGATAATTGGTTACATTAAGCATTAGAAGGTCATCATCCTTGTTGACAGTGGAAGCACCCATAATTTTATTCATCGCCACATTGCCCAAGAAACTAATTGTTATATTTGTGCAGTCAATAATTTTCAAATAATGATTGCTAATGGTAGGTCCATGAAATTTGGAGGCTGTTGTGAAAATGTGTGTCTCCAAATTGGTCAGTATCAAATGAAATATCATGTGTTTGCTATCGACATGGGTGGTTGTGACATTGTGTTGGGTGTCGAATGGTTAAGGACTCTAGGTCCCATTCTCATGAATTTTAAGGAATTAACCATGAAATTCACCTAAGAGAGCCAACAATATAAGTTCCAAGGAATCACAGCATATTCCCCTGAGATCATCAGTTCCCATTGCATGTAAAATATCCTTCCTCCAAATGTTCGTCCCTATCATCATCCCTTTTCCTAGAAAAATGAAATTGAGAAAATTATTCAAGAATTTCTCACCGCAAGCGTTATCCGTCCTAGTATGAGCCCTTATTATTCTCCTATGGTCATGGTACTTAAGAAAGAAGGATATTGGCGCATGTGTCCTTACTTTCACGCCCTCAACAAAATCACCATCAAAGACAAATTTTGCATTCTGGTCATTAATGATCTCTTGGATGAATTGAGTGGTGCCAAGTTCCTTACTAAAGTTGATCTTCATTCTAGATACCACCAGATACATATGAAATAGGTCGACATTCCTAAGACTACATTTCAAACTCATGAGGGCCACTATGATTTTTTGGTCTTGCCCTTTGGCTTGTGTAATTCTCCCTCCACTTTCCAAATCCTCATGAATCATGTCTTTTGTCCTTTTCTCTATCATTGTGTCTTAGTTTTCTTTGATGATATTCTCATCTATAGTAAAACCTAAAAAGACCATATTGCTCATGTGGATCAAGTTCTACATCTACTCTTTCCGCACCAAATTTTCCTCAAACAATATAAATGTGATTTTAGAGCCTCGGAAGTCAAGTACTTGGGTCATATTGTTGGCAAGGCAGGTGTCAAGGTGGATCCTAAGAAGATTGAAGCTATGCAGGCTTTTCCTTTCCACTAGACTCTCAAAAGATTGTGTGGTTTTTTAGGTTTAACAAACTATTATTGCAAGTTTCTTAATAATTATGGAAATATTGTGGTGCCTCTCATTGCTCTCCTTAAAATGAATTATTTCACTTGGAATCTCGTAGTTGATTAGGCATTCCAAGCGTTGAAGGTGGCTATGTGCACCACTTCAGTCCTGGCCCTTCCTGATTTCACAAAGACCTTTTTCCTAGAATGTGATTCTTCCAGGAGAGGAATTGGACCAATCCTTATGCAAGATGGTCAGCCTTTAGCCTTTACCAGCAAATAATTGTCAAAGCAAAATTTGAGTCAATCAATTTATGAAAAGGAAATGTTGGCTATTCTACATGTAGTGGATCTGTGGCACCCTTATTTATTGGAGAAACACTTCCAAATTAAGATAGATCATCAAAGCCTCAAATATTTTCTAGAGTAACAACCTTCCTCCATGGAGCAACAAAAATGGGTGACTAAGCTCTTTGGATATGATTATGAGATCATTTAAAAGAAAGGAAAAGAAAATGTGGTTGCTAACACTCTCTCAAGAAAATATGAAGATGAGGGGTACCTTTATATCCTCTCCTTCATTTTACCAAATTGGCTCCAAGTTGTTTTCCAGGAATGGCTACAAGATCCCAAAATTTTGCATCTGATCCTACAATTGAAAGCCAATTCTCCAATTCCCCCAGGTACTCTTGGTACAATGATGAGCTTCACTACAAAGGTCGTTTGTATTTAAGTAAACAATCCCAACTTAAATCCATGGTGCTTTCTAAGCTTCATGCTACACCCACAGCCGGGCACATAAGGTTTACCAAAACCTATGACTAGGTCAAACTTTCTTTTCTTTGGGATGGTATGAAACAGGATGTTCACACTTTTGTGGTATAATGTGATGTTTTTCAACACAACAAGGGAGAAATAGTCAAATCTCTTGGCACACTACAACCGATTTTGATTCCACCGGATATTTGGAGGGACATCTCTATGGATTTTATTGTGGGATTACCTAAATTAGGCAATAAGTTAGTCATCATGGTGGTCATTGATTGTATTTCCAAGTATGCTCATTTATTTTCTCTTCAACACCCATTTACCACCTCCATTGTGGCTCAATTTTTCATGGATAATGTCTTCAAGCTTCATGGCATGCCTCATTCTATTGTTTCTTATCGATATCCCACTTTCACCAACAATTTTTGGCAAGAAATGTTCAAGCTACAAGGCACCCAATTGCATCTCAGCACATCCTATCATCCCCAGACTGATGGTGAAATTAAAGTTGTCAATAAGTGTTTGGAAACATATTTGAGGTGTTTAGCATCTGAAAGGAAAAAACAGTGGGATCAATGGTTACCACTAGTTGAATGGTCGTACAACACTTCTTACCATACAACTACTCACATGACTCCTTTTAAAGAAGTATATGGACAAAATCCACCTTCAGTTCTCTCCTATATGTCAGGTGTCTCGAAGGTCCAGGCGGTTGACCAAATGATTATAGTTCGAGAGGCTATTCTCCATACCCTCAAAGAGAATTTGTTCTTGGATCAAAATCGCATGAATCAACAAGAATATCAAGGTCACTATGAACTTCAATTTGTTGAAGGAGACCATGTGTTTCTTTGACTACAACCTTATAATAAAACTTCACTCAAGGCCGACCATTGTCGGAAACTGTTAGAAAAACAGGATCGCGAAGAAATAAAATAAAACAAATGCGGAAATAAAACATATAAGATACACAATATAATAGAGACACATATATGTGTGGCTCACCTAGTGTGGGCTACGTCCACCAGAGAAATTGACAGGTCCTTCCTTTTTATTATCTAGCAAAATGAAGGGAACCTACAACACACTTGTTGTAACTTCCTCTTCTTTCTCTCACAATCTCCTCTCTCAGAATACAATATTCGCAATAATACACATCCATATTACAATTCCCTCATAAAAGAGGGTTTCCTTATAGGGGAAGAAACCCTAAATAAATTCTACCATCAGATATGTGACCTTATAATGAACAATCCAGATTGGCTATGAAATTACAATATTTTACAAGGCAATTTTCCCAAAATTTCACTTCGGGGGCGCTTCCCCGGAATCCCCCGCCAAGGGGGCTACAAAAATTTTCACCACCTCCCCTGGACCCCCCTGGAGACAATTTGGGGGGGGGAATCTCCCCCACACCCCCTCATTAGGGAATGGGGTCCAAGTACAGTTGAAACAAACCTTTGAATCAGGAATATAATCACACTCCACAACCATCAAAAACTAGCACCCAAAATTTATGGTCCTTATACAGTTCTCAAGTGCGTGGGATAGGAGGCCTATCAGTTAGATTTTCCCAGTCATTATAAGCTCCATCATTTTTTTTGTGTCTCCTTCTTAAAGAATGTGATTTGAACTAAGTGCCAAACTCAAACCATCCTTCCCAATTTAGATGAATAAGGATCCATCTGGTTGCAGCCACAAGCATTTTTATACCATCGTAAGTGTCATCTTCATCAACACACCATCAAGGAATTTTTATTCTAGTGGAAAGATACAACTCTAGCAGATGCCACATGGGAGCTAGCTACCATTCTACAGAAATTTCCTCATCTCAAGCCTTGAGGACAAGGTTTTTTTTAAGGGGGAGGGCATGTTAGGGACCTAACCTCCCTAACCCCTCACGTAGGTAGATTAATATATTTCCATGTAATAAATTCCAGTATTAATAATGCCTATAAATAAGGAAGAATAAGTCAAATGTAAGAAGACCTAATAGAATATTTCTCTTCTAGAAGGATCTTCCTCTATATTGATCTTTTGGATAGATAGATTTAGTATAAATAGGAGTAGAGGGTATGAGGAGTTTTGTCTTGAGAATTATTATAATAGAGCTCTTCTTTGCTAGAGTTTTCCCCCTTGAAGAGGCAAGTGAACATTGTTTCCTAACAATAAACATATTATTTTGGTGGTGTGTTTTCATCTATTGCATTTTTCCGCTATTATTCTATGCAATATTTATGTTTTCAATTACTTAAATAGATCTGGTACCTTACACACGCATTAATAAATTAGCACACACAAAACATCTGGTTCGGAATGAACCGTGACTATACTTGTGTTCGACCTCTTGAGTCCTATCCAGTGCTCTTCCATGTGAACTCTCTTCCATTTTACTTGGACAAGGCTCCATTCGACAAATAATTCACTGCATGGCCACGTGTTACTATCGAATGAAAGAGTTCGAGTGTGTCCTACATGATTCCTTCTCTCATGCAATGATCACCTCTGTCACAAACCTCAGATGTAGGGTATAGTTCCACAAAAAGGGACTAGTCACCTTCCAGCTCAGAAGAATGAGCAGATGAAGTGTTGTGAGAAATTCCCCCTGCAGACAAGTCGAACTCCCCTTGGATCAAGTTGCCTTCGATCCAAGATAGAAGGAAAACAAATGGATACTAACTTTCATTTAAGACTAATTTATATGTTCATTAATGAAATCAGAAGAGAGAGAGAGAGAGAGAGAGAGAGAGAGGAAAAGGTATATGGCATACCTCTTTCCTGTAGGTTGTCCTCACTACAACTATTGAAATTTATCTCCAAGATCCTAGTATGGAAGTATCCCTCCAACAAGAGATGAGACAAACCTCTTCCACTACTATATATCATTAGAATAAAGTAGATTTTTCTATGTTGGACTTAAAAAAGAAAAAGATAAACATTCATGAAATGCAAAATGTAGAAATTAAGATAAATATGCCAATTTATATATTAAAAATAGAAATAAATGGAAGATTTATAACCTCAATGATGATGTTGCATCAATTCCTCAAATCTCTCCTTTTCCCATCCCCTTCGTGCCACAAGACCATAGTTATGATGTTATGAACTACTTTCTCACAAGATCAAAGATTTGATATTCCCTAGTTCCCAATTTTCACCTTAGAATTCCCTCATTATATATGAGTTGGAGGCTTAATCACCATGGATAAGATCACTCACTAGATCCACTAAATTGGGATCTCCAAGATTTTTAGGGAGAAATTATCTCTCGAGGATTTTAGGGAGAAAAAATCTCTCAAGGATTTTAGGGAGGAAGTGTCTCTCAAGATCCATCAAATTAGGATATTTGTTTGAGAAAATATCTCAACCATCCATGAGACTCTCAACTTCTCCTTGAGATTAGGAAACTAGATGTAAGGTGGACTCACACTAAATTATTTCCTTTTTTCAATAAAAATGAATAATACATGTGCACATAATATTTTTACCTTCAAATGATAAATTACTCCCCCAACATGTCTAGGGATCATGACAAACACTCCCTCACTTAAGTGTGACAAATAGGTGTGTAACAGATTCCCCCTAAAGTGTGAGGTCAAAGGAGAAACTGATTTTTGAAATTCTTTACAAAAATATTAATGCAAGGGCGCTAGAGTAGTAGATCCCGGTGGAAGCTACAAACAAACATCAAATAGTATATATGTATCATCCCCAAGGCAGGAATACCTATGCTCGGAATAAACTGACTCGAAGCATGGTTGTCGACCAATACACTGCAGATCCATGAAAGTATTGACTAAGGATATGGCCACCAAAGATACAATGTGGATCCATACCTCCATGAAATTATTTGATCGTATCCATGAAAGAATACACAGTGGAGCTACAATATGACAAGAACATAGCCATATACGTGGATTTATGTGACAGCATATACATCAGTGAGATTGTCAATATGATGGTTATATTGCAATCCATTGCATACTCAAATTATCTCCAATGCATCCTAGGAAAATCATATAACAAAGTGAGTGCCCAACCCAAGGTTTTCATCCTGATCCTGAAATAGTGTGACTCTAGCCATGTGAATAGATGTCCTTATGTCGAACATGGTAGAAACCACTTGATTATTGATCATTGATGCATTTCGTTAACAAGTGTGAGGGAAATCACCAATGATGATAATGACTCCCAAGGTACCCTATTTCATTCCAATGAATATGAACAAATGAATTGAAGATGATCATCCATGGAATCATTCGATCAAAGGAAAATGATGTAAACCTACTATCAAAGGTGAGGAGATCGGTCATTGAGGCATGCAGGTTCCAAGGTACTAACTGGTTTCTAATTCTAATTCCTATATAATGTGTTCAAGTCGACAGGAACATACTCATCAAAGAAGGGCCATGATTTTTCCCCCATCATTGACATGAAACTAACACAAGAAAGTGATGCAAGATGATAGACTAAATGAGTGTGGACTAACACAAGGATGAAATATGGTAATAATGCAGAGTGGTTGGTTCGAAGTGAAACTTCCCTTGAACATTGTGAGGCACAAAAAGTGACTTGGAAGCATTGACTCGACGAGTACCAAGAACATAATGTGATGATAATCAGATAAATATTCGATTGGAATGAAAAATTATAACGACACATAGAATTAGTATGACTCAGAGACAAGCAAATTACCCAACTATAAGTCGAGATGCAAACAGGTTCCATTTTCAAGGGAGACAACAAATATATGCCATAATGCTTTCCAAAACTTGAAACACTTCCTTCAATTTTTCCCCCACCATGATTGGTGAGTGCCTCTTTGTTTTCTAACGAGCTTGAGGAGGATAAAAAATGATCGATATAGCTCATCTTCGATGAGTCCCTCATCATATGTTTAATGAACCTTAAGGAGGATGGTTTAAGTCCCATATGCTTCCTTCGATGCATAATTTTATGCCCAATGAAGGAAATATCGGTGGTATTTTCATGTTTTAGATAGTTTGAAAATATGTCAAAGATGACTCCAAGGGTTTTTTTGTTCATAAATTTAGTCCCCCAAGCCCGAAAAAGTGTAAAACAATACAAGGGAGAACTCTTCTTGTCATGATTGATGAGAGTATACATTTTTTGTAGTTAGTTCGTCTGGTCCGAAAAGGGTTAAACTTATACTGAATAGACGCCCTTTAAAACCTTTTAACAAGTGTGAAAGGAAACAAGCTCAATTGACAATCTTTTCATGTTTAGGTAGTCTAAAAGGACCTTAAAGGAGACTCCAAAGAGTTCCTTTTTCATATAGATTTGATGATCCCGAAAATGTGATAAAATATGCTCGGTTGTACTCCAAAGAGTTCCTTTTTCATATAGTTTTTACAAGCCCGAAAAAGTGATAAAAATATGCTCAGTTGTTTGCTTCATTTTTTAACGAGCTTGACACCAAAAGAGAATGGTGCTCGGGGTAGGTTTTATTTTTACATAAGCTTGAAATAGATAAAAATTATGAATGGGGTAGGTTTCATTTTTACATGAGATTGAAACTAGAAAATAAAATATGCTTGGGTGATACCCATTAGTGGGTTTTCTTCCCAACATGATGTCCATATGTTGGTACCTTTCCCCCAGCATGATCGATAGAGAATAATGGCTTAACTCCAGCATGATACCCAGAGGCTGGAGACATTCCCCCCAGGCTTTGTTTCATCCATCGACTCTTCTTCAACACCCAATCACAATTTTGGCTACTAATAGGAAAAGGTTCACAAGAGGGGGAGGAGGAAAGAGGATCAACTGACACATGCGAATGAAATGAAGGTTTAGGTACAAGATCTATTGGAAGACTTGACTTAATTGGGGGGGGGTCCATTTCATTTTTTAATTATCTTGACATAGATAATGAACCATGAACATGGGTATCTGTTTCATTTTTTAACGAGTTTGACACAGAAAATGAACTATGTTCATGACCTTCTGTTTAATTTTTTAACGAGCTTGACACAGGAAAATAACTTTTCTCATAATCCTCTATTTCATTTTTTAACGAGCTTGACACAAAAATGAGAACTTTGCTTGAAATCATCCATTTCATTTTTTAACAAGCTTGACACAAAAATAGGAACTTTGCTCGAAATCCTCTATTTCATTTTTTAACGAGCTTGACACAGAAATGGGAACTTTGCTCGAAATCCTCTATTTTATTTTTTAACAATCTTGAAATGGAAACGAGAACTTTGCTCGAAATGATACTCATTGGTGGGTTTCTTCCCAACATGATGTCCATAGGTTGGTAATGTTCCCCCATCATAACTGACAGAAGCTAGCAGCTTAACTATAGCATGATGCCTAGAGGTTGGATACATGCCCCCCAAACTTTGTTTCATCTGTCAAGTCTTCTTCAGCACCCAATTAGAATTTTGGCTACTAATAGGAAAAGGTTCACTATACAGGGAGGAAGAAAGAGGATAAAATAACACAAGCGAAAGAAATGAAGGTTAATTTATGATATCTAGTGAAATACCCAACTCAACATTTACAATATCTAGAAAAAGACTTGACTATGTGCTTACAATATCTAGTGAAAGACTCAACTCAACATTTACGAGATCTAGTGAAAAACTTGACTCAATCGGAGGGGGGTCTGTTTCATTTTTTAACAAGTTTGACATAGAAAATGAACTATCCTCATGGTTATCTATTTCATTTTTTAACAAGATTGACACAGAAATGAGAAATTTTCCCGTAATCATTTGGAACTTTGAATCAGTTTTCCTTCTATCCAAGATAGAAGGAAAATAAATGGACACTAACTTCCCTTTAAGGATAATTGATATGTTCATTAATGTAATCAGAAGAGAGAGAGAGAAAGAGGAAAAGGTAGATGGATTACCTCTTTCCTGTAGGTTTTCCTCATTGCTCCAACTTTTGAACTTGACCTCCAAGCTCCTAGTATGGAAGTAGCCCTCCTGCAAGAGACGAGACAATCCTCTTTTGCTACTATATATCGTTAGACGAAAGTAGATTTGTCTATGTTCGACTTAAACAAGACAAAGATAAACATTCATGAAATGAGAAATGTATAAATTAAGATAAATATGCCAAGTTATATATTAAAAGTGGAATGAAATGGAAGATTTACAACCTCAATGTCGATGTTGCAGCAATTCCTCCAAGCTCTCTGTTTTTCAACCCCTTCGCACTACAAGACTATAGGTATGATGTTATGAACTAATTTCTCAAAATATAAAAGGTTTTATATTCCCTAGTTCCCCATTTTAACCTTATAATTCCCTCATTATATAGGAGTTGGAGTCTTAACCACCATGGAGAAGATCACTCACTAGATCCACTAAATTGGGATCTCCAAGATTTTTAGGGAGAAAATATCTCTCAAGGATTTTAGGGAGAAAATATCTCTCAAGTATTTTAGGGAGGAAATGGAGAAAATATCTCTCAAGTATTTTAGGGAGGAAATGTATCTCAAGATCCATCAAATTAGGATTTTTTTTGAGAAATCTCTCAACCGTCCATGAGACTCTCAACGTCTCCTTGAGATTAGGAAACTAGATTTGAGGTGGATTCTCACACTAAATTAATTTCCTTTTTTCAATCAAAATTAATAATACATGTGCACATAGTATTTTGACCTTCATATGATAAATTTATCCCCCAACATGTCTAGAGGCCATGAAAAAATATTCCTCACTCAAGTGTGAAAAATAGGTGTGTAACATGAAGTAGAAGAAGAAGTGTTACCAAGGAAGGCTATCTCGATCCCTCTTTCTACCATTCTGGATGAATTATCGATATCAGGTAAGAAATTTTATGAGGTCATGGATTTTGTATTTCCTTTAAAGAAGAAGCATATTGGTTCTCCCTCTAATCCTTTGGACAACCCCATCATCATAGATGCCACTCCTATGTCATCCCTTCCACCCCCAACCCACACTGTTTCAACCCTGCTTCGCTCCACTACCCCCATTCCCACTAATTTCCCGATTATACACATCAGTGATGACCCCCCAAATCCGCCAAAATATACCTCCATCACTTAATAAGTCACCACTCCATAGCCTAGTATGTCCACCAATGCCCCATTCACCACTCCTCCATCCCCTGAACAAACTAACCTTGATATTGTGGGGATTGCAACTAGTGACCCCTTTGTCACTACAGTAGGAAGTTTCAACCCCAAGTTTCCGTTTTTTCCGCAAGTGTTGTAAGTCCATTTTCCACCTAATATTACCTAGTTTGACACAGTTTTTCCATAGACTACCAACCCCCCTACTGCAACTATTGTCCCTAACGTTTTTTTACCCTCCCCTTCTTTTCAAATCCTCATGGACACACATCCCTAAATGGTCATTCATACTGGGCCAGAATCACATGTTCCAATGGACCAAGATCTATCGCCACAAGATCCCCTAGATGGCCAGGATGATGCTCAATTGGCTCATAGCATGAATATGGTCAAGGAAAAAATTGCACCAATGTTTTAGGACCCCCAATAGTGTCATGAAATTTTAGAATTGTTCCTTGAGAGCACCGATGTGGTGAAAGAAATTCCTCTTCAAATTTAGGATCGGCTCGTGTGCATCCTTCGCACTATTTCACCAAGTCTTGATGGTGTTGGTACCCCCATTGTTGCGTATGTTTCATCACTTGGGTGAGGAAAACGAGGGAAATTAAAGTCTAGTTGGGCCTGCTAGACAAGACAAAGGTTAGTGCATGAGTTAGATAATCCAAGCACATGAAATAAACAAGCAAATAAATTAAAAACAACTAAGGAAATAAAACTAGAATGCATAATAAACTTTGAACCAAAATCAATCAACCAAATGACCAAGATTATGCCACCAATGGGTAACTATATTAGTTGGAAAAACATCGTAGAGAAAGGAGGACTTATGGATCCCCTCTTCCTCCTTGGGAGAGATATTGAGTTCCCTATTGGAGATCTCTTCTTACAATGGTAAACTAGAAAGAAAATGGTGAATAAATCCAAGCGTATTCCCTCAAGAGGTGAGTGGAATGGCCTATTGGAATGTTGCTAGAATACTCCAAGAATAAAAGAGGATTCTTGAAGGAGGATTGAGGCAGCGTAACAATACTATGAGATTCTTAAATTCTTAGTGCACCCATGGCCTCCATTTATAGCATGTCTTTGAGGCAATATCCAACTGGTTCTTAGTGTGAATAAGGGGCCCTTTAGGGCACCCTTTGGTCTTTGACCAGCCCCCCATTCGGATTCATCTTGGATTTGAGTGTCAAATCAAGTTGGGAGCTGGTCCATAAGTGGGTGAGGGTCCGAAAAGAACCATAAATTCATCGTTCACAAGAGTGCGTGGATTTTATCGTACATAGTCGTGCATATGGCGCATTGTGCACTCTATGGGATTATGTGGCCTGTGCATTGTGCGCACACTTCCTTTAGTGGTTCAGCACATGTCAATTTTTGTCCAGTTGTATATTTTTTGCCTCTTGGAAATGCATTTTTGGTGCTACAGGTGAACTAATAGGTGTTTGGTAGTGATGTATTTCTGTAACCATTTGCATGAAATGTTGTGGATGAAATTTCAGTGATAACATATGCCTCCTGATGTGTTAGGTTAGGAGAATATGTATAGTCGAAATACATCAATGTTTCTTCTACTGAGAGTACCATTGTAATGAAGAGTTTTGATAAGAACTACAAGAGAGATCCTATCGGAGGGATAGGGGAAACTATGGGACCCAACCCTTTCTCTAAAGAGAGAAAAGAAAATCTATATACAAATGAGGCGGGCATGCCCCATGAACGTGTCATGTAACTCAAACTATAAAATAGTAACTGAGTTTGTATGTTGAGGTGGATAACTATAGCGCCCTCTGGGGTGGTTTGGTAATGACAGATGACAATTCTGATGGTGAACATACTCTGAAAAGAGTCAAGGACACCTGTAAGAAGTGGCGATGCCTCGTAGGCATTGATGGCCTAACAAATTCATAGGTATTCAGCTGGTATAAAACAACTGCAATAGTCGCATAGTAAGACCCACCGTAACATGAGATTTTGGTGAAGTCGAATGTTATGGGGGTTAACGACAGCAGAGAGAAATGATGGTTCTCTTTGTGTCATTTGAGACTCCTCATTGTATAGGTAATGAGAGTCAAGATATTGTCGCCCTTATGGAAACTGTGTTGATGTCGACAGAAAGGGAGATGTGACTCGAAGAAGAAAAGGGCTTCATGAAATCCACTAGATAAGATTAGGAGTTGATAGGGAACATGAACAAAGTCAAGATGCAGTGAGACTCAAGTCTACCCTTGGTTGGGGGTATGATTGAAGGATGATTGCAGCAACTGTGAAATTGTATCTAGCGTCAGAGGGACGACTAGACATGGGGTTAAATTGTTCCAGAGGCATGAAAAAGTGGACAAACTCAGAGATCAGGGGTACCTGAACTATGGGATCATTATGGTCACCAATCTGTTGTGTTTATTTTGTCACTTAGGTGAGAAAAACGAGGGCACTTACAAGTCTAGTTGGGCCCGCTAGATAAGATAGAGGTTATTGCATGAGTTAGATAATTCAAGAACATGAAATATACAAGCAAATAAATTAAAAACAACTAAGGAAATAAAACTAGAATGCATAAGAAACTTTGAACCAAAATAAATCAACCAAATGACCAAGATTATGCCACCAATGGGTAAGTATATTAGTTGGCAAAACACCATAGAGAAAGGAGGACTTATGGATCTCCTCTTCCTCCTTGGGAGGGCTCTTGAGTTCCCTATTGGAGATATATTCTTACAATGGTAAACTAGAAAGAAAATGGTGAATAAATCCAAGCCTATTCCCTCAAGAGGTGAGTGGAATGACCTACTGGAATGTTGCTAGAATGCTCCAAGAAGAAAATAGGATTCTTAAAGGAGGACTGAAGCAGCATAACAATACTATGAGATTCTTAAATTCTTAGTACACCCATGGCCTCCATTTATAGCATGTCTTTGAGGCAATATCCAACTGGTTCTTAGTGTAAATAAGGGGCCCTTTAGGGCACCCTTTGGTCTTTGACCAAACCCCCATTCAGATTCAGCTCGGATTTGAGGGTCAAATCAAGTTGGGAGCTAGTCCATAAGTGGGTGAGGAGCCGACAAGAACCATAAATGCATCATTCACAGGAGTGTGTGGCTTTTCTCGTACACAGTCGTGCATATGGTGCATTGTGCGCTCTATGGGATTCTTTGGCCTACACACTGTGTGTGTGCTTCCTTTAGTGGTTTAGCTCATGTCAATTTTTGTTCAGTTGTATAGTTTTTGCCTCTTGGAAATGCATTTTTGGTGATGCAGGTGAACTAATAGGTGTTTGGGAGTGTTTTATTTCTATAAGCATTTGCATGAAATGTTGCAGATGAAATTTCAGTGATAACATATAGCCTGATACACAATCTCTACTGCAGATAGCAGCATTGCTATCTCGATGTGTGAATGACCTTCATATGACATTGTAATATCCCCGGGTAAAATCTCAACTGTAAATGTAACAATGTACTTAAGCTGGTGAGTTGTTTGATATATTTTTGGCTTGCATTTTCCATGGTGTAGTGCGTGCATGTATTGCCCAGTAAAATGATGCACATCCCAGGATATCGCGCGCAGCAACTTGAGTGTGCACGATTGTGAGGCCAGCGAGCCTTTGTGTATATGCTATGTTTTATAGGCTGGTGAGCCAGTGGTTATAAGCTATGATGCTTATATTTTGATTAGGCCGGAGAGCCTAGATGTTAAGGGCCAATGCGTTTGTTTTTGTACTTGTCTCATAATTAATATAAATACATCGTTGCGTGCAGACCAACCACGATAAAAGAGATGGGGGACTAAACTCCACCAGTTAGGGAAAGGGAGGGCCAAAAGTTAAGGGAAAGGGGCTAAGCTAGGGAGATTAAGCCAAAAAGGAATATTATAGTAATATTTCTTAAATCATAAAGTATGGACAATTATTTTATCCTAAGTTCTAAAGTTGGGGACAAGTGGGCGAAAGTAGCTCCCAACATGACAAGTGTCAAGTTGGGGACATGCATACATATTGTGGGAACTTAGTTCATTCTCCCATCTTTTCCATCATTCTTTTCCACCATTCTTCCCATTCATGCAGCCATTATTCCATGATCACTTACTCAGTCAGTTATCCTCCATACCTTATTGTCATTGTACCCGAACTTGTATCCATAGCCATTCATGTTTGTGTAGTTGGTTAGCTTGGGAGATGGACTGAAGAAGCGGGTTGTCAAGACCATGGGATACTGAAGAGGCAGGTTTTCAAGCCCGTGAGCAGTTCTCTGAGTGGGAGAATTGTTGGGGATTGATTTTTGTAGGTGTTAAACTGCAGCTACAACACTCTGAGACTTCTGGTCCAGCCTGTTGTTGAAGCCCTGGAAGGGAAGTGGGGAAGCCGAGGGACTGTTGAGTAGAGAAGGCTCACACTTCCTTGGGTGGGACAGGCATGTGGGGAATGAGAGGCTATAGGTTGTTAGTTGAGTGAGCACCTGAGACGGAGTCTTTCCTGTTGTCCATGAGCCTTAGCCTGGATATGAATCCCTTTACCTGGGTGGATTTTAGTCCCAGCTCAAGGGTGACCCACTGTTGAGAGTGATGAGCAGTGCGGTCTATGGCTGGGAGGTTCATGGAAGGTCTGCACGCAGTTGGTGATATCCTTGCAAAGATAAGTGTCAACAGTTTGATAAATTTATATGTTGCATTGTTATTTACATGTTATTTTTATGGGTATCTCTTGTATATGTTGCATGTTTGTGTTTACTGTTATTTCAGTATGAATCTATGCATTTACGTAATGTATTTGCGTGTTTATGTTTTATATATAAATCTTCTGCAAGAGCACTATGTGTATGTTTTAATTGCATGCAAATCGTAAAATTTAAATGGCAGAACGCAGTTGGTAAGTTGGGTATGCTACAGTATGTTCTGCAGTGAGAGAACAAGAGTGTTCTCTGGAGTAGCGTGGCCCATCCATGGGTGGTCGGGGATGTTATAAAATGGTATCAGAGCTTTAGTTTTCAACACTGAGCCTAGATGGGCTGAACAAGTTGAATTGACATGAAATTTCATAGAGGATTTATTTTGAAGTGGCCAAATTTCGAGTTGCCAAGCGTCCATGGTAAATTTTAGAGGCAACGACGTGGAATTGGGAAAATCCCAAATTTCGGTTGGTAAATTTTAGAGGCAACGACGCAGAATTGGGAAAAGGCCCAATTTCAGTTGGTAAATGTCAGAAGCAACGACGCGGAATTGGGAAAAGCCCCAATTTCGGTTGGTAAATTTATGAGAAAATTGAGAAATTCAACCAAGTGATGAGATATTACTGATTTAATATCTGTTTTAGCAAATTCGGACCTGGAATTGGTCGAACTTAAAGTTACAGTGAAGCCATGATAATTGGAGCAAAATTAATAAATAAAATTCCCAATTCGTGAATTGATTTTGGATGAATTCGTACCCAGAAAGGTCAACTTACAGCGATTTGTTGTTGCATAGGTTGAATTGATGTTATCGAGGTGAAATTGAATGAATTTCTTAGTTGCAGAATGTCTATGGTAAATGGGGGGAAAAAATTTAGGGAAAATCCCCAATTTCTGCAGCGGAATTCATGAAGAGTTGGTGTGCATAAAAATGAGTGTCCATAGGGGGCACACTAAAAATCTTGTGATAGGTCAAATTCGGCACTGCACGACAAGATATTGGCGTGCTGGTGCATGCACTAAATTTTGTTGTCGTGCGGAGAATGTTAGTGTGCAGGTGTGTGCACTAAATTTTGGTGTCGCACAAAAAAATGTTAGTGCGCTGGTGTGCACGCTAAATTTTGGTGCCACACAGACAAGTGTTGGTGTGCTGGTGTGCATGCTAAATTTGGGCAACGCACGGAAAAATGTTGGAGTGCTGGTGCGCGCGGTAAATTTTGGCGCCACGCAGAAAAATGTTGGTGTACAGGAGTGCGCACTAAATTTAGCATTGCATGGTGTACATACACATAATAAGGTGCATGTGTGGTGTGCGCAGTGTTGGAAGAGTGCAGAGGAGTTTGATTAGTGTGCGTGCGATATGAGTATATCTTGTCATGCGGCAATTTAGTTAATGGTGCGCGTAGAGTATTGGTGCGTTGTGGGGGCGTACTAAACTCTGGCATGGAGTAATGTGTAGAGTGAAATGTGCACGGAATATCAGCGTGCGGTACAAAAACTGTATGCAGTGGATATTGGCGCATGACATAAAAGTAGTGTGCGCAAGATTAGTGGCGCGACAAAGAAGTGGTACACCATGGTTTTAAAGTGCGCGAAGCACGATTTACCTTTGTGTTGTTGTTTTTCATGGTGAATATGGGCATACAAGTGTAAATTTGTGCATGCGAAGTTGTTTGAAGGGTGAACAACAACAGAAAACTAGTGATTTTCTGTGACGTTTTATATCATTTGAATATCATACTTTTGTAGCGCGTTTTTGAGGGCCTTAAGAGCGTTTTTAGGAAGTCAAAAACCATGATACAAAGGTGTACCAAAGGTACACTTGGTCTTTGCAGCTCAAATAAAAGATCTCGAAGAGAGCGTTCTAATGGTGTAAATTGTTCGACAAACAGATCTTTTATGAGAAAGTTACATCTTAAACAGTGAAGGGTAAGTTTTAAGACCCATCTAACTTCAGAGAGCCATAACTTTATGCTCCAGAATCAGATTGAGGTGCAGGAGAATTCAATGGAAAGCTATAGAACCATAGAATAAATTTCCAGAGATGAATTAAATTTTTGGGCATGATAAAGATGTTTAATATGGAAAAGAGGGTACCTATAGCATTCCAGACCAAAAACACAAATTGGACTAGAACTTCAGCAGGCTGTAACTAGCAGCCCGGAACCCAGAAAATGGTGAAACTTGGACAGAGTGTCCATAACATGTATATGAGGAAACCCAATTGAGATCCTATGAAAAATCCAAAGGAGTAAGTGCAAGAGTGCATAATTACAACGCAGAATTGCGCCAAGTGGAAGTATGAACATAAAAGTTAATGGGAAAATTTTGAATGACCATAACTTTCTACTCCAAAATCATAATTGAGCGTGAGAGAAGGCATTGAATAGTGGAATCTAAATATCCACCCAGAAAATTAATCAAGGAATTCAAATTTCTAGGAAATTAGAAGAAAGAATTCTAATATGTATTATTGAACCAGAATGGTTCATATCTTAATAAAATTGTTGAGTCAACCTGACAAAGTTTTGTTGGCTTCACATTTTACGAAGTAAAAAAAAAAAAAAAAAACTTTTAGTTATTAACAGGTGAGAAGGTTGAAGTTTAGTTAAAATCAATCAGAGGTACTCAAGGAAAGAGTGCTATTACAAAATATTTCATAAGATGATCAAAAGCCAAGACTACAAAAGGTTAAGGTATGAACCTTGGTGCAACCATAAAGTCTTTGGAAGCCACTACAGGAAGTCCTCTCATGTTAGTCAAGTATTCAATGGAATCTGAGCAGAGGAGTAGATCATGTAGTGAATGAATTAGTGAACGCACCCAAAGAAATCAATATACAAATTAAGAAATGCATGGGAGTAAGATCTATTATAAAAGGAATTGACTATCATAATGATAGTAATCGGATAAAGAAATAGGCTTATTGCATATTTGGATAAAGAGTGAATCATATCCAGGGATTAGCTATGTGAGTATAGAGTAATGCTTCCCTTATGGTTATCAGAGTACGCAGTGGAAGCATGGTATGAAGGGCTTCAATATGCCATGATAGAAGTGGATTGTGCAAGGCAGGTTGAAATCAGATTGGTCAAGACAGGGGAAAGTAATAGCCAACAAGAAAATCCAAGTGTCGATGTGATCAGATAAGGAAGGGATAAATCAAGTACCTCAAGGAGAAATTTGGTGTTAACTATCCAAGGTTACTCAGAAAACATGACTGGAAATATAATTGGGTCATGTAGGAGTTGGATCAGAGGAATCCAAATAATAGTAGAATGTTTAAAATTAATATCAGCATAATATGTAATTGCAAGTCCATGAACATGTGAGGATAATGGAAGAAGAATTCATGGGGTAAATATCAAGCAAATTGGAATGCAGGAAAACACTCCAAGAGGGAAAGAAAGAATAATAGAATATTGTTGATGCATTCCAAAAATTTTGGAGATATTTCCACAATAGCATGAAGATGTCAAAGCCAAGAAAGACTTAAAAGTGGAATGAATCTCTATAGAAAGTCAGTAAAGAACCATGAAAAGGAAAATGGTTCTATGCATGGTTTTGAATGAAAAAGAGATGGTGCCTAAGAAGAATCCATCTCAAATGGCATGGAGCCAAGAGTGACATTTCCAGGGGTGGAAGTATCACTTGAAATTGTGTTGGTAAATTAAAATATGTATTAAGTGATTTTAATTAATTATATGCAGTTAAAGAAGGAGGCATATGTCCATCCTTACATCATGCTAAAGAGATTGGCCATGCAAGCCAAGTGTGAGGCTAGCTGGCAAGGAAAAGAAAAGGGTGCAAGAAAACTCAAATACTAAATCATTCAGTCAAGGAAGAGTTGGAACATTTCAGTTCGAAAAATAAAATGATGTTGAAGATCCATAGTTTATAATACAACATGATTGGGATTATAACTCACCCAAGTATGAGTTGGAATAGATGGATCCAGGAAGTAAAAGTTGAATGTTAATATCAATTTAGTATTGGGATGAAAATACAAAGGCAACCAAGAGTTATTTGGCTAGAATGTGCTCAGATCATAATTAATCATGCACAATGGTTACATTGAAGAGCACATGAAGATTCAAGAATCCAAAAGAATTGAAGACTTATGGGATAAGCAAGGAAAGGGGATTCAGGAAGAAAGAATTTGCTGCAATTTTTGTAGCAACAAGTATTTTATGGCTTGTTGGGACAACCATAGAGTGAGAATGCTTGCATGTTTGCAAGTGTTGTTGATAATGTTGTTGCATATAGAAGGAAGAAACAAAAAGTGGGAGTGTTTATTATAAGGCTGATAAAGAGGCATGAGAGATTCTATTGTCATCAACTAATTAGGTAGCATTATATTCATTTAATGGCAGCCATGCAGGTAAGTATTTCTCTTTTGAAATTATGTTCCATAATTGCCAAAGAGAAATTCAGGTAATAATTTCCCAAATTGAATTTTATAATACGTTGTATGGTATTTCTTAAGTGCATTGACATGATTAAGTTACCACTAAGTGTGGTAAAGGCTAGAGGCATGTTATATTTATCAAATCCTTTATCTTTTGAATGCAGACACTGACATAGTAGCATGTCATGTTAATTTGGTTATGAGGCAATAACCAGAGAAAATAAAAGATAATAACTTGTTATAGGAATGATGCTAAGAAAGCTAGTCATGTATGAGACAGGGACATGGTTGGATATGGCAAGGTATGGTTATAGAAAGGTTGTGTGCCACACAAATACCCAATGATCTTCCTACCCTTAAATAAATTTGGACTGCAACCTTTTTGCTAACACTAATAAACACCACAGAATTGTATTCTTGATGTAGTGTTCAGGTCGAAAAGGAAGGCATCCAAGTAATTGGGAAGACAATGGGAAGTATGTGGAGGTGTGTCAAGATATTGGCCAGATTTCCAATTTATGAATGGTGAGATACATGACTTAGATAAAGATCATTCTGAAAATCAACACAAGGGTGCATTGAACAAATAGGCATTGAGAGTTGAACTCATGTCTAGTAAGTGGCAGGGCTGCACTCATACATGATAAATCTGTATATTTAAATGCATTTGCGGAATGAATTTTGTGAGTGCATATATATACGTTTTTGCATAGAAATAATTATACTAATGGTTGAAATGTTGCTAAATCATGAAGTTAAGAACATTTCAGGAACTGTTAGACATTGCAACAAGAAATTTTCAAGTGAGGTAGTCATGGGAATAGTGACTACAAAAAAAATTGTGTTCAGAAAATTGAAATAATGAACTTATTGTTATTAATTATGAGTAGACATATGCATAGAATGATGAGTCATTCTATCTAATAAATTGTTTTGGTAATTGTGATTGAATTGCTAGGTGCAAGCAATTCTAAGAAGATTGCATAAGATGAGATGATATTGATTAAAGTTGGAACTCTTGGAGCCACGGTGCTCTGATACTTCTTGTCTGGCTTGTACTGGAGCCCTGGAAGGGAAGTTGAGTAGCCGATGAATTGTTGGACAGTGAAGGTGCATAATACCTTGGGTTGTACATGCATGTGGGGAAGAGAGATCGTTGGTTGGAGTGTTGCTGAGGGATGATATGCTGCTGAGATTTTATCAACAGTGAGATATAAAGCTAGGTGGAATGCCATGGATCTACAACTAGTTGTTGCTTCAATGAAGTATAATTGAAGCATGTAATAAGGAACAATTAGTTGAATTATTTTCTGAACTAGCTCTATGGAATAGAGCAATTGACTTCAAGTTGCAGTATAAGTACCAGAACTGGTGCTAGAAAGTAGAGCACCAGATGGGTAACAAGCTTTCAATATCTAAAGCTTGGATATTTTAAAGAATTTGAATGGTACATGGTATATAATGCACTGAGGATTTTTGGAAATTTTGTTGTATGTGGATACATGATGCACTGAGGATAGTGCATAAATAAGGGGAGGGGATTGTAATATCCCCTAGTAGAATCCCAACTATAAATGTAACAATGTACTTAAGTTGGTGAGATGTTTGATATATTTTTGGCTTGCATTTTCTATGGTGTAGTGCGCGCATGTGGTTTCACCACTCCCTGTTCAGACACATACGTTGATTTTTATAGCCTTGGAGAAGCTTACTCAGAAAATCCTATTCCAAGGCCCTAGGCCCTACACTTGTTTGTGTACCCTAAAAAAAAAAAAACTTTTCAAATCAATTTTAATTATTCATCATTAATTTTAGTGTCTTCTTCTTACTCAAGAGGTGTGATCGTGAAACTGATGGTATTATGACTCAGTGTATATAAAGAAGAAGCAAATGTAAAAAAACTTCCAAGTAATAGTGCAGATTTTCAAAGAAATGGTATGCTTCTAAATGTTGTTCTCAAGATGAAATATCTTCAACATTAATGAAGTGAAATATTTCCTATCTTTCCAAAACTAATGTAATGCATATAAAAGTGAAAATGCTCTAAATAAAATGAAAAAAAAAAACATTTTTTTTTGTATTTTCGATATAATGAAATGAAAATGAAAGGACTGAATAAACAACCTCTTAGGAAGACCCTACTGCAAGAAAAAGAAAACAAGCCAAGCAGGACACCAAGAAGCAAGTACCCATACCAGACTGTAAGGACAACAAATGAGAAAAACAACAAGAAATGAGTTCACCCAAAAAATTCAACAATGACACAGCTTCCTATCACTCTATAGGAATTCAACAGCCAGAACAGGGACCCAAGAAGCCTCAACAACTAACAAAAATCACCCAACAAACACTAAACCTATCCAAAAAGACTTAGAAAATAGTGTGCATGACTATTCAAGGAACAAAAACTTATGTACATCCCCTAAGCACAGACAACATGCGTATGTATGTGACTGCCAAGGGAAAAACCACATATGCCAAAGAAGACACTGAATGGGCAAGGGTTAGGACAAGAAACTCATATACAAAGCAAAATAGAGGATCTCAAGCAACAAGTGACACACAAACTTAGGAAAATAGAGAGAAATAAAGGAGAAAAATCACTAGATACCCCAAAAGGAAAATCATCCCCAGTGGAGTCATCAATTATGTTACAAGGAAAATCTCTTTGTGGCTAGGGTTAAACCACAACAGACTGAATGACACCCAAAAATAAACTCTAGTCTCAAGTATGCTATAAAAATGGAAATGCTAACAAAAGGAAGGCTAGAATACTACCTCATCCGGACATCCAAAGAAGACCATGTTTGAGCTCACAATCCAACGCTTGATACCTACAACTTATCCTCAACATCCAATATACAAAAGCATATGGAAATTGTGTAAAATGTTAGCATATAAACTAGCATAATCTACTAACATGTATAAAAAATATGCCCATGGAAAGTAACACAAATATTTGCAACATATAATTGAACGAGAAAAGAGTATTTCTATCAATGTAATCAACATAAGTACATAGGTGACAAACTTTTGTAATAGCACATATTGGAACCGAGAAACTAAGTCCCTCCACCTAGGCCTTCACCACTTCAATCATCCACAAAGGCAAGATCACAAGTACTTGGAGTAATTGAGTTTCTCCTTCTCGATATAGGAAGAGCTTTAGAATTTCAAGGACAAAGGGATGCAGACTCAATATGAAGTGAAATTTCTCCAAAGTGTTTTTTCTCTCAATCCTCTATCCTCAAGGCTTGTATAGGGCTCAATTTATAGCCTTCAAATGGACTTGAAGGGTAAAGTCAGGTCGTTTCCAGTATATGGACGGTCAAGGATCATGGATCTCATGACTTGGCATGGAAACCTGACATATTTTTTAATTTTTGAGCACAAAAACAGATGTACGTGGGTTGTAATGGAGCAACCTGCATATATGTGAGTTGTATAACTGTGGCCCGCGTATATGTACAAAATTTTGAATTTTTGACTCTAGAATTTGCAAAAAGAGGAAATTGAGTCTACAGAGGGAAAGGGAAGGCCACCAAAGCAACATGCATGGAGTGTGGAAAAAATTGTTATAACACCACGTTTAATCCTCAATGGATTCCAATGCACAAAACCTACTCATGGTGCATGTTATCTCTCCAAGAGTTCACCTTAGGTTGTATGTAAGGTGAGCTTGGTAACATACAAATCTGATTTTTAAAGAGTAGAACTCTCAATGATGGATCAATCTATGGACTGTTAACACTTGCATTCATGAGACAATTAGGAATGTATTCTAGCATAACTGGCTTCACATGAACTCAATTAGGTACAAAATAGGTTTTAATGAATATGGAGAAGTGCTACAAACTATAAAATCATACATACATCAGGTATACATGAAGATAAAGCTATAACAGTGAAAAGGTGCATTTGCAAACTTATATCATTAATGCAAGGAAAGATAGGATTCTCTCAATCATTAAATGAAACAAGAACCATGTGAACCAGTCACAAGTGGAAAAAATACATAGAAAGTAGATATGAATAAGTAAAAACTGATTTATATTCACTGAAGAGTCAAAAATCCAGAAATACAGTCTAATGAGTCTTCAAGCTTTACAAGCCTTCTCAAGTCTTAAAGATTGAATCCCTCTCTTAGCTCATTCTAACTCTTTTCCAAGAGCTCCCTCCTTAATTAAATATAAAATAGCATCAAAATATCCTTAGGAGGTTGAATCCCATCTCTTTCATTGGATTCTAGACCTTGGAGATAGGTGGTAACAGTCAAAGAGACAAAAATCCAACAAACTGCTAATTTTCAGGAAATTGTTGGAAGTCATTAATAAATTGTTTCCAACTCACTGCATGAGGTCTTTAATGGAGCTAAAACTTATGTGCATGTGTCCCTTGACATCTAAATAATCCATGAGAAGTAATTTCAATCCTCCTTGACATGTGGCAGCCTCCCAACAAGGCGGATATCCAACAACTATGCAAAACAGAGAATTTGCAGCACATTTTGTAGCGCACTGGTGTTTTAATTGTTTCTCTCAAATTCCAAACTGGTTAAGGCTGAATTTTGGTCAGAAAGTCAACAAGGATATCATATTTCTCCACAACAAATTTCAGAGAAACCCACATCACCTTTTTAGATTTATGATCAAATCTGTAAAAGCAGCTGCTACAGGAAATTTCGTAGCGCATTTTGTAACGCCTGTCTCAATTCGCAGTGCCAAAGGAAAATCAAGTGGCCACACTCCTTTCCTGAACTTTACATGACAAAAAATCATGATAAAATGACATGAAACCTTCTTAGCATAGCTCACTTGGGAATTTGGTCATAATGAGAGATTATTTGGAAGAAACCAAACTTATGTTTTTATTTTACATAATGACTTATTCTTAACACCTAAGACCAAGAAAACATGACAAAACTTAAGACTCGAAAAATTTGATAGAAAACCGAAATGGAACATTTCAAGAGCTAACATCTGGCTCCAACTGGGATGGATACCTCCCTATGAGGCTCCAAGAACCTAGTAGTTCCATTTTCCTTATCCATTGGGCTATGGAGTCATCTGGCCTATGCAACCAATCCTTTGCAAACCTTCAAGATTTGATATACTGAGAGAAACTATGCTTATTTATTGAAAACTGAAAACAAATGCTCAGATACCAAGCTTATTCATGCACACTCCTACTCTAATCAATTGTATTGTTGCAGGCTCAAGTAAATTCATGTTTCCAATGTAACCATACAAGCAACTTCATGACTGAAAGAATCCCCTTTCTACCACTGAGTCAGAAGATAATAATAAAAACATAACCGTAGCCATAAAAACTCCTTCAGGAAATCATTCTCACTGACAAGTGCTAGTGATATGATAAAATTGGAAAACTTTAGAGAATTTGAAAGATAAGACTCCAGTAAGGCTGCCACTGGATCTTCAAAACCGAGATCACAATCATACTGATTCAGAAAAAATGACTGCTCATGTATGCATTCCCCTTTGCTAAAAAATATATGACCTCCTTGATCTTTCAAGAGAAATTCTTGATCATCACAGATGACAATTTCCTCTTCATAAAAATGATCATATGATGATTGTATAATATGATTTAAAATATTTTGATTATGATCAGCTTTAATATTGTAGTTATCTATACAATCATTCTCTACTTCATGCTCAAAATGATTTGGAAAATGAACACCAGTATGATCTATATCCTCATCCATAGAAAAATATGGAAAAACTTTCAAATGTTGTTTCAAATCTGAATCATACTTACAATCTTCTTGTTGTTCCAGGTTGAAAATAAATGGTCTCTGCAAATTCAGTTCTTCATGATTGTTGCAAATTCCTTCTGTCTACAAATCTGAAATTTGTGGGCTACCTTCACTGATTTCAAGTGCTATTTGACCAAAAGACATTTGATCCTCGTGTTTTATAGCTAGAGGAATCAAATCTTCAGATTATAACAATCATAAATAATGGTAGCAGGAGAAATTTTCATTTATATTTCATGTTCGTGGGAAAACATATCATCTTGAAGAGCATTAGAAAACTGATGAAGATTGTGAGGGACAATTTCTTCTCTATATATATCTCCAATCTCATCATGCAATTCATATTTCTCACAACAATCTTCAAATAAAAACTCATTTGAAAAATACCTTTTACAGTGTTTCTTGAATACTTTGTGGAAATCCTTCAAGGATGAAATGTTGGAAGGAGGTAATGAGAAATACCATTGACATGCATCACCATCCAATGAGTGCATGAACATATTCATACAGACATCCTCATGATGTAGATCTAATTGATCCATGCACTCATGAAACTTGATGAGGTGATATGTTGGATTATCCTCCTTCCTCTCTCTGAAGATAGGCAAAAAATATCCCCATTCTAACATATGAGGTACTAGATGTGGAAAACCAGGAACTGAAGAAAATTTAAGAGGTACAAACCTCCTAGCCAAAACAACAGCAAATGCCTTTGAAATTTTAAGATTGTGGAGTCAAGATTGGATTTGTCCTTCATGGAGTCGCCAGATAGAAAGTTACAACCAATAGAATGCCCTACCTTTGTCTATCATCAAAAGATAGAACTATGTCGTCTCCCAGGGAATATTGCTTCACACTTCGCTCCCCAACAATGGCGCCAAAATGTTATCTCTCCAAGATTTCACCTTAGGTTGTATGTAGGGTGAGCTTGGTAACATACAAATCTGATTTTTAAAGAGTAGAACTCTCTATGGTGGATCAATCTATGGACTGTTAACACTTGCATTCATGAGACAATTAGGAACGTATTCTAGCATAAATGGCTTCACATGAACTCAATCATATACTAAATAGGTTTAAATGAATATGGATAAGTGCTACAAACTATAAAATCATACATACATTAGGTATACATGAAGATAAATCTATAACAATGAAAAGGTACATTTGCATACTTATATCATTAATGCAAGGAAAGATAGGCTTCTCTTAATCATTAAATGAAACAAGAACCATGTGAATCAGTCACCAATGGAACAAATACACATAAAGTAGACATGAATAAGGAAAATCTGATTTATATTCAATGAAGAGTCAAAAATCCAAAAATAGAGTCTGATGAGTCTTCAAGCTTTACAAGCCTTCTCAAGTCTTCAAGATTGAATCCCTCTCTTAGCTCATTCTAACTCTTCTCCAAGAGATCCCTCCTTCATTAAATATAAAATACCATCCAAATATCCTTGGGAGTTCGAATCACATCTCTTTCATTGGATTCTAGGCCTTGGAGATAGGTGGCAACAATCAAAGAGACAAAAATCCAACAAACTGTTAATTTTTAGGAAATTGTTGGAAGTCATTAATAAATTGTTTCCAACTCACTACATGAGGTCTTTAATGGAGATAAAACTTAGGTTCAGGTGTCCATTTAAATCTAACTGAACCATGAGAAGTCATTTTAATCCTCCTTGACAAGTGGCAGCCTCCCAACAAGGTGAATATCCAACAACTATGCAAAACAAAGAACTTGCAACACATTTTGTAGTTCACTGGTGTTTTAATTGTTTCTCTCAAATGCCAAACTGGGTCAGGATGAAATTTGATCAACAAGTCAACAAGGATATCATCTTCCTCCACAAACAAATTCAGAGAAACCCACATCACCATTTTAGATTTATGATCAAATCTGTAAAAGAAGCTACTACAAGAAATTTCATAGCACGTGTTTCAATTCGCAACGCCAAAGGAAAATCAAGTGGCCACACTCCTTTCCTGAACTTTACATGACAAAAAATCATGATAACATGACATGAAACCTTCTTAGCATATATCACATGGTACTTTGGTCATAATGATATATTATTTGGAAGAAACCAAACTTATGTTTTTATTTTACAACATGACTTATTCTTAACACCTAAGACCAAGAAAACATGACAAAACTTAAGACTCGAAAAATTTGATAGCAAACTGAAATGGAACATTTCGGGAGCTAACAGTGTGTATATCCCACTTGGATTCCAAATACCCCCTACAAAGTTCCTACATGTTGGTTTGAATACTTGTCCAAGGATATTAATATCAAGAAGCTTCATGAAGATCCTAAGACATTGTTTTTAGTCTTTGATTATGGTTAAGGCCTTGCAAACCATCCATGCTCTCATGTGGTATTTTTAGGACATGTTCATGGAACTTGAGCCTAAGAAGATATGTTTAGGGCTCAAGGTTTTTATTTCCCTCCCCCAACCAATGTCAAGGGCTTGACGATGTTTTTTCCCTACCAAAATTATGGTCAAGGCCTTAAGACCCTTTTGTAGTGAATGAAACATCTAAATGGCACCCATATCCAACACCTAGGGAAAATAACCCCTAGTGAGGAATCATGTCATTACATCTAGGGTTTCTTCATGGAGCTTAGGATTGAGAAGGTTCGATTAGGGTTTAATGCCCTTGTTTACCCCCTTGACTATGTTTAGGCATCTAGGCCCATTTCCTTGTTTACCACCTTGACTATGTTTAGGAGTTTAGTCCTTTATTTACCCCCTTGACCATGTTTAGGAATCCATACTAGGTTGTTTACCCCTTTACCACGTTTAGGGTTGATTTGGAACTCTCCCTATTAGAACCCATAGCTAACTAATGCTATGGTGGTTGATTTTTGATCCAATGTAACAAGAACATGTGTGCATTATTAACACATGATCACTAGTAATGCACACATGTTATTAATGTGCACGTGTTATTAATGCACATGTCTTATTAACACGCATGAATTATTACCTATATAAAATTAAAATTAAAACAAACCTCAACCTTATTGTCTCTGAAAAGAAAGGTTTTCCTACAAAAACACAAACATTTACTAAGAAATACTACTATTGCAATACTTTTTTTTGTTTAGCATGATTTGGAAGACAAAATGTTTCAAGTTCTTATTATATTCAATCCTTGTGAATATGGGAAACAAATGAAATCAAGAAATAAATTATTGTAAGAAAGAGAAACCCCCTAAAAAATTCAATGAACTAAGTGAAAGGAAAAATTGAGTATCGCAAAACATAATCATCCATCAGTTAGCACCTCAATTCCTTTCAAAACAGATGATGTGGCGATCTATATTTTATCAGCACAAGTAAAGTGTATTCATCCAATGGAGGAAATTATAATTCCAACACATCAATTCAACCTCCATCCAATGTTCCATCAACAAACCATGGTCAAGTTGAAGAAGATGGAGAAAGTTTTCAAGATGTTGAGTATACAAAGGGAGAAATTAGATAGTGGAATTTTGTACAACCCTTTGGTGAAGAGGATCTCATGGTGCAAGCTCATTTTGAACAATTCTATGTTCATAATACTGACCACTAACACGTCTAATGCACTTCGAATCTTGACCATCAGGTGAATGAAATGCTAGGATCTCCTAGTTAATTTTCACAATATCATGGTGACAGGTTCTTGATTTCACTTCCCCCTTAAATCCTCTATCTAATGTGCAATGAAGAACTCTTAAACATGTTCATGTGGTTGAAAGTGATCTATTGATCCTTGAAGGTAATTTATCTAAATAATTGTTTATTGGCAATGCACCAAAATTATTAAAGACTATTTTGAATTAGAAAATTATGTATCTAAATGTCGAGTTTATTTTTCCTTGTTAAAATCACACAGCTTAATTGCTACTTGGAAAATTCTTAGCATAAGGACAATTAAAAGTTTAGATACCACTAATAATTTTGTTAAAATCTTTAGGCTTCTTTTAATAAAATTGGAATTAATACTCATTCAAAAGATCATTACTAATGTGCCCATTGTGTATTGTAAAAATGATTGTAAATAAGACCACAAGACAGTGTCATTTGCTCACACACACATATAACATTTTAAAGTAAGTGCCAAAACCGTTTGAAAGTATTCAATTATAAGAAAAATATTTGAATTCATGTAGGGTGAATAAGTGCAACCATGGTGTATGGGAGGAATGGAAAAGGTGGTGGGGTTGGGTGGTGATAAACCCCCATAGGCTATAGTACTGGAATCCAAGGGATGGGGTAGGGTGGACAAGTACCAGACCCACCCTAGGTAGTTGTGGTGAATGGAATTCAAATGATGGGTCTTACATACACATTTTTGATATGTTATATTAATATAGAAATAAGAAAATGAACCAAAAAAAAAATTAAAAAAAAAAACATAATAAAATTAGATTTAACTTGACACATGATACCTAAGTATGGGGTGATCTATCGACCCTATGTGGAGACGGTTTCTTAATCTCTTCAATGGAAACCTATAAAAACACAACAACATTGTCATTGATTTCTCACAAATAACTTGGACATTTGAAAAATGACAAATTGATAAAGCATACTAAAACAATATTACCAACTTAACGAGAATTGTGACCTCAAAATGAGAACTCTAGCCCTTAAAACCCATATTTTTGCAAAAAAACATGAAAATCAACCCCCAAATCAAAACGTGGTGCTACTGATAGCACCATTTTTTCTAATGGGGTTAAATTTACAACATTTTTGAAACATGACCTTCAAAACTCATACAGTTGCTCAAAAAAATATAAAATGAACACCTAAATCAAAAAGTGATGCTACCTATAACAAAAAGTTTTTTTCTAAACATTAAAATTATAGCTATTTACGACCTAGTTGAAATTGTGGCATTGACAACAGATTCTTAAGCAAATAAACAACCCAAAATTGGACCCCAAATGGTCACTTGAAAATTTATTTACAAGGTTTTTTTTTTGGAGAAAATATTTGCAATAATTTTTTTTAATGAAGAAAAAAACACATTTAAAAAAAATATATATTCAAAACTCAAATTTAAAAAAAAAAAAAACATTAACAACAAAAGTAAAAAAAATAAATAAATAAATAAAATAAAACGAATTTAAATTTTCCCAAAACCACCCATTTTAAAAATAAAAACTCTAACTTGAATTTTTTTTCTTTAAATTAAAAACTAAACAAATATTTAAAAAAAAAAATCCAAATTTAAAAAAAAATAAAAAGCAAATTTAAATATAAAAATAAAATTAAGTGAAAAACCAAAAAATTAGAAATATATATACACTAGCAACAACCACTTTATAAAAGTGGTTGATATATGTCGATAGGTCATTTTTCACCTTTCCAAATTAATGACGTCGATCAACGTATATCAACCCCTTTTATAAACTGGTTATTGCTAGTTCACGACCGACATGCTTTGGAGATGACCATTAATATATTAAAACAAAATTAATAAATGACCATTAATATATTAAAACAAAATTAATATAATATTGTATTAATTATTACATTTATGTAATAATATATAATAATAATGTACTAATGTAATATATTAATATATATAAATTAATGGTTTATTAATATATTAATATAATATATTACATTAATGTAATATATAATAAGAATGTGTAAATTGTTATATACATTAAAAAATTCTTAATAAATTAATAAAGTAAAATTACATTATTAATATATTTTAACTTAAATACATTAAAATATTAATAAAATAATAAAAAGTAATATATTAATAAAATAAGTATTAATGTTTGTATTTTTACATAAATATTAATAATATAATAATAAAGTATTAATACATTATTATTATTAATACATTATTATTATTAATAAGCTGTTTTTCTAAAAAAATAATATATTAAAATATTAATGTAATAATCAATTAATATATTAATGATCTATTAATTAATATATTAATAAATAAATATATATATTAAAGTATTAATGTATTAATTAATTAATATATTAATACATTGCAAAAGTATTAACAATTAATACATGTATTAATAATTAATACATTGCAAAAGTATTAACAATTAATACATTAATAAAATAAAAATATACTAATAAAGTAATATATTAAAAAGAAATTATATGTAATAAAATATTATTAATTAATATATCGATAATGATTTAATACATAAAAATGTATCTTTAATCATAAAAACTATTCAGAAGATATTTTTAATAAATATATATTTTTATATAGTATTTTAATAAAAATATATACATAATAAATATTATGTTTTTTTATACAATATATCAATTAAATGTATTAATGTTTTGATATTATAATACATGTTATAAACTAATGTAATGGTACAAACATGTCACTTCTTAGGATTTGAGCTTGTTTGGAGAGAGTAAAAATTACTCCTCCCAACCACCCAAGCTACATTCAATGGAAACATTGATGTGATCATATTAATTGTCTATTAATTAATGTATTAATACATTA
This sequence comes from Picea engelmannii, assembly GCA_009831015.1. Lineage (NCBI taxonomy): Eukaryota > Viridiplantae > Streptophyta > Pinopsida > Pinales > Pinaceae > Picea > Picea engelmannii. Next base: position 262,690 of record ML776613.1, read on the forward strand.
ATACATTAATGTGTTAAAGTATCAATGTATTAGTCCTCGTGGTGACATGGACTAAAGTTTAATATGGTTCATCATAGTTGGCCTTCCCCATGGTTGACTATGGTTGACCATGACGATGATTGACTATGTTTAATTTGGGTTTGACTATTGTCCACCATACCATTACATAAAAATCATTCTTATATAGATTATTAATAAAAATATTAAAAGTTATTTTTAATATACACATAATAAGAATTGTGTTTTTTATAAAATATATCAATTAAATGTATTGATAGAGTGATGTACTAAAATATTCATGTATTTGATGTGATAATACATTAATTTGCAAAAGTTCTAATGTATTAATTAATGCATTAATGTAATGTTTAAATTAAGTTTATTATATTAATTTATTAAAATATTAGTTAATTAATTAATACATTAATGTCTATTAATTAATGTATTAATACATAAATACAATAATGTGTTAAAGTATCAATGTACTAATCAACTAATACATTAATACAATATTAATTAATACATTGATAATAATTCTTTGGGAGACCTCGGTTGTGTTTTTTTATAAAATATATCAATTAAATGTATTAATAGAGTGATGTACTAAAATATTCATGTGTTCATGTATTTGATGTGATAATACATTAATTTACCAATACATTAATTTACAAAAGTACTAATGTATTAATTAATTAATACATTAATGTAATGTTTATATATTTTTTTTGTAAGTAAGTATATTTATAAAAAACCTTTGAGAGACAAAAATTACAGTAGCGGAATGTTTGTCTGAGGACTGTAATCACTGAATTGCCCCAGAGGGAAACCAATTCAGCTAGTGCCATCTAAACCAAAACCGACCCCGAATTTAAACATCAGTTTTAAACATCTCAAACCGAATCGCCCTGTGGGGAAATCGATTCGTTCGACCTTCTAGAACATCTAGGACTGACTTATGACAGACAAAAAGAGAATTGTTCAAAAGTACAGTTGTCAAAACATAAACAAAACTAAAAACATGCCAAGCATTCTCACACCTATGCAGATGTCGTGGCTCATGTAGTCGACGTGTTACATGCCACATTGTCCAATGTAGGCGCCTAGAGAGTCGAAACCGAGATCGTTGCCATGTTGTCCACTGCTAACATTTGGAGAGCCAGGACCAAGACCACCGTTGATATCGTTGGTGCACTGGGTGC
>ML776613.1:263938-274520 GCA_009831015.1 Picea engelmannii
TGACCATGCGTGGCCTGTTTTGGTACCAAGTTGAGCCCCGCTTGGATTTCCCCCGCATTCGAGGCATGGCTGAAGCAAGAAGAAGGTAAGCAGGCACTGAGAACTCACTAACGTAATAGGTGAGAACCAGGGAGGAGTGAAAATAGAGTGGTGGCTTTGCTGAGAAGAGGAAGAATTGATGGACCAACTGAGGAGCATCATGGTATGAATAATGCTCGAGAGGGAGGACGCACACATGCAGAGGTGACCACAATAAAGGAGGTTGCATTGATCAAACGAGGAGACAAAGAGGAATGCACTTAGAGTGTTAATGGTGCACTTGTTGGAGTGAGGGATGCTTAAATTCATTGACTAAAGTTTAATTTGGTTCATCATAGTTGGCCTTCACCATGGTTGACTATGGTTGACCTTCACCATTGGTTGACTATGGTTGACCTTCACCGTAAGTCGTCCACCTCCTTGCAGACCTCGAACACAAGGTATTGCAGAATTGCAAGGCCATCTTGAAACTTTCCGTAGGTGGCGCAGTCCAAACAGGAGTGGATTTTGTCCAGTAGATGGAGGTGTCCTCCAAAGGAGATTGGACCGGTAGTGAGTGCACTGGTGGTGGCGTAGGGGATGAATTCTCAGGTGAATTTGGTGGGACGACCAAGGAAGGTTGTGAGGAAGATTCCAGGTTTGGAAATGGCCTGGGGGTGAATCCCAGTGAATTCCCCATGAGGTCAAACCACTCGACTCATCAATCCCATGGCGAGGACAAAGGTGGGAGGCCACTTTGGCTCTAAGAGGACTTTCCAGAGGAGGAGGACGAAGAAGGCAGAGAGTTGTGTGAATGTGCAGGGGAAGGCTGAGGCCGAATGACCATGCGTGGCCTGTTTTGGTACCAGGTCGAGCCCCACTTGGATTTCCCCCACATTCGAGGCATGCCCGAAGCAAGAAGAAGGTAAGCGGGCACTGAGAACTCACTAACGTAACAGGTGAGAACCAGGGAGGAGTGCAAGTCGAGTGGTGGCTTTGCTGAGAAGAGGAAGAATTTATGGACCAATTGAGGAGCATCATGGTATGAATAATGCTCAAGAGGGAGGACACACATGCGCAGAGGTGACCACAATAAAGGAGGCTGCATTGATCGGACGAGGAGACAAAGAGGAGCGTGATTAGACTATTAATGGTGCACTCATTGGAGTGAGGGCTGCTTAAATTCATTGACTAAAGTTTAATATGGTTCATCATAGTTGGCCTTCACCATGGTTGACTATGGTTGACCTTCACCATGGTTGACTATGGTTGACCAGGGTTGACTATTGTTGACCATGCCATTGTGTGACCTTCATAGACCTTATGGAGATGATTATGATGGGCCATGTTTATTATGTATAACCATGGTTTGTTATGTCACTATTGCATTGCAATGTTGATCATGTTTTGTTCGTCACATTGTGACATGAGGTTTTGTTCGTGACATTGCGACATCTGGTTATGTTCATCACCTTGTGACATTATGAAATGTTGGTCTCATTGTGACATCATGAAATTTCCTTCTCATCGTGACAACAAGTTATGTTCATCACATTGTGACTATGTGAAATGATCATGTCATTGTGACATCAAGTTATGTTCATCACATTGCGATGTCAAGAAATGTTCATCTCATTGCAATGTTGGTATATGTTTGTCACATTGCCACACTGGGTTGTGTACATCACATTGCGACAATGGGTTGTGTTTGTCATATTGGGATGTTTGGAAATGTTTGTGACATTGTGTCATAAAGATATGTGCATCACATAGCAACGTGAGGATATGTTCACCACATTGTGATGACAGGGCTATGTTCATCACATTGCGACATTACTATTCAAATAACCAATTTATGTTTTTCAGATTGCAATGTTGGGATGAAATGTTCATAACATATTGCAATGTTAATCAATATTTGTTCTTGACATTGTGACATGAGGTTTTTTTCGTCACATTGCAACATTAGGTTTTGTTCGTCACATTACCACATCTGGTTATGTTTGTGACATTGTGAAATTGGGAAATTGTCATCACATTACAACATTGAGATATGTCTGTCTCCTTCTGACATCAAGTTATGTTTGTCACATTATGAAGTCAGGAAATGTTCATCTCATTGTGACATCACGTTATGTTCGTCACATTATGACGTCGGGAAATTTTCGTCTCAATGCAACATCAGGTTATGTTCATCACATTACAACGTCAGGAAATGTTCATCTCATTGCAATGTTGGTCAATGTTTCTCACATTGTCACACTGGGTTGTGTACATCACATTGCGATAAAGGGTTGTGTTTTTCTAGATTGGGATGTTTGGAAATGTTTGTCACATTTTGACATCAAGATATGTGAAACACATTGCAACGTGAGGATATATTTGTGACATTGCGATGACAGGGCTATGTTCGTCACATGCAACATCCTCTTATGTTCGTCAAATTACGATGTTACTAGTCACATAACAAGTTTATGTTTGTCACATTGTGACATTGGGATATGATGGTGACAATGTGACCTTGAGTTATGTTCGTCACTTACTGACATTGGGAAATGTTCAACACATCACAACATAGGGAAATGTTTGTCACAATGTGACAAAGGGAAATGTTCATCACATAGTAAGGGCTAACCATGGGTATCACATCGCAATGTTCCTATAAGGATATGTTGGGTTTAGTGACATTGTAAGATTATACCACATAGCCTATTTATTTATGGTCATCTAAAATAGAGAAATTCCTTATGAGTTCTGTTTAAGTGAGATGTTCAAGAATGTTGATGTTTCATTATGATATTTAATTAGGTTGGATTATAAGGAGTTGGTATGTTCCTCAATGGTTATGTCGCATTGTGACATAGATGAAGAGTTGGGATATGTTGCAATAATTATATCAACATAACCATGGCTAACACCAAATTAAGAAAATATGGTACAATTGCCATATTTCAATAGCAAGGTATGTCCACAACATTGTGACATTGGATTATGTAGGATTGCATCTCTTTGTGATGTTGGTGAAAGGTTTTATTCACATGCCATGTCAGGATATGTTCGTGAAGTTGTGATGTTGGTTAATGTTGATCACATTGCAACATTGGGTTTCATTAGATTGCAATATCAGGTTATGTTTATCACAATGCAACTTTAATACATTATGAAATGGATGTTTTGGCCAAAAKTTTTGAGAAAAAATCAAATGAAAATTTTCATTTGTAACAAAAATACAAATTTTGAATTAAGAAAATATATTGCATGGATGGAAACTTCCTTACAATGTGATGTAAATTAAAAMTTTAACATAGTTTATTAAATTGGAGGTAAATTAAAATTTTAATTAAATATATAAATTTTATAATATGTAAAATAAAAATAAATATGCATATTGTCTTAACCCTAATCCTAATTCACATAGAAGATATTGGTTTTGAATGTAGAAGCATTAAACATGATATTTAAAACACTATCAATAACAACAAACATAACATAGTATTAATTAATAATTATTACTATAATATGYATAATAACAATAAAATAATAACTATTTTTTTAATAAACATAATTATAACTAATAATAACTAATTAATAAAGTATTATTAATACTTTATTTAAGAATTTAATAAAATATTATTATATATCAATGTGCTTATTAATATATAATAATATTAACAATAAACATTATTATTATTAATTAATAATAACAAACACAATTAACACCATTGTATATTAATAATAACTACACTAATCAACCCTAAACCTAACCCTAATAATGATAACCTGTTTATTTCAATATATGCAAACAAATTCATTTTGTAGTTGTCAATTTAATCACAATGAGGTAAGTTTTAAGTCTTGATTTTGGAATCTAAGGTGAAAATGTTTTCGGAATTGACAGAGACCATATATTTGCTCACTGATAGATCAATCAGATCACCTCCATATCTGTTTCTATTGTCATTGCTATGTTGTTCCTTCCATAAACTTATTTGTAATGTGTTTTTAAAATGATAAAGGTAGGCAGTGGATTGCTAGCTCTATGTATCCTTCCTTTGTTGAGTATGTTTACCTCTGATTTGAATCATAACGTAATTTGAATGGTTGCCCAATTTATAACGACACAGGAAAAAAAGGGAAAATACCATATATTTATATTTATGATGCAATCACATGGTTTTTGTCTTCTGGTCATATCCAAAAAAAAAATCTTATCGAAAACATTATTCAAATTCTATACCATATATAATATTTGCCAACATTAAATCAGTGATAGTATTTGCCAATATTAAATCACTGATAGGAACTAGATTTTAAAACAATCAAACAGCTCAGTGTTGTCGTCCTATCCAACAATCCTGCATCAAGTACGTTAAAGTTTATTCAAATTCTACATAAGCATAATAAATATCTACCAATTTTAAGTCTTTATGTCACTGATAGGAATTGGATTTTAAAACATTCCAACGGTTCCTCACTGTACAATGTTATTTAAACACAACTCAAGGTTTCCTGAAATTTTCTTTATTTCATTCATTGTTGTTCTTCTTGCTCCATGTACATCCAGTGTCGAGTTGATCGATGCATCACTATCGTTCTGGTCATCAGTCTCATTCTTGATGTAGCAAAAGCAACGCCTAGGGGTGGTCCAAGATCATTACTACCAGCAAAACCTATGGTACTAAATATATTGTGCAAGACAGGATGAGTTATCTCTGGTTGATATTCATTCTTTTTGAACAAAGTGAAAACTATCATGTGGGTATCCAGGGATCTTGGAGGTTCGTAGGTAGCTAGAGTGTTCGAGGTCCACCGTGTTAATGCAACAGAAATAAACAGATTAGATATTGAAATTTGGGGTTAACATTACCAGACATTCAATCGAGCGGTTTAAATATCAGGATAGAAATACAATGACTATGATACCTATATTTTCACGTGGGATGGAACATGTGGTGGTACCTATGAGAGATGGTGACTCTAGGAGATATTACAGTGGCGAGAGTCATAAAGTTTTTGATTGCCTTTGCATTTCTGTTAGCGTCTGTGTTTCTGAGGTTGCAGCCCATGAACGATAGAGTTTATTTTCTAAAAGGGAATCTGAAGAGGTCAAGGAAAAACACCAAGTGCTCCTCAAGATCAGTTGTGGGAAGGTTTGTAAATTTCGACTGCAAAACGTACATGTGATTCCTCGGTTGGATGTCGGAGGCCCTCAGGATGCCCAAGTCGGAGCTCATTGATCACGTAGGATGCCCGAGTCAGAGCTCATTGATCAGGATGCCCGAGTCATTTTGATGAAGATTCAACATGGCAACTGTTGGGGCTCAGAAATGACCTATTTTCATCCACCTTTCCCTTCATCATTATTCACATTTGATCACCCCATTAACCTTTCACGATATCATTTCCATAAATATAATTGGGTTTCACCTTATTGTTGTCCACTTTATTCATTTTAGTATTTAAAAGGAATTTGTGATTAAATGTTAGAAAATTGACATGTTTTCATATATATCTCAAAAATGTGTGAGCTTTGTAATGTGTAGGAATATGTGAAGGATTAATTCAAAAGGACTTCTCAAATACTTCCTCCACCATTTCAATATTTGAGAAGATAATTCAAGCCCATTCCAAGGAGAAGATCATGGAGATTTGGTTGGAATATCTTGTCCAAGATATATGAGAGATATGTGTGAGGATTTGAAGGGATTATATTTTGTAATAATAGAAATAGGTTGAGAGAAAAGTGGATCTGTAATAATGAGATGGTCATCTTATCTTCAAGGCTCTCATGTATAAAAGAGAGTGTTTTCTCTTCATGAGGATTCAATAGGAATTAGAGTATTCAATTAGAATATGGAATTAGAGTAGTCATTAATGGTAGTCATTAGGATTCGAAAGAGAAAGGAATTCTTAGCTTTGATCCATAGTTTTGGTTTCCATGCTTTCATTATTATGTTATGAAGATTGATTTGGTTATTGTAATGTAAGATTGTTTCATTGGCGTGAGCTCACATATGTTGTTGTGTCCTTCAACTCTTCACATGTTGTAATTGTTCTTCCTTCATGTAGTTCTCCATTCCTAGATTAATTTCCTTTACGCAATTTCCCATTCTTAGAGTAATTTCATTTACACAACTAGATTAATTCAATTCCAAGTCATGTGTTTCAATTTCCTGCATTAGATTAATGATTCAATTTCAGTCGTGTGTTAGATTAATGATTCAATTTCAGTTGTAGCTTAAACATTAGATTAGATTAGTCTCGCTTCAATCTTGCATATACTTTGTGTGTGCTTCGTCAGTTTACGAACCCCAGGTTGACAAATTAAAATAGTTGAGCAAGTACTACAGCTCAATTAATACAACATTAGTTTGGCCCAATATAATGAATCACATTCCCTTGTCACGATTGTTGTCCCTTTTGTAAGTGGTGTTGTTGATTTGAACGGAACAATTGTCATTCCTTTTGTTACGATTGTTGTCTCTTTGTAGGGGTTGCATCTCTGGAGGACGGGTATTGAAAACGGAAGGTAAGAACCTACGTAGGCGACAAGCAAAATGCTTGTGCCAGCGCCTACCTTTGGATGATGCATAGAGGTTATATTTTAGGACATCTTTAGAGCCCAACATTTTGGCATCGTTGCCGGGGAAGCACGATGGATTGAGGTATTAGTTTCTTTTTCATTTCAATTCATGCAAGTGTGATCTAGACGTGTTGGTAAGGGGTCATAGAAGCTCATGAGAGGAGACTCCTCATGTTCTCCCTACCAACTAGGTAAGAGTAGTTTCAATTTCTGCAAATTTAAATTCATGCAAGAGTAGTTTTAATTTTTTCAAGTGTGATCTACATGTGTTGGTTCTAAGGGTCATAGAGCTGCTTCAATGTATATTCCTCATTGTCCCTACTAACTATCAGAAATGTTTTAATTTCTGCAACTGTGAAGAGTAATTTTTTTATGTTTTAGCAAGAGTGTTTTTTTTTAAGTTTTTTATTTTGATTTGGGTGCTGTAAGAATCCTTTTTTTTTATTTAACAATGAATTTAATCTTGGAACAACTCACTCAGATCCTATCAAAAGTCGGGGTCTCCTCTTCTCTAGAAGAAGAGATCTTGACAGTAGCTGAAAGCATATTCACTCCTCCTGAGGCGAACGAAGAATCAACATACGAAGAAACTTGCATATTTAATGAAGAATCATTAGGCATGCAAGAGGTCGAGGAGGACAGTAAGGAGCTGCAGCATGATCTGAGTAAGACAAATTATGCCTACAAAAGAATGATAGAACGATGGTTTCAAGCAAGTACTAGGTCAGTTCCACTTAGTTTTCCTTTTTATTTTGTTAATTTAGAACTTCAGCAGCTAATTTTGCACGCCCATACATATTCCCGACTGTCAATTGCAAAATTGAAAGATAACATATTTTTATTACTATTGCGTGTATGGCTACATTGGTTGTTTGATTATACGTAAGCACTCTCTCATTTCTAATTAGCGTAGTATAGGTAGGGTTTTATTTTCAAGTTTTTCATTTGCTAGAATAAGTATGCTCTCCTCCGCGCTTCATGCGATCACAAGGATCATAAAGTAGGATGATTGATTGATTGATTTCAGGAATATCAATTAATTTACGAAAAGAAAATTTTGCCTAATCTACTTTTCATCTTCCATTTGCTGGTAAATTTTTAAAAAGCTTGCGAAATAATTTTTTTTTTTTTTTTAAAACATAATAGAAAAAAATACATGAAAAGTTGTGCATCCTCCATCTACAAATCAAAGCAATAAAACATTAAGTACAGAGAAAAAATATATTAAAAAAATAATAATAAAAAAAAACTATGGTTTGATGGTCTAACGCGCAGAGCCATGGCTACCACATCCTTCACCTTACCAACAAATAAAATATATGTATTACTTCATAACTCAGAAAGGAATTTATCTATGCATGTATTGCTTGCGTAAATGATTTTTGACATTGTGGTTGCAAAATTCTCCATGTATATTCCACTCAAACTCATCATTGCTTACCTAATGTGGCGGAAAGAAGATGTTTCTCAGCATGTAAAAGTTGCATGGGGGATCACAATCCCAAATATGGGTTCTGTATGCCAGTTACTGCAGTGTCTAGAGAGGGTGCATGCAGCTCCATTGAGTGCAATTGTTGATCTGGGACTTGCGAGAACGTTTATTGTGTCTTCATTGGCTTGCGCAGAGGTGTTACTAGAATACAAATGGTGGAATACCGGCCTCCCAAATAATAAAGGTCATTCAAATAAGATGTTCCTTTCGACATTGTACCAGCAGTTGGGGGCAACGCCTTTGCTACCTCATTTAGCCTCATGAGATCTTTGTGGAATTAGATCATCTCCATCAAGAGGATCACATTATTGTTTTAGAAAAATGAGAAATCAGTAGAAGATCATTCGATTGTTCATTTTTTTTATACGTCCAACCAAATATAGATTTTTTTTCAACTGGAGGTTGCAAATCCCATTTATATATGAAGCATCCCACGTCTATAGTTCCAAGCCAACACATCTAAACAGTTGGTTGCATGATACTGGCAATTATCTAGCAGTTTTGTTGATGAAAATCGATGAAGTTTTTTTGGCCGTATTATCTCTAGACTGTCAGCCTTCATGCTATAGCTAAAACCAGGTTGTTGCACTCCCCAAAAATCGAAAACAATATGCATATATTTATGTAGGAATGGGTTACGAGTTTTCCATGTTTAGTTTTCTAGCTAATCTAGACAGAATAATATCTGGTGGCTCTTGCTATTAATCTGGAAGTGCCTACTATCTCAAGATTTGATTGTTTCAATAAGAAGGAATTATTTTATTTTATGTTTCAAATCACTTGAGTGCACTTATTAATTGATGTTGTTTGTGGAGCCTGATTATCTTCCTGATTCAGAGGTCTTTTACTTTCATTCATGTTTATACCCCATGAAGTATTTACACCCTATAAGTATGTACACTCTTTCACGTGGGGGAGTGCAGAGGGGGGGTACCCCCTTTGCAGGGTCCGAGGGGGCTATCCCCCCGGGTGGGGGATCTGGGGGAAAGCAGGCCCCCAACGGGGGTTCAGGGGCAGCGTCCCCCAAAGGAAAAATTGCCTTGTAAATGTATATTGTAATTTCATTATAAATATGGACCGTTCATTATAAGGTCGCAGATCTAACGATAGAGATTATGTTAGGGTTTTTTTTCCCTAGAAAGCAACCCTCTTTTATGAGGGAAATGTATTGAAGCTATGGTTGATGGAGAATATTGTATTCTGAGATAGGAGACTATGAGAGAAAGAAGAGGAAGTTACAATGGGTTTGTTGTAGGTTTTATCCCTTCATATGCTGGATAATAATAAAGGAAGTACCTGGCAATTTCTCTGGTGGACGTAGCCCACACTGGGTGAACCACGTAAATCTATGTCTCTATTGTATTGTGTATCTTCTGTGTTTTGTTTCCACATTTGTTTTATTTTATTTCTCCATGGTCCTGTTTTTATAACAACTGGTATCAGAGCGAAAGGTAACTCGCAGGAAAAGAGGGTTCCTGGTTCGAGTGGGAGAAATGTTGGAAGATGTAAAGTTTAGGGTCGAGAAATTTAATGGCCAAAACTACCAGTTATGGAAGATGCAGATGGAAGACTATTTATATCAAAAGGATCTATTCCTACCATTGGGCGAAATAGCAAAGAAGTCAGCAGCTACGAAGGACGAAGAATGGGAGATTCTTGACAGAAAGGCTCTGGGAACGATACGGCTGAGCCTGGTAGCACCGGTGGCTTTCAATATTTCCAAAGAAAAGACAACGAAGGGTTTGATGGACACATTGGCCAAATTGTATGAAAAACCCTCGGCGTCCAATAAGGTATTTCTAATGAAGAGATTATTTAATATGAAGATGTTGGAAGGTGGGTCTGTTGCAGATCATTTAAATGATTTTAATACGGTTACTAATCAACTAAGTTCTGTAAAAGTGGACTTTGATGATGAGGTCAAGGCTCTTCTAATCTTGTGCTCATTGCCAGAAAGCTGGAGCAGCTTGGTCATGGTTGTAAGTAACTATGTCTCTGGTTCAAATACTTTAAAATTTGATGATGTTTCTGGTGTTATCCTTAGTGAGGAAATGTGATGGAAAAGCACAGGTGAGACATTAGGAAATGCGTTGAACATGGAGAACAGGGGAAGACAAAAGGATAGAGGAAAGGGTTTCGGGAACCGTGGGAATTCTAGGAAGGGCAGATCCAATTCCAGACTTGGAAAGATACAGTGTTGGAATTGTGGGAAGAAAGGACATTTGAAGAAAGACTGCAGAGCTCCAAAGAAACAAAGAGATGGATAGCAGGAGAAAAAGCAGGAAGCAAATGTAACAGGTGGTGTTACAAGATGCTTTGATTCTTTCTGTAGATAATATTTTTGAGTCTTGGGTAGTTGATTCAGGGGCTTCATTTCATGCCACACCCCATAGGAAACATTTTCTAGATTATGTTCAAGGTGATTTTGGACAGGTTCATTTGGGTGACGATGCACCATGCAAAATTGTTGGAATGGGAAAGGTAAAAAT
>ML776613.1:293485-319805 GCA_009831015.1 Picea engelmannii
ATACTGAGGTAATATGTTGTTGTTTTTAAAATAAGCAAAATTGTTATTGTGATTGCAGCAATTGATTTTTTCATTAATTGATTCATCTTTTTGAGTGGTAAACTTGTACATCTGCAAATTTCAAGTTTATATATTTGATTAATTACATCTTTCTTTCCTACAAATCTAAGAGATCTAGGCAGATAAAAGTGTACTTTTTCATTTTTTATTCAGATCTCATAGATCCATTGTTATTTTATTAAAAAGGCTATTTGTAAACAATTACTTCAGATCATTTTATAAATCTAGCAATTTAAATTCAGAGCTATAGATTCTTTATTTTGATAAGTTTTCATATCTGGTATTTATTGAGGACTGTATCAAGGAATGTATCAAGGTTTGTCAAGGATTGTATCAAGGTCTGTTTCAAGGACCAGATCAAGGACTGGATTGTGAATCACATCTAATTTTAATAGAAAGTCATCAGATTAAAGCTATGGCATCAGATCGATGAAAAGGCAGATTTGAATCTCTATATCGGATCTTGTACCTATGGAGAAGAAATCCCTCTGGAAATCTCAATACATATCCCTTCCTACAAGAAACAACAAAAACGACAAAGGAATTTGTTGCCTTCAAACTTTGATTTCAGATCCACCCAATGCTACATATCCACCAAGTGTTGCACCTGCCCAACACTCAGTTATTTAGAGGACAATTTTGATCTAGAATGACAACCACCGGATCTTTTTTCTGTGTAGAGAAAGGTTGAGGAACACGTGATCCATCTTGTTGCGGTTTCATGTGATTATAGTGTGCAATTCACCTATGTGTATTTGGAAACTAATCCACTCATTTTTCCCATGATTTCTCTCTGTTCTTTGCTAATGATTTCTCTGGCAAGAATTCCCACAATGATACAGATTGAATCGACATTTACAACTACTTCATTTTTTTATCAGAGTTTACTAAAGGAGGGTTGACGCCTGTTGTGGTTTTTTCAACGATTTGATCCATGATGTGCTCAACAATGATCTGATATGTAATGTATGCATGCTTTCCATGTCATACTCAAGTTCAGTCAAATATTGATGTGTCTCCTCATTTTTTGAAGACCCTTCAGCGCAATTTTGGTGGACAATTCTTTAACTGATATATTAAATTATCAAAATTGTTGCATAATTTTTTTTTGTTCATATTGAAGTCCAGATTGAGGACCATATTGAGGTCTGGATCGAGGACCGGATTGAGGTCTGGATTGAGGACCGTATTGAGGACTGGATTGAAGTCCGGATTAAAGAGATTTTTTTATTTTTTTTTAGACATTCGAGTTGTAATATTTTAAGTCATTGATGACTTTAGTTCAAGGGGGGGAACATTTTATTATTTGAATAAGGCTATCTATCTTGTAAAAAGGGTCAAACTTTGAAAGATTTGATTGTAATCTTGAACACTCAGAAGTTGAGAAGAGTCCAGTAAAATACTCTCTCAAACTCCATTTCCAACGAGACTTTTAAAGGGTCAAGGTCAAGCCCTTAAAAGTACTACTTTTGTGTGGATTGTGTACTCTTTATTTCTGGTGCCTTGTGTCTCTCTTTTGGATTTTTTTGGATTATTCACTTGCAACAAACATCATGTCTAAATTAATCAATCTATTCACAGAATCAGATAAGTTAGATGGACCCAAGAATTACAAATCTTGGAGTCAGCACATGCAAAACACTTTGATCTATAATGAATTATGGCATGATATCTGTAATGGTGATACTGCTCCAACTAAGCCCACCGATGCTACTTCTTTAGCTGAAAGATGAAAAATCACTTTACTTGCTACGTTCTTATGTAACTGGACACATGTTTGTTCATATTGAGAATTCCAAAGATGAATGGTATGCTTGGAATCTATTAAAGAAGATTTTTGATACTCTTGTTGCATCTCAAAGAGTTGATATACAAATGAAACTGCTTAAACAAATATTAGCAAACAATGGTGATGTATTAGAATACATTTCAAGGATTAAGAACATTCATCAAGAAATCATCAAAAGCGGATTTTCTAAACTTGAAGATAGTTTTCTAGTCTCTATTATAATAAATGGCTTGCCTCCATCTTATAAGCATTTTCTTGAGACTTTGCAAATAACTGATAAGTTATCAACTGTGAATTTTGATTCACTTAGTGAATTACTGGCTCAACATAGTAAATCTTTTGGAAAACAAAAACAATAAGGAGAAGATCATATTTTCACTAAAGCTGAAAGTTCTAAAGGAAGAGGACAAATTTTGGAAATTTTCAGAATCAGTCTTCTAATCGAGGTCATGGAAGAGGTCGTGGTCAAGGTAGAGGTCATAGCAATTTTAATCAACAAAATTTTCAAAGTAATCCTCCCGATAAAAATGCACAGTCAGGAAGAGGCAGAAATTTAAGTCAAGTAAGATGTAAAATATGTTTAAAGATGGGACATTATGCATCAAATTGTCTTGCAAGCAATGATCAATTGCCAAAGTTTAAGAAGACATCAAATTCAAATTCTCAAAAATCATCTCTCAACAATCATATCAATATGCAGAAGGTCAATATTACTAGGATGATCAATATGAATATGTTTTTTCAGCAGTTTAGCATGTAGATTCATTTGAAAATGATTGGATATTGGATACAGGAGCTACTCAGCATATGACTTATCGCAGAGATTGTTTTTGGAATTACAAATATGTTCAACTAAATCCCATTTATTTAGCTGATGATACAACTCATATACCTTAAGGAAAAGGTTTAGTGAAAGTTTATCTCCTTGGAATTGGTGAAAAATGGATTTAAAATGTTTGGTATGTACCATCTTTTAAGAAAAATGTGTTATGCTTAGTCACAATCAGACAAGCTGGACATCAAATTGTCATGCAAGATCGTTTGGTGAAGATTAAGTCAGAGAAGGATAAATTGAAAACAATAATGACTGGATATGAAGATGGGAAGTTACTAAGAATGAATTGGAAAGCCATCCAAAGAAATCAAGAGGTTGCAGCAACAGTGAATTCTGAAATGTCTTCATTCAGATTATGGCATTTTCGATTTGGCCACTTAAACTTTGATAGTATTTTGAAAATTAAGTCCCAATATTTGGTAAAGGGTTTTCCAACTTTCAAGAAAGAAAATTCCAAGTGTGAATCTTGTATTTTAGGCAAGTAAAAGCGAGAAGCTTTTCCAACCAGCTCATGGCGAGCAACAAAGTATTTGGAGTTGATTCACAGTGATATATGTGGTCCAATGGAATCTTATTTCGGTGGATGTCAATACGTTATATTGTTCATTGATGACCACACTATAATGACATGGGTGTACTTTTTAAAGGAAAAGTCTGAAGCTTTTGAAAATTTTGTAAATTTTCAACATATGATTGAAAATGAAACTAGAGAAAAGATTGCTTCTTTGAGAACTCATAATGGAGGTGAATTCACTTCAACTGAATTCAATGATTATTGTCGAAACAATGGAATTAAGAGGCAACTGAAAAATTCCTATACTCCATAGCAGAATGGAGTTACTTAAAGGATTAACAGAACGCTCATGCGTATGGCAAGATCTATGTTGTAGTTTAAAGGGTTGAGCACAAAATATTGGGTTGAAGCAGTCCATACTGCAGTTTATCTCATAAATCAATCACCTACATCAGCTTTAGATGGAAAAACACCTTATGAAGCTTGGTATGGTTTTAAACCCAAGGTAAATCATCTTAGGGTTTTTGGTTCAACATGTTATGCTTTAGTTCCTAAGGAAAAGAGAACTAAATTAGAAAACAGAAGTATGAAGTGTATCTTCATTGGACACTCTGATGAAAAGAAAGGGTATAGATTACTTTCATATGGAAAATGCATTGTCAGTAGAGATGTCATTTTTTATGAAACTGAAAGTAAAAGTTTAGATGAGATTAATCCCCTCCTTAGTCGTTTAGAGAAGAAAAACACTAAGGGTAAAGGCAAATTCAACAAGTCAAAGCAATATTTTTGGTTTGAAAAAGACTTTGTTACTCCAGAAGACATCTCTTTATCAAAAATTTATTTTGATTCATGTGCTAATGAAATGTCAAAAGACTCTTCTAATACTAAATCTTCAAAAGTATCTTCTCCAACCTCAAATACTTCAGATGAAAGAAGAGCCTCAATTTTTGAAAATCCTCTTTTCAACAATAATGGTGATTCAGATCCTTAATGCCCTCAACATAAGAATCCAAAGTGGGCCGAACAACTTCTCAAAGATGTTCATTTAGATGAAATGAACAAAACAAGAACTAGGGGATCTTCAAGGGAAGAAGCTAATTTTGCTCATGCTTCCATTGAACCTACGTCTTTTGTTGAAGCGACTAGACATAAAGAATGGCAGGAAGAAATGATTAATGAATATGATTAAGTACTTGCAAATGGGACTTGGAACTTAGTTGATTTTCCACATGATGTTAAGCCCATTGGTTGTAAATGGGTTTATCAAGTAAATTACAAGCCCAATGGTAAAATTGACAAGTACAAATCAAGACTTGTTGCTAAAGGTTTTGCTCAACAGGAAGGAATTATTATGAAGAAACTTTTTCACCCACAACTAAATGGAATACTATCATAATGGTTATCAATTTGGCTGCACATAATGGTTGGAAATTACATCAAATGGATGTTAAAAGTGCCTTCCTGAATGGAGATATAAAGGAAGATAGTTTCATGACTCAACCACAAGGTTTTGAAGCTAAAAGAAAAGAACATAAAGTTTGCAAACTTGTGAAGGCTTTATATGGTTTGAAACAAGCTCCTCAAGCTTGGTATGAAAAAATAGATGAGTACCTACAAAAGGTGGGTTTTCAGTGGAGTGAATCAGATGATACATTGTATTTTCGAATGCAATATAAGCACATGATGATACTTGTACTCTATGTTGATGACTTAATCATAATAGGAAATAATGAATCTCACATCAAACAGGTTAAAGAAGAACTTAAAGCAAGGTTCAAAATGACTGATTTAGGAACACTTCATTATTATCTTAGAGTTTAAGTTTCTCAACATCCTAACCAAATATTCCTTAGTCAAACTAAGTATGCCACTGAATTTTTAAAGAAATTTGGCATGGAATATTGTAAACTTTCTCCTACCCCCATAGAGCAAAAATTGAAACTTTCAAAATTTGAAAGGGGGGAATTGGTAAACAGTACAAAGTACAAGAAATTGGTTGGAAGTCTCATTTACTTGACAAATACTCGACCATATTTGTCATATTCAATCAGTATACTTTCAAGTTTTATGCAGGAACCAAGGGAAAGTCACTGGAATTCATCAAAAAGGGTACTAAGATACATTCAAGGTACAAAAGATTTTGGTCTTATCTACAAAAGGAACAAAAATTTTACACTTGTTGGATATTCAGATGTTGATTTTGCAGGTGACATTGATGATAAAACATCCACTTTAGGTTATTTAATGAATATGGGTTCAACAGCAGTATCTTGGAATTGTAAAAAGCAGACAACAATTTCCAATTCTTCAACAGAGGTAGAGACATATCATCTTGGGAAGCAGCATGTGAGATTTTATGGCTACGCAGAATTTTATAGGATCTTGGTGAAACTCAGAAATCACCAACTACCTTATTGATCAATGGTCATTCAATAATAAAGATGGCCAAGAATCCAGTATTTCATTCAAAGACAAAACATGTCGACACTAAGTACCACTTCATCAGATCGCTCATCATCAAAGACATCATCAAGCCTCAATTTTGTCCATCTGAAGATCAAACTTTAGATATTTTTACCAAACCCCTTGGTAGAATAAAGTTCATAGATGAACTTGGTCTTTGTAAAAATGAACTTCCAGATTAAAGGGGGGATTGTTAGCCTCATAATCCTAAAGTTCTATAGTCTAAGTATTTTCTAGTATAAATGTTTTTTGAAATTATTTTATTCTAGTTTGTTAGGATAAGGACACCTAGCTTCTATGTAAAGGACAGCTATCATACTCATGTGATTATGTGATTCATTGTTCTCCTAGTTTTTAGTTTAGAGTTGAGCTATATAAAATAGCTCTTTCTTCAAGAGAGGTTAAGGAGTATATTATGAATTCTCACTTCAGATTGTAATCATTTTTTCCTTATTAATAAAATTATGTGTCTGGGGACACTTTGTCAACACAATTAAGTTATGATTTCAACTCCAAAAAAAACAATGCTACCGGTAGCATCGCTTTTTCATTCGAGGGTAAATTTCAAGTATTTGTCCACAATGATATTACAATGACAACAGTTGTTAATGTTACAGGTTTAAATTTTAACCATCGTAAAAAATAATGTGGAAACATTACAAATCATAAAATATAAAATATAAAAAAACCACCTAAAAGGGGAGAGGGGGTGCTATCGGTAGCACCATTTTTAAAAATGGGGTAAAAAATGTGGCCCTTGAAAACACGAGAACTCGACAAAGTTCTCATGAAGTTGGTAATATTGTTCTAATTGCTCACTGAAGTAGGCGAGCTCTAAGTTGGTGCCATGAGACATTGATATTAATTCAATTCTCACTCAAGTATAAAATCAATCTTATGTAATGCCATAATCATGAACAAACACATAAAAATATGGGGTTGTCGAGATGAGTCACAAGGAAAGAAGACCAAACATTAAAATAAACACAAGGAAAACACCATCTGGGATGAGAAGTGGAAAACAAAGGTGAGATGGAGGTAACGAAACCACAAGGGAGGACTTTGTAAAAAGATAAATAAAAAAAATTGGCAAATAAGGTGATTCAGGTGGATATTGGTGGCCACCCACATATTCCAAATTCCAACTGGCTCATCTTGACAGTCTTCAGTTCAGCATGTTTTTTGTAATGGGGACATTTATTTGTAATTATGGATTCTATAATTACGAGGTTGTCCTGAAGCCCTACACAGCATCCAGGTGGATATTAGCAGTCGCCCACCTATTCCAACTAGCTTATTTTGGAAGTTTTCATGTCAATACATCTTTTTGTACTTCCAAGGCTATTTTGGGGCTCTAAACAATGTTTTTTTTGCTTTCCATAGTCAAACTGTAGATGAAGTTAGAGTTTGATGGCATAATGCGTAGTTCTCAAAAATACCTTTCCAAGGGGCTATCACACACCTAAAATGGAGATCGTATGCAAAAGTTACGACCATGTGAAGTTAGTGTACTAACTTACCCCAACGGGACCCACATGACTTTTGGCGCTTCATCTCCCAGGGTTAGGTTTTTGGATGTCTAGGGTTTTGGCATTCATGTTTATCATAAAAAGGCCTTCAGAGCCTCATTGTAACCATCTTCTTGTGAATGAGTGTATTTGTCACATCTCTTCTCATAGATAAATCTGTCACCATTCTAGTGAGTCTTGCACTCTATATTTTTACAGTCTCTGTACATTTCTTTCATTAATAGAAATCATGTATTGTTGTATTTATCTGTTTCTGGCAATTTTTATATGTATTTCATTGTAATATATTTTCTTTCATTTCATTCTGAAAATAATCTGGATCATAAGGAGAGGTCTTGGTCACCACTTAACTTTTATAAGACAACTTGCAAGCCCAAATTGGCAAGCCTACATATGCACAAGGAAGAAGTGAGGAGACATTGAATGAATTTGAGGTTTCCCACTTCCATGATATGATTGGCATGGAATATCTATGACCTACCATCCTTAAACCTACCAAAAATATGGGGTTTTCAAAACAAGTCGCAAGGGAACAATACAAAACACTAAACAAATATTTGCAATCCACCATCTTTACACTTGCCAAAAACATGGGGTTTCTAAGACAAACCACAAGGAAACAAGAATAAACACTAAATGAAACACAAGGAAAACACCATGTTGGATGAGAAGAGGAAGATGAAGGAAAACATCAAGGCCAAGACAATAAAACCATGAGTGCTTGGTAAACGATATCACAAAATTGACAAATAAGGAGAGGTCTTAGTCACCACTTAACTTTTTTGGCATGACTTGGAAGCCCAAATTGGCAAGCTTTACTATGCATAAGGAAGAAGTGAGGAGACCTTAAAGAAATTTGGTTTTTCCCACTTCCATGAGATGAGTGGCATGGAATATTTGCAAGCCAACATCCTTACACCTACCAAAAACATTGGGTTTCTAAGACAAACCACAAGGAAACAAGACTAAACACTAAATGAAACATAAGGAAAAAACCATGCTGGATGAGAAGAGGAATATGAAGGAAAACATCAAGGCCAAGACATTAAAACCACGGGTGCTTGGTAAAAAATATCACAAAATTTACAAATAAGGATAGGTCTTAGTCACCACTTAACTTTTTTGACACGACTTGGAAGCCCAAATTAGTAAGCTTTCCTATTCATAAGGAAGAAGTGAGGAGACATTGAACAAATTTGGTGTTTCCCACTTCCATGAGATGAGTGGCATGGAATATTTGCAAGCCAACATCCTTATACCTACCAAAAATATGGGGTTTTCAACACTAGCCACAAGGGAAGAAGACCAAACACTAAAAAAAACACAAGGAAAACGCCATGTTGAATAAGAAGAGGAGACGAAGGTGAACAATGAGGCCGATGCAATAAAAATGCAAGGGAATGCTTGGTACAAAATACAAAAAAATTGACAAATAAGGATAGGTCTTCGTCACCAGTTAACATTTTTTAGATAACTTGGTTAACATTTTTTAGATAACTTGCAAGCCCAAATTAGCAAGATTTCTTGTGCATAAGGAAGAAGTAAGGACACCTTGAATTAATTTGTGGTTTTCCACTTCCATGATATGAATGGCATGGAATATTTTCAATCCACCATACTTACACCTACCAAAAATATGGGGTTGTTGAGACAAGACACAAGGCAAGAAGACGACACACTAAATGAAACACAAGACAAAGGAAAACAATGAGGTGGAGGCAATGAAACCAAAGGGAGTGCTTGGTAAAAAATACAACAAATTTAACAAATAAGGAGAGGTATTGGTCACCACTTAACTTTTATGAGATGACTTGGCCCACCTGCGCACAAGGAAGAAGTGAGGAGACCTTGAATCAATTTGGGGTTTCCCACTTCCATGTGACAAGTAGCATGGAATATGTGTGATCCTTTATCCTTACACCTACCAAAAACATGGGATTGTCGAGATAAGTCACAAGAAAAGAAAACCAAACACTTAACAAAACACAAGGAAAACATCATGCAGAAGGAGAAGTGTGTAATAAGATTTTGCATTAAATATTGAGAAGTGTGTGATGAGATTCATGGTGTTAATAGTTATGTGACATAAAGTGTTTTTTCTTTAATAGACCCAGTATTGGAGTGGTGCTCATGAGGTCATTTGTTACTTACCTAGAATATCTACAAATTGACACTCTAAGCATTGTCTCTTAAAGGTTATTTGCACTATGTAGTATCTTCTCAATCTTTATTATGTTGCAACTATATTAATGGAAGATGAGTCAGAGTACAACACCAAGATAAATGTAGGACACCACCATTTATGTCTCTTCTCCATTATGTTAGTGTTCTATATGTAACATTGACTCATGTTTTTTAAGTTGTTGACGCAGTGGACATTAAGTGTCATTAATGAAAGGCCATAGTGGTTGGTCTTTAATATGGTAGTTAGAAGGTGGTCTATTGGTTTGTAATTAATGAAATAATTATGTTAAATATAGAACCATATTAAGGAGTCTAACACTGCATTATTAAAGACTCGTATGACTAATGTAAAATGTGAGTAAGTGGCCATAAGCACCAATGTATGGTCAATGTAATACATTATAAAATTGTGTAATGGAATATTTGGTTGCAATGGATATTTCTACCAGATGAGAGTTTTTCTACTATAAACTTGATGTGTATATTTTATTAGTGGTGTTTTCTTTTTATTTATAATGGTTTCTAACATGGTATCAAATCCTTATTTTAATATGAATATACTAGAGTGGACATGGTTGCCTATGCATGTTAATTTTGTGTAATCAATATATTTGAATTATGAAGTCTTTTTTGGAAGCTTGAAATTCACTTTAGAGACACTCTATGGCTCTTTGGATCAAATCTAATGAGGAATGAGGTTAGCTCTAGAACAAGATGCGTGATTTTTTTTGAGGTATCACATTTTTAGGTCAAGTATTTTAGTTTTTTTGTAGTGTGTTCCATTACATAATATAATATTTAGAATGAATTTGGGGTTTCCCACTTCCTTGAGGTGAGTGGCAAGGAATAAACAATCCAACTTCTTTACACCTACCAAAAATATGGGGTTTCCAAGGCAAGCCACAAGGCAAGAAGAACAAACACTTAGAGTGAAACACAAGGTAGACACCATGTAGAACGAGAAGAAGAAGACGAATGTGAACAATGAGGTGGATGGAGTGAAACCACAAGGGAGCACTTGGTAAAAATACAACAAAACCATCAAATAAGGAGAGGTCTTCGTCACCAAGTAAATTTTTTGAGGTGATTTCGCAATCCCACCCTTGCACAAGTTAGAAGTGAGGAGACCAAAGGAATTTTGACTTTCCCACTTCCTTGATATGAGTAACATAGAATATCTACAAGCTTCCATCCTTACTCCTACCAAAAAGATGGGGTTTCCAAGACAATCCATAAGGCAATAAGGATAAACATTAAACAAACTCCCTTGTATAAGGAAACAAACTTACCCAATAGTCTTCAAGTGAACATCCAATGGCCATGAGTGATCTCACATTCAAATATTCAATAGGTAAGTTGGTCATTCACACTCAAATTGAGATTGAAGATAATAATTACATTATTCTTATTCATATTCATATAGGAAAGTTATAGTAGCTCGCATCCCATAATCTACATTCGTATTTCATTTAATTATGGTCTAATTAAAGGATACGTGTAATTCTTGTAAGTTATGTATGGTTACAGTTATACATATCTATGACTTATAACTTTAATTAAACTTTATGGGGGAAAAATCAAAAAGTTATCTAAATACCTATGTGTGAGGAGCTCCAATCAAACATGTTGTTGCAACCACTACATCAAATATAGGAGAATATGTTCCCTACCCCATGGACCCAGGTGTATCCTCAAGTAGGAGCTATACATATGTCCAAAACATAAAAGAAATTTACAAATACTTTAAAGACTATGCTTACCAAATATCTTTCAATTACAAAATTATATACATAATAAATGAAAATATAAAAAATATTGTGTACTAACATCATGATCCAAGAAACTATCCTAAATAGGATCATTTATTAGGCCATGACAAGTATGCCTACAATGACAACATTAATGTGGAACAACTGGGCTAGAACTAGAATGTCCATCCTAGCTAGTTGTAGTGCATGGTAATCAACGTGGCATGAAGGCCCTACACATACTGGTATAACATCATCAGGAAACAGATTTCAATGAGAAGCTACCAAAAATGTGTTATGTTGAACTACACTACATGTCAAGGATGGCATCACAGTACTAGTGACTTGAATCATATCTCCAAGCTAAGGTGGTTGTGGGGGTGTGGTAGGAATATGCCTAGGATCGGGCGACCCTCTCAATGGGTATGCCTAGCGGTTTCTCGATCCTAAGCATAGCCAAGAACAACCCCCTGGAATTCACAAACGTCAAAATAATTGGCATGGTGACCCATAATAAACTCGACCCAAAACATACAAAGAAAATACAAGGGAACCTCCTTGTTATTGAAGGGAGGCTTATTAAATACCATAAAACACCTATCCATCCAATGGTATTTCTATGTATAGAATGTGCACCGCTCAATGAAAAGATGTATCTTTCCCAAATTAAACGGTTGGTTGGTTCTAGGGTCAATAAACTGTTGAAAAATCATATCTTTGCTTAGATTTAGGTTTTTCACCTCTTCCTTACTAATGCAAGTTGAGTAGTACTCTCTCATCTCACCAGTTGGTTGGTCGGTTGGTTGGTCATGGGCATGGTGAATGGAATCAACAATGATGTCAAGTGAAGTGGCCAATGCAATACGAGATGACTCTCTAGTGTTCCTAAGCTCACCAATTTGTTTTTTGAGTTCATATAAAGACTTATTAATTTATGTGTATGTGTTAGGGTTCGGGTTTGGATCAAGATTTTTCTTCATAGTGGTAGAATAACAATTGCAATTAAACAATAACAAAGTATTTTTTTTTTTAATTATGTAAATTTCTATAATTTAACAAATATAAAAATGACATTTCAAATAAAAACTACCTATAAATGAGAGCTTCTCTCTGCAAAATTCTGAAATCCAATGATGCCAATGTCCCTCATTGATGTCCTTGTTGAGATTGGACCTAGTTAGCAAAAGCGTGCTCGCATTTGGGAGAAAAATAAGGGTGAAATCGCCATGGATTGGGGAAAAATAAAACAAAATGTTGTCACATTTTTTAACACGTGCACACTTTAGAAATATTGCACATGCATTCCTAATTTATGCACATTTTTTAAATTTAAAAAATGATGTGGATATTTTATTTCCATGTGGAAATGGTTTGTGTGGAGCTTGGGAAAAGGCCAAAGCTATTTACATATGAACGTGTGCACATTCCTAAAAAAACAACGTGTATGCATTCTCATTTCAACGAAAACTTTGTGCACCCACCCTAATGCTAATCCATCGAAGTGAAAAGGAACAATTGGATAGAAAATTTTGGTTATGCCAAAGTACATTCGAGGAATACCTCTACAATTTGAGATGATGGATTGTTGTCAAAAGACATGTACCCCAAGTGGACCTAAGATAAGAAAGAGGTGACAAGGAAACCATTTGTGAGGGTAATTAGATCACTTATATATGCTATGATATGCACTAGACTAGACATTGTACCAGCATTAGGATTAGTAAGGAGGGTCATGGAAAATCCATAAAAGAAACATTGGATTGTTGTAAAGAAAACCATGAAATACCTATATGACACTATAGACTTTGGGATATTCTTTCAAGTAAACAAGGAAGTTGAAATAAAATTTCAAATTTGCATAGACATTTTGATGCAGATTGCTTACGAGATGTAGAGAAAATCTACTAAATCCTATGCATTTACCTTATTTGGAAGGAAAAGCAGTTAAATCCTATGCTTCACCTTATTTGGAAGGAAAAGCAATTGAATAAACAAAAGTATGCCTTTACCTTATTTGGAAGGAAAAGCAATTGAATAAACAAAAGGAAACCCATCTTAACTTTATCTAACTTAAAATACATAACTACTACGAAAAGCAGTTGAATCCTATGCTTCACCTTATTTGGAAGGAAAAGCAATTGAATAAACAAAAGTATGCCTTTATCTTATTTGGAAGGAAAAGCAATTGAATAAACAAAAGGAAACCCATCTTTACTTTATCTAACTTAAAATACATAACTACTAAGAAAAGCAGTTGAATCCTATACTTCACCTTATTTGGAAGGAAAAGCAATTGAATAAACAAAAGTATGCCTTTACCTTATTTGGAAGGAAAAGCAATTGAATAAACAAAAAGAAACCCATCTTTACTTTATCTAACTTAAAATACATCAATATTATCCTTCATATCCATCATCAACTGAGACCTAAAATTATAATGAATATAAATCTGTAGTGTTGTCTTTTAAACAAAATTTTCTAATATACTCTACTACATTGTCTAATTAATACTTAGATAAGTAAGGTAAGGATATACGTTACTTCTTTTGTAACTAAAGAAAATTGATAAAGTTTTTGGGTTGTCAGATCCATGATGTTGTATCCCAGGTTACCAGGTTAGATATACGTTACTTCTTATGTCACTAAAGAAAACTGATAAAGTTTTTGGGTTGTCAGATCCATGATGTTGTATCCCAGGTTACCAGGTTAATGGGCAAAGGCATTTATTTATTGAAATAATAAAAACATCCACGATACGTATGGTCTTGCCAATGGGTTGGAAAAGAATCTCCATATCTGTTATATGTGTTATGAAATTATACGATGCTGTTGTTAGACAGTCTAGCAGTTTCCACTATGCCGACCAAGAAATTGGCAAATATCAGGTCAGACCTGAGGGAACAGTTGGCTAGTTGAAAAAAATATCCTCACAGGCGTATGTAACACATATTAATACTAATGAGAAAATTCTATTAAGAAATGATTTCCAGCCTGTAGACATATAAAGATCTGACCCGTGCTGTGGATATAATTATCGTCTGATGAAAATCCTTTGATCAATTTAGTGTCAGATCATGTGAGAATGGAATTGCACACTCAAACTGTTTTAGAATTTGGTTTAATCAACATGGAAAAGCACGCAGCTGACTGTGAGAACTCATATTCTTTTCTTTCATGGCTTTCAGGAAGAAGACTTTGCTGGTGAATTCATCAGTTTCTAGTTGTATTTACTTCTTCTCACAATGAACTGCCAAAAAACAATATCGTCTGAAAGAAGAAAGATTGCCAGAAAAACAATATCGTTTGAAGAAAAATGAAGAGTTAGAGTTTGTTGATCTAATTTTGCATCTGCAATCCTGGCAGAATATTTATCCATTGCAGATCATGGCCTACAATTTTAGCCATCGTATAGGTGCAAAGTCTTGGAGCAAATGAACAAAATAGCCCTAAAAGCAATCTTAATACAATAAGATTCAAAGAAAACTCACTCAACATTTCTCTTCTTTACAACATTCATCTTAACCTTGAGGGATCCAGAAAGAAGCATTGAAGTTTAAACCTAAGTTTATCAATTCCTTTCAAGTCTTACCCGGATCTGGTTAAAAAAAAACTCAGATATTCATTGACTCTCTATGACCTGCGACTCTTCTGAAAAATGAAAGTGAATTACAGATCTGGAACCTGCAAGGTTCAAGGATCCATCTCAACATGACCAAATAGAAAACAATGAACACAGAGAAAGACAAAAGCAAGAAACAGTGCCTGGCGCTCCTTGTGTATGCCATATGTCTACAGTAAACTTCTTTGCAGCTCTTAAAAATCCTCAAAGTCCATCAAGCAGTAAGGGACTTCATCGTATGTACGTATCTATATATATATATATATATTTCACATTCATTCGAACCCTGAAAATTGACGAGCCATCAACTCATGCAGGCATGTCCAGAAATACTCTAGAAAACAACAAGCATACCGCTTACAATATTTGTGAAGTTTTGAACCAGCCACTTCTGTGAACGCAAATCCTGTTATCTCCCATAGATCCATATGACAGAGATCCTTGCAGCTGCAAGTCTAAGGACCCAGATCGGGAATAGAGCAGAATATTCATACATGAACCAGAGACATTCATGCTCTTCCATATAGATATGGCATAATATAAAGATGTACATAAATAGTAGGCAGTATGAGATCCATGTGTGGTAGGTTAATTGGTTTGTGTGGGTTTGGTCTCTATGTAATTCCAGTTATAAGTTATAGATATAATTTTAATAAGATGGTAAGTTTTTTTTAAAACCCATCAATTTTCTTCATATCCAATTTATTCATATTCAACTTTCTTCCTATCTAATCTATTCATATCCTATTTACTTATAGTTTTAGTTATGGATTTCTTATCCATATAATTTTATATATAGATATAATTTTGATAAGTTTCTTTATGATGCATCAACTCTCTTTATATTTCATATAATTCTATAGATATAAATATAATTTTGGTAAATTAAATATAATATTGATAAATTTCTTTATAATGCATCAACTCTTTTTATAGCCAACTTTTTTCATACCCAATCCATCCATTACATTGTTGAAAAACATATATATATTTTTACATTCTCTTCAAATCCATTAACTCTACCCTTAAATTTTTGAAAAAAATATTTTTACTTTTTTTAACATGAAATGGAAAAAAATAATACCCCATTCATATCCAACTTTCTTCATATCCAATCCATTACATTGTTGAAAAACATATATATTTTTACCTTCTCTTCAAATCCAACTTTCTTCATATCCAATCCATTACATTGTTGAAAAACATATATATCTTTACCTTCTCTTAAAATCCATCAACTCTACCCTTAAATCTTTGAAAAAAAAGATCTTTACCTTTTCTGGCATGGAATGGAAAAAAAATAATACCCCAAAACCAACTTTGGGCATCCATGTAATGATAGCTTCCAGACTCCATATATTATAAAGTGTGTATATATTCTATGACTTCCTGTATTTCCACTAGTTTGTCCATCATTTTTCTTTTTGAAGTGCAAAGTGCTCATGAGCGATGACCTCAAGGCTCAAGCGGATTACTGTGGACCCTTTTTTATCGCTTAGTGCAATGCCAACAACCCCATATGTGCCTCCTGATCGAGAGTGCTCGCGTTTGGATTTTACATTTCTGTTGGGTCTCCAAATGTCTAATTAATCATTGGTTAAAATAGAATTATCATTCCATTAAGGTTGTCTCCGTTGTCTTTATTCGTTTATATATTGAATACAACACATAACAAAGGCCGGCGGATCATCATGCAATTTTTCTGGTCAAACACCATAGGTTAGTGGTAGGGAAACATCATGTTTTAATAAAATAAAAAAGATAAAAAGGTCCAAAAGGGTAGGCCTTGAAGTTATCGACGCAGACATAATGATTAAAAAGTGGGTTCATATGTAAACAAGCTTTGGAATGAATATTTTAGAAGATTTTTATTGAAGAAACAAATTATGACGTGGTAAAAAGGCTAAGGACGACCTAAGATGAATGACCTAAGAGATGTTTAAGTGCATCCTCGAACCCTAATGTATGAGGATGGTTGATGTACTTTTTACGGGAATAGACGTTGAGGCCAAAACACCATTGAATATTCATATCATCTCTTACCAAACTATGTAGAAAATAAAGAAATAGAACACCAAATGATAAGGGAAAGAGCTCGACCATATAGCACTAAGGAGTAGTAGGAGGTTGGCCATGGTCATGTGGGAGAGGGTGCCATCCAATAGTAGTAAGAGGCTGGCCATGGTCATGTGGGAGAGGGTGTTATTCAAAAATCGAGGGATCAACAGTAATTGGTTTCACAGGTTCTCACCCATTTGTCTAGGGGCTTCGACCTTTATAAAATGGTCAAGTATAGAGTTGGAAAATGCTTGTCAATATGAGGCAGAGTGGTGGTCAACCCTTCCTATGCTCATGTCTTTGGCATACCTATTTATCAACTCGGTGGTAAGGCTTGCTACAGCCTCTTTGAGAATATGGCAAGGTGGACTAGGTATGGGATAGATGGCTCCATGCTCATAGTGCAGAGGAGGCCACCCTTGTAATCCAAAAGTAGTTGAAGGTGTTCCATCTCCACCTGCACCTGCTTTGCCTACATTGAGATCTACAAGGAGAAGTTAGCACCCATTAGAGTGTCTTCGTACCAAGAAAATACATGTGATGGGATAGCTAAATGAAAAGTAACATCATTGTGTCTCTTCCAAATCCAAAAAAGAACTTCAAATCTAATAAGCATCCAAGTAGAGTGAAACTCAATGGCCCAAGGAAGTTAGTCACCTAACAAGGCAACGCTCCAGGTGATGGAGGCAGGGAGGAATAGTTTACATAACAACTCGACTTATGTGTAAGAAGAATTAGCTATAATGCGAAAAACTAGAAAAGATGTTTAAGGATTTTTGTTCACCCATGCTTTGGGCGGTGTGGGTTATTTACACCCATGTATGAAAGTCTCTTATCCTTTAGGAGACCCTCCATAGCTAAAACATACAAATATTGCTTCCTTAGGTTCTAACATTGGTTTGTAGATATATGAAGCGGAAAATAACCAAGTCTTTGTTGAGACTTCAAGTGACACAATTTGTTCAGTTGGCCTCCAAGAAATGACTTGGATCATAGCCACTTGAAGCCCATGGGTAGTTTACATTTCAAAAAGGTTGTGGACTTCTCCACTTCTAGTCATGCCATTAAGCACAAGACCTTGTGAGGACAAGTTTAAGCATTATCTCATATAGGATGAGACCTTGAATGTGTTGCATTGTAACTTTAATCATTAGCCAAGATAAAATTTCGCTTAAGCTTGGACCATAAGAGGAAATTCCTAGATAATTTGTCAAACATATCATTGGAAAAATAGGTTACCTTTCTTAAAATCCTTAAGCTTGAGAATGAGGAAATCTCAATCAGAGGCTTGCCTTCAAACTTTATGAATGGTGACCATTAGAGATAGTGTCCATTGAAGGAAATTCATCCTAAAGGGAAAGCTCCTTTCAGGATAGGTAATCCTTAATAGCCTCCTAAGCCTTCCATGTGCTCGATAAAATAATGTGTCAACAACTTTAAATGAGATAGTATGAAGCAAAAGGGTTTGAATTGAAATTTCTTGCCAAGAACACGTCCATGGAGCCTGTATGGTACTGAAACCTAGAAGGATGTAGTTGGATCCAAATGTTTGTCGATGGAAGGAAGTGGGGCATTTTGGGGGGATCTGGGAGGCAATTACTGAAGAACACCCTCATTATTTATCTCTTCACATTTGTTCCCACTGATTCAATTCCAGATATGGGAGATCGTATCAATAAAGAGTGATCCCATCAATATGTATCCAAGGTGCATTCCGGTTGTTCATACGAGGCTCCATAATATTGTATCCTTATGTTGGTAGGCACATCACATAAAATCACAATTTCATAAATTAATTCGCCTTGGGGACTCTTTGTTGTTGCATGCTTGATGCTACAAAATGTTATTTTTGCATCTCCTCTCAATAGAAACAACATTTTCACGCCGATCTAGTTCATCATTGTGTTTATAAAATAAACATATTCAACAAATGCACAATATGATGTGGTATTTTTTGCACCTTCGGGGACAATTGATAATTACACGTTTTTCTTCTTTTTTTCCAGGTTACACTGCATGGGGAAAACCCCCAAGTACCTCCCCTCATTTAAAGGATAGTACCTAGGGTAGACCCTAGAATCTTCAGGGCACAAAGTCGTTCAACAACATGGCTCAAAGCTATTACAATAATATAGTTGTTAAGAGCTCAACATATCACTTGCACGAATTGAATTTGGGTAGGAAAAATAACAATCATTTGTCCCAACTACCTAGGATAAACCCAATTGACAATATCACCACAATATAATTCTTTCCTTTTACTTAACACGTCTTACAAAGATTTTTTTTTGTGAATAAGTGGTGCTTTTGTCAATACAATCTTTTTACAATAAGGCTTTTAATTTCTTATATAATTTTACCCCGTATTGCTTTGATTATCAAATGGTGTAGCTCTTAATTCGAATTTTCCAATTGCATGGTTTGATTTAATATTTATGGCGGAGATTTCATGAAAATCATGCCACTTAATAACAAATGGTGATATCGTATCGGGGTGTATGGAAAATGGTTAAGTATGGAGGTATAAAGTGATGAATGGAGAGTGCATTGTGGTGATTTCAAAAATGTGGGATGCGGGATGTGGAGAAAGGAAGGGGAGATATGATGGGACTCTCGCATCCACAATAAATAAATATGTTAAGTACCAAAAAGGTTGATTTTACGGGTTGCGAAAATATATAAATCATTTTGGAGTAGGCGGAAATGCGAGATGTGGGGTTGTGGGGCTAGGGAAAGGTAAATAGAAATAAGGTGAGGACCTCGCATCCGCAATCAAGAAATCAGTTAAATGTCAAAAGGAAAAGGTATATTATGAGTGACATGGAAATGGGAAGGGTATTTTTTAATGTTGCAGGTTTGTGGGTTGTGGGATGTAGGTATTTGTAGGGTGAGGGATGGCTTAGTCTTCTGCAACAAGACTTCCACAACAAAGGAAACGGTTAAGTGTTAAGATATTTGGGGGTGTGAGAAATAAACTAAGTATGTAATTTGCGGTCTTACGAACTTGAGAGCTTGCAACTTGGTGGTAGCCTGCTCCGCAACCCGCATTTTAGAAAAATGGCTAAGTATAGGATGTACAAGGAACAACAAAAATGACTAAGGATGGACCAAAATACACAATCTTTGATCAACGAATGAGGATCAACATTTGGCTCAAATTGTGGGACGGTAACCCCTTGGGAGTTGTTGAGAATCCAGAGAGCCTTGTCCATTGGGAAAATGGATTCAAATAGAAAACTTTAGAAGGGGAAATAAAGAAAAAGGGAAAGAAGAAACAATGCAAACTAAAAATATACAGAGGAGTAAAGATTTTGAAGGACTATGTACAAGTTGAGAATTTAGGATTAACAAAAGAAGTGCTTGAGGTATTTCCCATTTACAGACAATGCTTGAATTGTTCCTTTCATGTATTTAAACAAATAAGAATTGAAACCAATAATCTTTTCAATCTGGTACGGACAAATCCAAAGAGATTCAAACTTTGTATGAAAAGATGGTTTTTCCTTTACTTTGTTCCATAATAGAACCAATTGATCTTTTTAAAACTCTCTTGTAGTAGTTTTCTTATCAAAATATATTTTACCTACTTGTCTCTTGCTCATGGTCATTACTACTTGTACCCTTTGTTCTTCTAATTGCAAAATCTCATAGTACCATTTTTGAAAAGGTGGCACTTCTTCCATGTCTTCATTGTTTATGGAAATTACCAATGCATTCAATTCCATTTGTAATGGTATACTTGCTTCTTTTCCATATACCAAGGTGTATGGTGAATGTCCAGTGTTGGATTTTGTAGTGATACAACTTACCCAAAGAGAATATGTCAACTTTTTATGCCAATTTTTATGGTTTGTTGCAATTGTCTTCTTAATAATTTGAATCAATGTTTTGTTAGTTGATTCAGCCAAACCATTTCCTTGAGGATAATAGTTGGATGATTGTTCCATGATAATACCATATTATCCACATAAATTTGTAAATTTGGATCCAATAAAAATTGAACCATTATCTGTTATGAATTTTCCAGGGACGTTGAATCTGGATAGCATGTTATCCTTTAGGAAAAGGATCAATTGTTCTTAATCAACATTTCTCAAGGCCATAGATCCTTGCCACTTTGTAAAATAGTCAGTTGCAATGAGGATATATGAATTTGCTTTACTATATTTTGGGTTTATTGGGCCAATTACATCCAAGCCCCATTATGAAAATGGTTCTTCAACTAATATAGACTGTAGTGGTTGAAGGGTCCCCTATATGGTATAATTTTCACCTATTATAACCTCTCTTTTGCCCACTCTAAACCACCCAAAAATCTTATTTTTGCTTGTATATTGGTCATTAGATAATAATTGTCTCATTAGATGTCTTGGATTGCATTTTGGTTATTTATTGTCTATAATTATGGTCGTGGGTGAGTTCGATTTGTTGCTACCACCTTGTTATGGATTTTGGATTCTTTATCATGAGCTAAAGTGTGAATTAGTGCAAAAATAAGTTTCCAGATTATTTATGGTTGAGAAGGGAACATTCAAAATAGGGTAATGAAGGGAAATGTGAGTAGATCCATAATACAACCAATATCTAGATTCATGGGGTGTTATTAATACTCCAACTGATCTCAGTGATGTTTTTTGAACTATATACCTACTTTACGAAATTCCTGGGAGATGGTCGAGGAATTTACACAAAGGATCTCATCCTCTATTTGTTGATATTGATATCAAGCATAACGTGGGAGACATGGGCGCATTATTTTGTTCACACTTTGATCAATTGAGGCCAAATTCTATTCCCTTCCATCTGAAATGTGTATTGGTAGTAGATATGGCTCTTCTTCTCAGCCAATACGATGGGGAACATGGGAATCACATTTTTTGTATTTGTTGGAAGTTTTAGACTTAGTTCTAAGTTTGTTTTCTTATTCCTAAAATGGCATGAGCCATTCTTCTATATATTGTAAGGAGAATGACTCCATAGATACCAGTTTAGATATACAGTGTAAAAGGAATTGGGATTTTTGGAATAAAGGATAGAGCGCCCAAACTCTGCAATACTTTGTTGGTTATTTATTGAATGCGTGAGTTATTATTTTCAGTTGCTAGTGTCATTGTAATAGATCCCATCTCCATGCCCCCTACAGGGGGGTCACTCTAGGGAACATGAGTTGTGGATCTATAGGTGAATGTTATATTAAATTTGTTGTACATAGATTAGTTTGTATTCCTTTATTTATTTTATCATTTGAATTTTACTTTGTTCTATTTCATTTGCAAGTTGTGGTCATGTATGTATGGTAGAATTAAATTTCTAACCCAGACTATTAGAGAAGTAATGATTTGATAATGATGTAATAATTTTTTTGACATGGTCATTTCAATTGCAATCTACAGAAGAGCCACAGACTAGTAGAAACTACAATCCATGCACACATGGTGCTATAGTGTTTATAGTTAATCTTTCAATTAAGCTTGAATTGGAGATCTCCTGTAGATAGTTGATATGTTGTAGCTTTTATCTTGTTCAGTTTTTTATGTTAATTTATTTGTTTTGTTTCATGTAGAATGCTTGGTTACAAAAATAGGTTATTTGAACACACTCATTATGACAATCTAATAACAAATCAAGAGAAGTGTTGCCATAGAACTAGGTCAGTGATGGAAATACTCTAAGAGGAGCCATATATTAGACTCGAAATCACAAGTGTTAGAAGTTAGTTCCTGTGCGTTTTGATTTTCCGCAATGAAATTCCCTTCTTGTAGAATCATATTAGGAAATTAGTGCAAGTTAAGAATTTGTAGCCCACACACACAGTGCATGACATATCACAATTATATTGGAAACCTTGGTTGATAAGATAAAATGCATGAGTGTTCCTGGTTAAATAGAAGATATATAGAAACACTATCATTTTTGGTGTCGTTGTTGGGGAGGTGTCAAGGGCGCAATGGTATTTCTTGTACTAGTTTTAGATAGCACATGGTAAGGGGATGAAAAATATAATATGTTGACTATCCTTTTTAGGATCCGATCCTAACCCCTCTCCATGGGTCACTAGTTAGTAGGATATGTTTTATATGTAATAAAGGCCATCATTAGTTAATAAGGTGTAACATACCCAGTCACTCAGGTTGGGCCATGCTACTACTTAACACATTTTGTTAATGCACTAATACCATATAGTAGCTACGAAAGTATTCAACATATTGTTTAAAGTGACAATCAGCTCATGACAACATCAACAAGATCACTTACAGAACAATCAGGTCATGACAGAACAATTTGCTCAATGGCAGAATAGTCGTCCCCCTTACCCCTTGTGATGGTCTGAATGATTGGATGATTCGGCACCCAAATGGACTAGGTATGAACCATTTGATTGCATGTTCCCAACTCGACACATGTCAGGTTGAGAACTTTCTTCTGTCAATCAACATGTCCCCAACTTGACATTTGTCATGTTGAGAACTGCTTTTAGCCACTTGTACCCTCCCGGGGACTTAGGATATAATATTATATCCTTACTTTACATTTTTTAAAGAAATATTAATAAAATATTCCTTTTTGGATTTTATCCCCTTCAACCCAGCCCCCTTGACCTCAACTAGTGTATTTTAAGCCCCCCAAACATGGTCGGTTTGTCGCAGGGATGTATTTTCATTAATTTTCATGTGATTACATTTACATCTTAATATAGAAGTATTGATATTTTCCATACAGGCTCACCAGCCTCAAAATAAACAGTTTTTGCACTTATAAACAGTGCGCGCGAAACTTCTGAGTTGTGTGCACTCTTTCCTCAGTGCGCCAACCTCGTACCCTTTCACAGGTGTGTGTTACATCATGACTTATATACAAAAGGCTTCATAGGTCTTCAAAACTTGCACACTAAACCGGTGTGCATTGAATCTAAGGTTGTGTGCCTTTTCCTTTAGTACGCCATCCTTTCACACTAACACTTTTGAGCATTTCATTCATTATGTTGTTTCACTTTCATTAGGCAGTGAGAGAATTGTTTGGAATTATTTCTCGAGGTGTTAAATTATAGCGACAGAGCTCTGAGACTTCATGTTAGGCTTGTTGCTAGAGCCATGGAAGGGAAGTGGGGAAGCCGAAGGACTGTTGAGTAGAGAAGGGGAACACTTCCTAGGGTGGGACAGTCACGTGGGGAATGAGAGACTGTAGGATGTGAGTGTGAATTGACATTTGTGACGGACTTTATGTTGATATTGAGAGGGGGGTGAATCAGTATCAAGTACAATTTAAAACCTTATTCAACTTATACTTAAACCATTCAATTATATCCAATGAGCAATGAACAATAGTATAAGAGTTACACCAATACACCACAATACACCATGCACAATATATGAGAAATAATCAATAGTTATTGTTCAAGGGAAGTAATGACTTCCAAAGGTAGCTACAACTTCCAAATGTAAAGGGAGGGATAAACCTCCAAGAGGAAGATGCAATCCTCCAATATCAAGATAGATTTGAACTCTCCATCCTTGCCCCTTCCTTCCACCCAATAATATATGAGAGATAATAAAATTGTACATTAAATCATCACCATCAACCAATCATCACATAGAACCTGATAATGCTTCCTGAGACTTCTTCAATTTCTACAATTCTTCAATTCTTGGAGTACTCTAATCCTATATATAATATTACTCAATGTATTCTCTGAAACTCCTCCAATTTTCACTCCTTGAATCCTCCCCAAAAAGAATTTATAGAGAGAATGGTAGACTTTATTCAATTATGGTCTATTCAGGAGACCGAACTTGTACAGAATGCCCCGCGCTCAATATTTAACATCCGATTCTAAAACTCACACACAAGAAAATAAAGTTCGTACTCTTTTCAATGAAATTTGTCCCATGTAATTTGGATTCTCAACGAATAAGTTATGATTTTTTTACCCAGAACACTTGTTTATTGACTAGCTTCAGGACTAGTCACAAACCCTATCTTCCACAGAGTGTATCTCCATAATTATAGCGAATCAAGAGCTGAAATTTTTACCATAGGTACCTTGATATGTCTTCTCAATACCATAGTGATTTCACCATCTGAATTGTTCTATAAAAAAAGTTATAGCAAAAATGGTAAGATGACCTGAAAAATAATATACCTTAGAACACATCACCAAAAGACTTCATCCTCCCTTGAAATCCAGTGTTCTTTACTTCTTATTTCCTCTGAAATTCGACTTGTATCAAAATGAATGTATAATGATGTTTATTTATACCATTTATGTCACTTCATTTTAACATTAGATCCGACCTGACACTTTCTTATTTTGTAATTCTTTTCTTTAATTATCTTCAGGGCCTACATGTACTTCCTTCTTCAATTTACTTTGTCATCTTCAAAAATTCATTTTTCCTCAACCATGAGGATCCACGTGACGTGCCACATACCACTGGAAACAAAATGATGTATACTATCCATTCATGGGTGTTGTATATGCATGTGCATTGTCCTTCATGTCCAAATACCTTTATCAATCTTGCGGTCCAAAACCCTTGACTAGGGTTGACATCAATGACAACAACCAATCTTCCAACAATCTCCCCCTTTGTCATTGATGTCAACACTCATGCTCCCCCTATCATCATGATCCCAATTTCTCTCCCCCTTTGAAATCAATGGAAAAGGTTAGGGCTACTCCCCCTGAGTTTAATGGAAAAATGTAACTCTCTTCTTTGGGGTTGCTCCCCTTGAACATGTGGCACTCAATAATACTTCATCCTTATTTTTGGTATTTGGGACTTTTTATTCCTTAGAATCATTTTGTGTGGCTTTTGTCTTCTCTCTCTTTTTCATGTCTAGGATGTATATGTTGTTCAGTCTTCTTGTTGCAGTTGCAACCAATCTTCCTGAGCTATTTTCTCTGATTTTACATTTTCGGGAATCAAATGTAAGAGTGTATCCTTGATCACACATTTTACTAACACTGAGTAGATTATGATTCAAGTCTTCAACCAATAGAACATTATTTTATTTTACATTTTTTCTTCCAAGCTCTACTACACCTTCTCCAAGTATTTTGGCAGACGAGTCATCTCCAAATGCAACATTGCCACCCTTTCTCTTCAAGCTGATGAATTTGTCTTGATCCTCGGTCATGTATGAAGAACATCCATTG
Source organism: Picea engelmannii (assembly GCA_009831015.1). Classification (NCBI taxonomy): domain Eukaryota; kingdom Viridiplantae; phylum Streptophyta; class Pinopsida; order Pinales; family Pinaceae; genus Picea; species Picea engelmannii. The sequence continues at coordinate 319,442 of ML776613.1, forward strand.
TCTATGTACCATTCAACTTCTTCTTTACATTCTTCAGCGGTCAATGCTATTCGACAATCTTCATTGTTTGGAATCTCTTTCCTTCTCCATACTGTGGTTGGCATAGGGACATCTTCATTCATATATCTGCAATCTCGTGCTTTGTGATCAAGATAATTACATTTGTAGCATGCAATATTTTTGTCCATCAATGGGGAAAATGAATTATAACTTCTATTGAAAAATCCATGATTATTTCCATATCTTCTATTTACACCATTCATATTTCTTGCGTATGTGTTCCTTTCATTGATTCTGCAATTAATTGCCTTATGTCCAAAAATTTTGCAAGTATAACAATGACCAAGAAAGAAATTTTGATACC
>ML776613.1:320856-348575 GCA_009831015.1 Picea engelmannii
AATAGTTATTGTTCAAGGGAAGTAATGACTTCCAAAGGTAGCTACAGATTCCAAATGTAAAGGGAGGGATAAACCTCCAAGAGGAAGATACAATCCTCCAATATCAAGAGATATTTGAACTCTCCATCCTTGCCCCTTCCTTCTACCCAATAATATATGAGAGATAATAAAACTTTACATTAAATCATCACCATCAACCAATCATCACATAGAACCTGATAATGCTTCATGAGACTTCTTCAATTTATGCAATTCTTAAATTCTTGGAGTACTCTGATCCTATGTATAATATTACTCAATGTATTCTCTTAAACTCCTCCAAGTTTCACTCCTTGAATCCTCCCCAAAAGAAGTTATAGAAAGAATGGTAGACTTTATTCAATTATGGTCTATTCAGGAGACCGAACTTGTACAGAATGCCCCGCACTCAATATTTAACATCCGATTCTGAAACTTGCACACAAGAAACTATAGTCTGTACTCTTTCCAATGAAATTTGTTCCACATCATTTGGATTCTCGATGAAGAATTTATGACTTTTTTACCCGGAACACATGTTTATTGACTAGCTTCAGGACACAAACCCTATCTTCCACAGAGTGTATCTCCATAATTATAGCGAATCAAGTGTTGAAATTTTTACCAGAGGTACCTTGATATGTCTTCTCAATACCATAGTGATTTCACCATCTGAATCATTCTAGAAAAAACGTTATAGAAAAAATGGTAAGATGACCTGAAAATAACATACCTTAGAACACATCACCAAAAGACTTCATCCTCCCTTGAAATCCAGCCTTATTTACTTCTTATTTCCTCTGAAATTCGAATTGTATCAAAATGAATGTATAATGATGTTTATTTATACCATTTATGTCACTTCATTTTAACATTAGGGCCGACCTGACACTTTCTTATTTTGTAATTCTTTTCTTTAATTATCTTAAGGGCCTACATGTACTTCCTTCTTCAATTTACTTTGTCATCTTCAAAAATTCATTTCTCCTCAACCATGAGGATCCACGTGACATGCCACATACCACCGGAAACAACATGATGTATACTATCCATTCATGGGTGTTGTATATGCATGTGCATTGTCCTTCATGTCCAAATACCTTTATCAATCTTGCGGTCCAAAACCCTTTACTAGGGTTGACATCAATGACAACAACCAATCTTCCAACACTTTCCTACAATTGAATCACCTGTGTATAAACTACTTGTAATTGAGTTCCTGTAAAGTGAGATACTTTAGCCTGGTTGGGAACCCTTTCCCAAGTGGAGTTTAGCCCTAGCTCGGGGGTGACCCATTGTTGACATTTATGAATAGTGTGCTCTAAGGCTAGGAGGAACGTGGAAGGTATTACAGTAGTTGGTGTCCTTTATTCACAAGATAAGTGTCAATTGTGTGTTAAATATGTTTTCAATTATATTCATGAAATTTCTATCATGACTTTATGTTGTTTATGTTGTGTTTATAATTTTTTTATGAATTGTGAATAAATTTGTTAAGAAACGTACGTAATCATGCATACAAAGTATCTATAGGTATTTAAGCAGTAACAAAAAAGTGTTAGGGCAATTTAACTGGAATTTTTTACAATATGGTAGCATAGCATTAACAGAATGTTTTAAGTACTAGTATGGCCCAACCTACATGGTTGGGTATGTTACAATATGGTATCAGAGCCCAGTTTTCAACACTGAGCTTGAATGGGCCAAGTTAACATCATGTCGAAGTAGTTTTCGTAGAAAATTGAATTCGGAAGTGGTCGAATTTCAAGTCACAGTGCATTCATGACAGATATTTGAAGTACTGGAGTGAAATTGGGTAAAATCCCCAATTTTTGTTATCCAATTCATGAATAATTTGGGGAATTTGGTTAAGTGAGGAAATATTCCTTATTTCAATTTTTGTTTAAGAAAATTCAGATAGGAATTGGTTGAATTTGGATGTGCTGGAGTGAAATTGGATAAATTTCACAGTAGCATAAATTCCCTGGTAGAAATTGGTTGAGAATCGGCTGAGTTAACATCATGCCAAAGCAAATTCTTGCAAAGAAATTGAATTCAGGAGTGGCCAAATTTCAGTTACAATGTGTTTATGATGGAAACATGAAGCAATTGAAGGGAAATTGGGTGACCATTGGGGAAAATCCTGAATTTATGCATCAAAATCTATGAAAAATCAGTTAAGTGTTGAAAATAGTGTGCACACTAAGTAGTAATGATACACAGAGTATATACACTAAAATTTGGCATTGTGGAAGGTATAGTTATTGGCGTGCGCAAGACATAAGTGTGTGGAAAAGTGTGCTAAGTTTGTCATCATAAGTTGCAATCTTGTGTCACCCGAGTAATAGTGTGATGCACAAGATGTGCGCTTGGAATATTGGAAGGTACATGAAGGAAGGGAGGTAGAAATGACTAAGTGTCGAGACTTTTCACACTTAGTGTTGGGGCTTATTATGAGTCTGTAAGTCCACAAGTCCACGAGTCCAAAGACAGAAAAATGACGAAGTGTTGAGACTTTTTGAACTTAGTATTGGGACTTAGTATGATTTTGTGAGTCTGCGAGTCTACAAGTCCGAAGAAGTAGGAAAATGACTAAGTGTCAAGACTTTTCAGACTTAGTGTTGGGACTTAGTATGATTTCGTGAGTCCACGAATCCATAAGTCCGAAGAAGTGAAAAAATGACTAAGTTTCGATACTTTTCAGACTTAGTGTTGGGACTTATTATGAGTCTATGAGTCTGTGAGTCTGCGAGTCTGAAGACGGAAAAATGACTAAGTGTCGAGACTTTTTGGACTTAGTATGAGTTCGTGAGTCCGCAAGTCCGCAAGTCTGAAGAAGTGGAAAAATGACTAAGTTTCGAGACTTTTTGGACTTAACTTTGGGACTTAGTATGAGTTCGCGAGTCCGAAGAAGTGGAAAAATGACTAAGTGTTGAGACTTTTCAGACTTAGTGTTGGAACTTATTGTGAGTCTGCATAGATGAAATAATCTAAGTATTGACACTTTTCAGGAGGATTCATGAAAGAAAGAATTTTGGTACATTATTGGAACATAATCATATGAAATGTTATGTAATTGTAAATTATTAATCCTAACAAACTTTGTTGGCTGCACATTTTGCAAAATTAATAGCATTTATATCAGGACAAGATCACCACAGAGTTCAAATTCATGGAGGATCCATAGGGGGCTTCCATCCATGAAGATGAGTTCAGAGGGATGTATATCCATATCGGTAATGAAGGTACAAACTCAAATGGACATGGAGAAGGTAAGGGAGATAGAATGAATTTGGTAGAGACTATAAAAAGTCTGGAAAAGGATGTCTAGAGTTATAAAATTGTTAATGAGAGGCTTATGAAAGCCAAGGAGCTACAGGAAGACTTCAACATCAAGTTGATGCAGAACTTGGATAGAATAGAGAAGAAGATGGATAAGCATATTGATTCAAGCAGATCAGAAAGCCATAAGTCTCATGATAAGAGGGGAAGATCAGTGCGTAGTAGAAGTGTTGGCAGACAACACCATCACTCTCCAAGGCATTCCACTAGGAGAGTGCACAATAGTTCAAGTCTTGTCAATAAACCTAAGAAGACTGGGGTGGATGAACTTCACGGGGGAATGAACAAAATCAAACCTCCTACTTTTGATGGTGAACATAAGAAAGATGATGATGCAGAGACATGGTTTATGAATATAAGAAAGTATTTTCAGTTGCATAATTACTCTTCACTAGCAGAAGGAAGAATTGTTATTTACCAACTCAAGGGAAAGGCATCAATGTGGTGGGACCAATATGTGCAAGTACAGCGCATTGATGAGAAGAAAGTGACTTGGAGAGAATTCAAGAGATATTTTCAAAGTAAATACTTGACTAAGAGATACTATGACAAGAAAATGAAAGAGTTCTTTGAACTCAAGTTTGGGAGTATGACAATAGATGAGTATGAAAGAAGGTTTTTAGAACTACTGAAATATGTTTCTTTCATCAAAGATGAACAAGTTAAGATTCAGAGATATTTGAGTGGGATGCCACCATTTATCAGTGAAAAAATACAATATGATGATCCCAAAACATTGGAGGAAACCATAAGAAGGGATAAGTATCTTTATGATCAACAAAAAGGGAAAGCATCTTACCATAAAGCTTGGGAAGACGAGAAGAAAAGCAAGTTGGAAAAAAGGAAGAAGCGAGTTAATCCACTACTCTTCAAAAATAATTATCAGGAACAGCTAGCCACTAAAGAATCCATAATGACAGAGTCATTGGGTAAAAGGCCAATGTAACAATCTATTCAATGTTGGGGTTGCAAGGGAGATCACATGTACCGAGATTTCCCGCGTAGGAGTGAAAAAGTGAAGACTGTTCACAGTGCATAGCAACCTAAAACAGTAGAGGACATGGGCAGAAGTGTACTTAATATTTATGTAGCCTTGGACAACAAGAAATTTTAGTTTCAATCACATATGATTGAAGTTGAAGGTAATATCAAAATCATCCCATTGTTATTTTAATTGATTCAGGAGCTAGTCATAGTTATCTAGATCCTAAGATGGTGGAGAGGTTTCAATTGTCGAGAAACAAACTTGGAAAACCTTGGATGGTGCAACTAGATACAGGATCCAAAAGGAAGATTAATGGGATGGTCAAAGAAAGTCCAATGAACATGAATGGACTGAATACTAGCACAGAGTTGAATATCATACCTTTAGGTTCCTATGATTTTCTAATTGGTATGGATTGGTTGGATCAATACCATGTTGTCTTAGATTGTTATAACAAAGAATTTACTTACTTGGATGAGGAAGGCAACTTAAGGATGGTACAAGGGATTCCTAGAGCATTAACTGTCAGAGAAATTTCATCTTTGCAACTGAAGAAAAGTTACAGGAAAGGGTGTCAAATTTTTTCCATGCAGATGGAAGAGGCACCTAAGGATAAGGTGTTAGAAATTGAAGAATGCATAGTCTTGGAAGAGTTTGAGGATGTATTCAAGGATATACTAGTACTGCCACCCAAAATAGATATTGATTTCTTTATCAATCTGATACCTGGAACAACTTCAGTATCTAAGACTCCTTACAGAATGAGTACACGTGAACTGAAGAAATTACAGATGCAATTTGAAGATCTTTTGAAGAAGGGGTATATATGCCCAAGTGTGTCACCTTGGGGTTCCCCTGTATTGTTTGTAAAGGAAAAGGATGGAACATTGAGACTTTGTATTGACTTCAGGAAGTTGAACAAAGTCATTGTGAAGAACAAGTATAATTTTCCAAGGATAGATGACCTCTTTGATTAGTTGAAAGATGCAAAAATATTCTCAAAGATCGATATTCGGTCAGGCTATCATCAGGTAAGAATTAAAGAAGAAGACATCAGCAAGACTACTTTCAAAACAAGGTATGGACATTATGAGTTTACAGTGGTGTCATTTGGGTTAACAAATGCACCAATTGTCTTCATGTGTCTCATGAATGGTGTATTCAGAAATTACTTGGACAAGTTTGTCATTGTTTTCTTGGATTACATTATGATATATTCTAAGTCTAAAGAAGAACATGAGAAACATTTGAGAATGGTTTTATAGGTTTTAAGGGAGCATTAGTTGTATGCCAAATTGAGCAAGTGCTCATTTTACCAGAAGAAAATACATTATTTGGGCCATATCATCTCCAAGGAGGGGATAGCAGTAGATCCAGAGAAGATAAGAGTTATTGAAAATTGGTCAGCACCAAGGAATGTATCTAAGGTAAGATCATTCACGGACCTAGTAGGTTACTATAGAAGATTCATTGAGGGATTCTCAATAATTGCACACCCAAATACTTATTTGCAGAAGAAAGGTGTGAAGTTTTAGTGGACATTTGATTATGAAAGAAGTTTCCAACACTTGGAGAATTTACTAACAAGAGCTCCAATACTGAGGATTTTTTATCCAAAAGAAGATTTCATAGTATGCACCGATGCATGTAATGAGGGACTTGGTGGATTCCTTGGTCGGAATTTTTATGTTGTATGGTACGAATCAAGAAATTTGAAGGAGCAAGAAAGACACTATGCAACTCATGATTTGGAGTTGGAAGCCATAGTGCATGCCTTGAAGATGTGGAGGCATTACCTTATGGGGAAAATATTTGAATTAATTACATACCATAGTGGTCTGAAATATTTGTTTGATCAACCAAATATGAATGACAAACAAAGAATATGGTTAGACTTCATAGTGAGTATGATTTTGATATAAATCATATCAGAGGAAAAGAAAACAAAGTGGATGAAGCACTCAACAGGAGGGTGCATGAGATGCATGTTACAGCCAATAGCATGTGTCAATAAGATTTAAAAGATAAAATTCTAGAAGCTGCAAAATCAAATCCAAAATACATGGAGTTAAGGGAAAATTTTTAGCAAGGAAGCTTACAACAGAAAGTTGGAGACTATAAGATGGAAGATGATGAAATTCTTAGATACAAAGGAAGAATCTATGTGTCAAATTCTCAGGAATTGAAGAATCTAATATTGGGACAAATGCATAATGTACCTTATGTTGGACACCCAGGTTACGAGAAATCTATTGTAGCAATCAAGAGTCAATATTATTGGTCAGGCATGAATAAATAAGTTGTTGAGTTTATTTCCAAGTGTTTAAAGGTCAAGGATGAGTATAGACATCTAGTTGGACTGCTACAGCCAATGCCCATTCTTGAGTGGAAATGGGAAGTGGTAACAATGAATTTTATCACTAAGCTACCCAGAACTAACAAGAAACATGATTCCATCATGGCGATAGTGGACAAGCTTACCAAAGTTGCCTATTTTATTCCAGTAAAACTTATTCACAAATCAACTAATATAGTTGATTTCTATCTGAGAGAAATAGCTCGATTGCATGGAATGCCCAAGAAAATTGTGTCTAACCGAGATCCAAAGTTTACTTCAAATTTTTGGCAAGGATTGTTTAATGGATTTGGAACAAATCTGCATTTTAGTATAGCTTATCATCCAGAGTCAAATGGAAAGACAGAAAGGGTGAATCAAGTAATTGAATACGTGTTAAGGATGTATGTCATGGATAAACCGTCCAAATGGGAGGACTATCTACATTTGGTAGATTTTTCCTACAACAATGGGTACCAAGCATCCCTGAAGATGATCCCATTTGAGGCACTCTATGGCAAGAAATGCAACACACCAGTCAGATGGGACAACCCAGCAGACCGCGTAGTAGTTGGGCCAGAACTACTCAGATAAATGGAAGAGAAGATGATAAAAATTAAACATAATTTAAAGACTGTGCAAGATAGGCAGAAGATTTATGTTTATAAAGGCAGAACTCACAAATAATTTAATGTGGGGGATCATGTATTCCTAAAAGTAAAGGCAAACGGAAGCTCCCTTAAGATAGGAAATTGTTCAAAGTTAGCAGCGCGGTTTTGTGGGCCATTTGAAATCCTAGAAAGGATTGGTCCTGTGGCATATATGTTGGCCTTTCCTACATCAATGCATATTCATAATCTATTCCATGTATATTTTCTTAAAATATATATACCGAATACTAATTGTGTTATTGATTGGAATGTGATTCAGGTGGATCAAGAAGGCGGTTTTCAAGCGCATCTAGTGTGCATATTGGATCAGAAGATCAAGTAGCTCCAGAATTGAGCCATAGGGATAGTAAAGGTCCAATGGACTTGGTACGGTCCCGAGGATGCGAATTGGGAACATGAGGATGATATGCAGGCAGAATACCCACATCTTTTTGAATTTTTTTGAAATTTTGAATGTTTCATGTGTATATACTGCACTGAGGACAGTGCATAAATAAGGGGGAGGGGATTGTAATACATCTAGGCTGATCCTCATGTGTAAATATCAATGTAATTGTAATTTACTTATAAGTTGGTGAGTTGAAGTCACAAGTTGTTGATTTGGTTTTGTGTGTAGTAATTTAGTGTGCGAGGAACTCACATCAAAGGAGTGCGTGTAGTTGTAAAATGATAGAGTATGTAGTTTTATGTTTGGCACACAGTTGTGTAAATATACTAGAATGGTGCACTGAAAGTGAAACAGTCTAATGAATGCAGCGCACACAAGTGTTGGTGCGAAAGGATGGCGCACTGAAGGAAAAAAGCATGCAACCTTGGATTCAGCGTGCATTGGCTTAGTGTGTAGGTTTTGAAGACCTATGAAGCCTATTTTATATAATTTATGATGTAATGCACACCTATGAAAAAGTGCAAGGTTGGTGCATTGAGGAAAGAGTATGCATGGCTCAGAAGTTTCACGTGCACTGGTTATAAGTGTGTGGACTGTTTATTTTTAGGTTGGTGAGAATGTATGCAAAAGATCAATAATTATGTACTGAGATGTAAATGTAGTCAGATGAAAATTAATGAAAATACATCTATGTGGAAGACCGACCATGTTAAAGAGTTCAAGGGGCTTAAACTCCACTAGTTGAGGTCAAGGGGGTTGGGTTGAAGGGGCTAAAAAATAAAGGAATATTTTATAAATATTTCTTTAAAAAGTGTAAAGTAAGGATATAATATTATATCCTAAGTCCTGGGGAGGGGACAAGTGGCTAAAATCAGTTATCAACATGAAAAAATTCAAGTTGGGGACATGTTGATTGACAGAAGGCAGTTCTCAACCTGACAGATGTCAATTTTGGAACATACAGTCAAATGGTTCAGGTTTAGTCCATTCAAGGGTTGAATTATCCATTCATTCAGACCATCACAAGGGGTAAGGGGGGCAACTATTTTTCCATTGAGATAATTGTTCTGAAATGACCCGACTGTTTTGCAAGTGATCTCGTTAATGTTGTCATGAGTTGATTGTCACTGTAAATAGTATGTTGAATATTGTCATAGATATATGTGTATGACATAACTCAGAGAGATTAATGGAGTAGGCAGGTTTTCAGGCCTGTGTAACATTAAATTGAAGAGGCGGGTTGCTAGCCCTGTGGAGGATTGCATTCTCTCTAGGTGAGAGAATTGTTCGGAATTATTTCCATATGTGTCAAACTGCAGTGATAGGGCTCTGAGACTTCCTTTCTGGCATGTTGCTAAAGCCCTAGAAGGGAAGTGGGGTAGTCGAAGGACTGTTGAGAAGAGAAGGGGCACACTTTTTGGGGTGAGAGAGGCATGTGGGGAATGAGAGACTGTAGGCTATTAGTGTGAACTAACATCTGTGACGGAATTTCTTGTAATTGAATCACCTGTGTATAAATTGTATGTGATTGAATTCTTGTAAAGCGAGATACTTTAGCCTGGTTGGGAACCCTTCCCCAAGTGGAGTTTAGCCCCAGCTCAGGGGTGACCCACCATTGATATTTATGAATAGTGTGGTATAAGGCTGGGAGGAGTGTGGAAGGTTTGTCTGCAATTGGTGTCCTTTATGTTACACGCCAAAATGTCATACTTAAGTGTCATCCCTATTTACACCTAAGTGTCGCAAGTGTCATAAAAGTGTCATATGCACCTTGCTAAGTGTCACATACACCTTGACACCATGAAATAACATATGTCACAATCCCTAGTCAATGTGGAGGAGAAATATATTATATGAAGGTCAAAATACTATGTGCACATGAATTATTTATTAATATTCATAAAAAGGAAATTAATTTAGTGTGAGAATCCACCTCACATTTAGTTTCCTAATCTCAAGGAGAGGTTGAGAATCTCATGTATGGTTGAGATATTTTCTCAAACCACAATCCTAATTTGGTGGATCTTGAGAGATATTTCCTCCTTAAAATCCTTGAGAGATATTTTCTCCCTAAAATCCTTGAGAGATATTTTCTCCCTAAACATCTTGGAGATCCCATTTTAGTGGATCTAGTGAGTGATCTTCTCCATGGTGGTTAAACCTCCAAATACTATATAATGAGGGATTTCCATGGAGAAGAGAAGGAATCTTGGAGATATCATATTTATGATTGTTGGATTCATGCAAGGGTTGGACGAGGAGAGCTTGGAAAAGTTGCATCTTACATCATGTGTGGTTTATAAGTTTTCTTTGTTCTCATTTAATATACTTTGGCCTATTTCCTTCAAGTTTGTGGTTTCATGTGCTTGTCTATGTTTAATTTTAATTGCATAGATTAATTTGATTTTTCTAATCCATTAGAGTAGAAAGAATTCGCGTGTTTCTTGTTGTTCATTGCAAGTATTCATTTGCGCAAAGGATTGGATCAAGCTTGTGGATAGGAGTAGCTAGGACAAACATCGTAAACAAAGTACATCCTACTTCACCTTCTCCTCTCTTTTTCAATAAGAAAAATAAGTTTATAGGAATGGTAGTGTCCAAATTATTGTTTTTGTCTTGGTATATGGGTCAATAATCCAAGGGAAAGTTCACATGTCCGCAAGGGAATATTTTCGTAAGAGAAATTGGTGACTCCACTGGGGAAGGACATTGACTTGTCTTTCCTTGGATCATTTGATATTTTTCCCACCTTTAGATCTTTTTTTTTTTTTTGTTTATGATATACTTGCCTTTATCCATTCTTCATTGAAGATTTCACAGAGTCTTTGGAAAAATTTTATGAGTTTTTAGCCTTTTTCCTGAGTTTTTGGGAAGGGCAGCGCTCCTCTACTCTATACACTAGAGTTATGATCTAGGATCAATTCTCCCATATAGTGTATACCATATCATTGTAGCACTTTGTCCCTTTCGAAACATGAGCGTTGATCTCCTTTTCTAGGTTTTTTTGCCCCTTTCTGCTCACTTTTTCTCAATTTGATCCTAAGGGGATTTTTACTCAGATACCTTTGAATACTCTTGACTTTGTTTTGTTAAGAGTTGGGAATTTATCACTCATTTACATTTATCCTTTGAGTTTGCAAATTTTCTCTTAGTTGTGGTCCTCTTGGGTTAACAATATCCCTTGGTTCTTTTTTCCTTTTGAGTTTATTTGATCTTTGTCTCGTAAAGATTTCAAATTGCTTGATTGTTTAGGATTGTTCATCAACTAAGGTTTGAAAAGGTTGATTGGTATTGAGCCTTCTTGTATTCATTTGAAACATATCACTTTTGGGATTATTAGGACTCTTATGACAACCTAGCTTGATTTTTGTTTCTTGTTGCTCATCGTTTGAGGATTTTTATGAGTGTTTGTTTTCTTTCTCTTTTGCATCATTGAGTTATTGATTGAACATGTTATCCCCTACTTGTTTTATTTCAGTTCTCATCACTTTGAGTGCATTTTGTTTGATTTATTTTTTCCTCGTAGTTCTTTGTATCAAACTTAGATCTCTTTCATTTGAAAGTTAAGAAGAGAAAACTTTGCATATCTCCTTGCATAGTTAATCAAACGAAGAAATTTTGCATTCATTAGGAAATTTGTTTTGGTTCATATTTTGGAAAAAGAGCTAGTTTTGCATGTGCACTTTGTTTTTCGGAAACATTTGCTTGGTAGGTTGGCATCGTATTGATCCCAGAAATTGAAAGTTGCATTGTTTTGAGTGCTTTCATGTGTTAAGAAGAATATAACTCTTCTCCTTCCCATACGTAGGATTCGTCGAAAGAAAGAACTCCATATCATTATTTTGCATTCTATTAGAGTCGAGTCTATCACACGTCATTAGTTTCATCTTAGTGAACCCTTTGAGTTAAAATCCATTAAAATCAACCACGCGCTAATAAAAGCAACTCGAATATTTTTTATTTTTATCACACCAATAGTATCTTAGGATTAGGGTCTTTGGACTAGGTGAAGTGATTAAATTTTCCAAGACTACTAAATAGATTGTAGAACACTAAAGAGTGTATACATTCAACTTCTGTATAATCATATCCAAGAACCCCCTCTCACACAGGGGCTAAACATGAGGTTGTGTGTGGGAGAGTAGCGGAGATTACCCCTCCAAATATTAACCAATCATTGTGGAAAAATCATATATTAGGGGTTGTTCTTGAGAAACCACTGGTTTCATTTGGTCTCAATGCTTCGTGAACTCTGAATCTATTCAGGGTCCTCTAGAGTCCTACCAGTCCACTTGTCTTCATTTCTCTTGAAGAGATTCGTACTTTGATATACTTCCCATACGTTTAGTTCTGAATGTCAACTATACCCCCCGGAGGCTAACTGCGAGTTGGTAACCTTAGTGACCTTTCCTAGGTACCTACAGAGGTGATTGTGAGGGGATTCCCACGGTACCTGGGGAAGATGTCATATCACACTCTCAGTACCCTTGGAGGTTGATCTCATGAAAGAGAGGGTTTCTTGCACCAATAAGGGTTGTTATGTGGAGGTCAGGTTAACTGCTTCTCACTTCTTCGTTGGCAGCTTGATATCCTGTCTTCGGAATATCCTTAAATATGTTTTTGTTTGGTTGATTTATTTTAGTTTTCATAGGAGTGTGTTTATTTGTCTTTCATAGTCATCCTTAGGATCATATTTTTCATAATATACAAGGTATGGAACCTGACACTCAGGAACCACAACATATTTTTTCTTACGAAGTAGTGATCACAGATCACACTTATGAAACTGGGAGCGTTGCTCCTGGAAGTGGCCATCACGTTGAAGAACTAGTCCCAACCTTCGTATAAAGCTTGACATATTTTGTGAATCCTCCTTTTACTAATCCACTTGTCCAACCACTATTCGATCCACCATCCACGAGATACATTGATTCATTTTCTTCTTACTATTTACCGCCTAGTTCAACCACTACACCATCTTTTGGCATGAACCCACCTATTTTTTATTTTCCTGAAGGACTTTGGAATTCATCTTTTTCCATAACTCCCGTAGTTGGTATTGCTAGTGCTTATTCTTTACCAGAAACATCAGTGACCCTGACTCAACCACTTGCGCATTCATCTCCTCTTGCACATGAGTCAGGTAATATTACTACTTCTTTTTTTCCACATACTTGGTCGTCCCCAGGGATGATTTTAGGGGCTAAATTTCGCTCATGGGATAATTTTCCATGGTTTTCCCAAAAAAAGTTTCACTATTCTAAAAATAATTCACCCAAATTCTATAGGATAAAATTATTTTACCTTAAAAATAGCCAAACTTTTATACAAACTATATTAAATCCTTAGAAATTTGAATAGTTTTACAAAAATATCGGCAAACATTTATAGTTAGCATATGAAGGATTAGTAATATTCGCCAAGGTTTCTACATTTTAAAATAATTTTCCATCCTTAAAAGCATCCCTGGTCGTCCCATTGATCAATCGACAAATAATCACGTCATTCACACAACCACGGTTACAAAATCTAGTTAGCCTCCATCTCACACATCACATATTAGTACTCCCTACATTGGATTTCAATCTTCAATGGGAGGCCAACCTTAAACTCAGGGTCAACCTTTAGTTGCAGGGCAAATTTTTACTGGGGGGAAACCTATATGGTTGCAACATCAAAAAGCATGGGGGGAAACCACTCCTTCAAGTCCTTCTATCCCTGCTACCACTGGCCTATATCCTGGACATCCATATCTAGGAGTTGTGAATCCTTTATGGGCTCAACCCAATCCAGAGGGAATTCCTCGACAAGGAACTATTCCCTATCAATCTGTCAACCCTGTGATTCCAATGCAATAGTCCCTTCAATCACAATATATAGGAGGTCCATCAAGCCAACCACATCATTTTGGGGAACCAACAAGTCAACAGAAGTATGTAGGATGTCCATCTGTTGCATCACAGTACATGGGTGGAAAAACAGGAAAACCACCTTACATAGGTGGACAACTCGGACAACCACTGTATATGGGAGGACCATCTAGTTTTTTTGTCTCACCACAACCTACATATGGTCCTACTGGTGTTCCCACACAATATGGTTATCACCGATATCAACAACCTAACCAAAATTTGTCGTTCTTAGCTACGTTAAATCTATCATATATGTCGCGTTTAACAAACGATCCCATCTTTCATGCCTCATTTTGGCCCGCCATCCCTGCCAAATTATTGTCTTACATTCCAAAATTCGACAAAAAACCTGGGGAAGTTTCTAACAATCATGTTATGACTTTCCACTTATGTTTTTCTTCCAACTCTTTGATGGACAATTCCATTCATCTTAGACTTTTTCAAAGAACACTTACAGGTGTGGTAGAAAAATGGTACATTGCACTGTTGTGTAACTCTTTTGTCGACTTTAACTCTCTTGCCATGGCTTTCCTGACGCATTTTCAATTACCTATACAGTACGAGACTGGTACAAAAATTTTGACCTCTCTTCGAAAATCCTCTCGCACCCACATCTCTAATCATATTCATGAGTGGAGACAACGGAGACGGTTGATTAAAGCTCCAATTCCTGACCAACTCACCGCGGATTGGTTTACAAAGTCACTATTTCCTCCCATCGTCCATGATGTTTCTATGGGAAATGTAGTTACTAAGGAGTAGGCTATCAGTCATGCACAGTATTTGGACTTGGTTTACTCCCAGTCTGGCACACTTTACGATCTAATCCCTAATGCTCCTTGTCCATCGAATGATCCATCAAGACCTGCTTTGGAATCTAGTTTTGTTCCAAAAGCCACAACTAGTTTTTCCCCTGCTCAAACCTCTGAGGTTAATGCAGTCCAATCTAGTTCATCTTAGCAACCAAGAGGTCAGAACAAAAACAAGGGTAAATCCAAGAAACCTTCTAATGAGTAGGATAATCCTAAGTCTGTTGATACTCAACCGACAAGGAAACCTAAATCTCCTTATATTATTTGTGAAGAATACCACTACATGAAATATTTCCTTCATCGTGAGGTTGTCACTAAATTTTTGAAGGGTATCTCCCAACTGGTTCAGCAGCAATATTTGGTTGCACAAAACCCTGTCCCTCCGCAAGGAGGTGACCTAGGTCATTCCCACCATGGGGATGCTTTCACAAGCACCTTTGAAGTTTACATGTTTAAGAAGTTTAATGTTACAACTCATGCAAATACCTATGACACTCCTCCAGGTGATCAAACTAAATGGAACATTGTCGAACAACCTTCTAATTCTACCCCTCCTCCATCTTCCAATCCTCTTCATATTGAGAATTATATTTCTGACGTTGTGTTGCACCTGCCCAAGAGCGTAATTCGAAAAGAAAAATTTAATCCTAATGCTCGCGCTACCCAAAACTACAACATAGTTGAAGATTTGGCGCAAGCACCTTGCATTATGTCAACCCTAGAATTTATACAACATTGTCCAAGTCAATGTAGATCTCTATTGTCAGCCATTGGAGCTATGGATCCCAAGGAGTTGAACCTGATTATGTTTAATCTAAATTTTTTTAAAGAGAGAGTCTCCCACCACTTAGCTTTCCAAATTCAATTTTTGGTTGTTGGAAAGAACATCCATCGCATTGTTTTGGATGAGGGAGCCTCCACTTGTGTCATGTATTTTCCTTGTTGGAGAGCCCTTGGTTCTCCTACACTTACCCTATCCCCTACCACCCTGAAAGCATTTGATGTACATGGTTTCCAACCTCACAGACTCTTGCAATCTTTCACTGTGACTTTAAAGGGTAAGATTGTTTCTATTGATATCGCAGTAGTTGGCATGCCTTTGGATTATAATTTGTTACTTGATCGTAGTTGGTTCTATGCAATGATTGTCATTGCATCTTCGATGTTTCGTATCTTACGATTTCCCCATCAAGGAAAGATTATCACTATTGACCAACTTGAGTATACAACTCCAAATATCAACAATGTCGCAACGAACAATGTCCCATTACTAGGACATACTAGTTTTAAGAGTGTAGGTGAAGGTCTTCTCAAGGATTCCTCGCTCATGGGGGTTTTTTCTTTTCCTACTCCTCCCACCGTGCAGGTTTCCACCTTAAACATGATTTCGACCCGGGTACGACAATCCTTCGATTCATCTCATCCTTTGGCAGTACATGGTCTTGATGAGCATAGTTCATTGTCTCCATCAAGCTCGTTAAAAAATGAAACAGGCCCCCCTCCATTACAATTGATTCTCACTCTATATCGAGTACTTGAACCTTATTTTCCTCCACCTACTGAAAATGTTTCCATTAGTAACCAAAAACCTAAATGAGGAAAGAAGAAGAGTCACCGAAGGAAACGATGCTTGGGGGGTAGATCTCCAGCCTCTAGACATCGTGCTGGAGAAAAATCGCTAACTTATGCCAAAGAAGTTGGGGGCAAACTACCTCTAGAGAGACACACTACTAGGAGTGATCCTCATTTGAAGGTCATTACCATCATAACGCAGTAGTCTTTTTCTAGAACAAGCTTAGTCTTTGTTCTTTCTCGTGCTTGTAAATACATGAGAATAATTTACCGAGCTTAGTATTTGTTTTTTCTCGTGCTTGTAAATACGTGATAATAGGTTACCGAGTACACTTTTA
Organism: Picea engelmannii; assembly: GCA_009831015.1. NCBI lineage: Eukaryota > Viridiplantae > Streptophyta > Pinopsida > Pinales > Pinaceae > Picea > Picea engelmannii. Next base: position 337,230 of record ML776613.1, read on the forward strand.
TCTCATTTTCATACTCATAAATTCTATACAAAAAAGGAACTCTTTGGAGTCTCCTTTAAGCACTTTTCAGACTCTCTAAACATAAAAAGTTCGTCAAGTGATATTGTGTCCTTTCACACTCGTTAAAAGGTTTGAAAGGGCATCTTTCAAGTGATAGTTTATCTCTTTTTTGGCCTCGTGAGACTAATTACAAAAAAGGAACATTATAATCAAGCATGATTAGAAGAGTTCTTTACTATATTTTTTTACACTTTTTTCAGGCTTGGGAGACTAAATTTACGAAAACGTCATCCATGGAGTCGCCTTTAAATTCTTTTCAAACTCTCTAAACATGAAAAACCACCAAGTTTTCCTTCGCTGGACTCACTAAACTACACATTGAAGGAACCATATGGGAACGAACCCTTACTTCTTCCAGTTCGTTAAATAAAAGAAGAGGAAATTACCAAAGGTGAGTTATATCGAGCATGTGTTACCCTCCTCGAGCTCATTAAATGAAAAATAGGTACTCATCTATCTGGGTGGGTGAAAAAATTGAAGTAAGTGAGTCAAGTTTTTGGGAATCCTTTATGGTTGCTATTGTCACTCTTGAACATGGCACATGTTTGCGTCTCATCTTACAGTTGAGTAATCCGTTTGTCTCTGAGTCATACTAATTCTGTGTGTCACCATACTTTTTCGTCTAGTCGAAGAGTGCTCATATTTACATAACATTACATTCTTGGTACTCATCGAGTCAATGTTTCCAAGTCAGTTGTCACGCCTCATCATGTTCAAGGGAAGTTTCACTTCAAACCATCCATCTATAGTATTTCGATTTTCCATTTCCTATGTCATTCCATACTCATTTGAATCACCATATTACATCACTTTCTTGTGTCAGTTTCATGTCAATGATGGGGGATACATCAAGGCCCTCCTTCGACGAGTATTTTATTATCGACTTCAACACATCATCCAGGAATTATACTTAGAAACCAGTTAGTACCTTGGGACCTACATGCCTCAATGGCAAGCCTCCTCACTTCTGAAAGTAGGTTTACATCCTTCACCTATGATCAGATTATTCCATGAAGGTTCGACCTCAACTCATTTATTCACATCAGTTGGAATATAATAGGGTACCTTGGGAGTCATTGACATCATTGGTTATTTCCCTTGCACTTGTTAATGATTTACCTCAATGATCGGTAACCAAGTGGTTTCTACCATGTTAGACATCAAATCATCTATTCACATAGCTAGATTCGTACCACATAAAGATTGGGACGAAGACCTTAGGTTGAGCACTCTGTTATATTCTTTTCCCGGGCTGCAAAGGAGATAATTTAAGCATATTGATATATATATATATATATATATATATATATATATATATATATATATATATATATATATATATATATATATATATATATATATATATATATATATATTGTCACATATATCCACATTGTATTGGTCTATGGATTATTTTGTCATCTCGTAGTTCCACTGTGTATTTTTCGTGGTTGCAATCGGTTCATTTCATGGAAGTATGGATCCACATTGTATCTCTAATGGACATATCCTTAGTCATTATTTTTCATGGATCCGCAATGTATTGGTCGGTGGCCATGCTTTGAGTCATCTTATATTCCAAGCATAGGTATACATGCCTCGAAAATGGAACATTTATTAATATTGTTTGATGGTTGTTTGCAGTTTCTTCTAGTTTCTCCAAATCCACACCCTTGCATTGAATAATTGTAAAGAGTTTCGGCCATCAGTTTTTCTTATGACCTCACACTTTAGGGGGCATTTGTTACACACCAAAATGTCACACTTAAGTGTCATCCCTATTTACACCTAAGTGTCACAAGTGTTGTAAAAGTGCCATACGTACCTTCCTAAGTGTCGCATACATCTTGACACCATGAAATAACATGTCACCATACCTATTCAATGTAGAGGAGAAATACATTATATTAAGGTCAAAATACTATGTGCACATGAATTATTTATTAATATTCATAAAAAGGAAATTAATTTAGTGTGATAATCCACCTCACATTTAGTTTCCTAATCTCAAGGAGAGTTTGAGAATCTCATAGATGGTTGAGATATTTTCTCAAACCAAAATCCTAATTTAGTGGATCTTCAGATATATTTCCTCCTTAAAATCCTTGAAACATATTTTCTCCCTAAAACCCTTGAGAGATGTTTTCTCCCTAAAAATCTTGGAGATACCATTTTAGTGGATCTAGTGAGTGATCTTCTCCATGATGGTTAAGCCTCCAAATCCTATATAATGAGGGATTTCCATCGAGAAGAGGAGGAAGCTTGGAGATAACATACTTATGATCATGGGATTCATGCAAGGGTTGGACGAGAAGAGCTTGGAGGAGTTGCAGTTGACATCATATGTGGTCTGTAAGTTTTCTTTGTTCTCATTTAATATACTTGGCCTATTTCCTTCAAGTAGGTGGTTTCATGTGCTTGTCTATGTTTATTTTGATTTGCATAGATGAATTTGCTTTGCCTAATCCATTAGAGTAGAAGGAAGTCGTTTGTTTCTTGTTGTCCATTGTAGGTATTGATTTTCTCTAGGGATTTGATCAAGCTTGTGGATAGGAGCAACTAGGACAAATGTCATAAACAGAGTACATCCTACTTCACCTTCTCCTCTCTTTTTTGATAAGAAAAATAATTTTACATGAATGGTAGTGTCCAAATGATTGTTTATGTCTTGGTATAGGGGTTAGTAATCCAAGGGAAAGTTCACTTGTCTGTGGGGGAATATTTTTGTAACACTGTATTCACAAGATAAGTTCCAATTGTGTGTTAAATATGTTTGCAATTATATTCATGCAATTGTTTTCATGAGTTTATGTTGTTTATGTTGTGTTTATAATTTTGTTATGAATTGTGTATAAATCTATTAAGAAACGTACGTAATCATGCATTACAGAGTATCTATATGTATTCAATCAGTAACAGAATTGTGTCAGAGCAATTTAAGTGGAATTGTTTACAATATGGTATCAGAGCATTAACAGAATGTGCTAAGTAGTAGCATGGCCCAGCCTAGGTGGTTGGGTATGTTACATGAGGCCTAATAAATAAAGGAGAATAAATCAATATAAGAAGACCTAATAGAAGCTTCTGCTTCTATAAATATCTTCCTCTAGAAGTTTCCTTAGAAGGTAGAATTAGTATAAATGAGAGTAGGAGGCATTTGATATTTTTGTCTTGGAGATTATCGTAATAGAGTTATTCTTTTCTAGAGGTTTCCCCCTCGAAGAGGCAAGTGAGCATTGATATCATTAATAAAGGTGCTCTTTCTGGTGTTATTCTGGTATTACTCTGATATTGTTCTGGATATATCATTGTTGTTCTGCTATTTCTTGTTCAATATTTATGTTCTGCATATTATATTATATATGGAATATTGCAAGTGGTATCAAAGCTCTTTCCAGGGCACGACTCATGGGGTAAAAAAAAATTCAGGGTAAAGACATATTTCGACGTCTTTAAGCTACAGAGACCTATCGTTATGCACATAAAACCGTGGTTGGGGAGTCATATACACAGGAAATACAAGTGGTTTGTAAGCGCACATATGTTGGCCACCCTTGTAACCCTTTTTGGTACCCCTTCGAGTGGTAGCGTATCAGACAACACATGTATATGGATCGGCCTAGGAATCCTGAAGCCCTTCATAGATAAATCGATTGTCCACCTGACTAATATAGTGTCACCGAGAATAACACTCAGAAAGATACTCTCTAGTACCTAGATAGTCGGGTAGTACGACTAAGGGTATGGTCTAGCCTTCTTAGTTGATGCCCTAATATATTGGGTCGAGTATTACTGTTGGACATCGCACATATATCAAAGAGTTATAGCACAAGGAAAACCATTGTTTGTAGAACCCTTCGGATGGAAAAATAAACAGAACCAACAAGATCTATTGTCGTGCAACTGTGTCTTATGCATTCCAGTTGCGAAATTCCTACACATTTATTCCTATTAAGAATTTGGTCATTGCGTCACTACAATATTATTCGGCTCAGAGTATAACTCTGCAAGAGTAAAAAAACAAAAAAGTTTGGGGCATGTTAGCACCCTTATTTGTAACCTATTCCATTACATTCCTCTCTTGATTTTGATCGCAGTGGTACCCTTCACTTTTAATCCTTTTTTTCTCTGTGGTCCTATCCCTTTCTGAGACACCCTTATTTGACACCTATCCCCTTGGACTCCTCTCTTTGTCCTGATCACCCTGGTTCATCTCACATTTTTTGGTCCCTATTTTCATCCCGACACCTCATTTACTACATAAGTCACTACCATGCCAACCACCCAAGATCATACCCAAGAAGACAACAATATTAGGCTATCCATCTTAGAATCATGAATGGACTCCATCCACAATACCATACAAACAACAACCGATGACTCCCTCCCTGCAGCAATCCAAGCATCCCTTCGGGACGCCATGCAACCATTCATGAAAGGAAAGAAGGTAGAGACTAGTGCATAGGACCCTCAGCATTCCCATTATGAGCATACTCATTCCTCCCACTCCCCTTGGGGTTCTCCACACTCTTGGAATAAGGTGCCCAAAGTTGACATGCATAAATTTGATGGATCCAACCCCGCAGGGTGGGTCTCTCAAATGGAACAATACTTCTCCCTCCATAATAATTGGGATGATGAGACCAAACTCCATGTAGGGTTTTTGTACCTGGATCAAGAAAGATGGTAGTGGTGGCAATGCCATAAGAAATGTTATCTAGGAAATCACACTTGGAACATGTTCACTAAAGCAGTTTGTGCCCATTTTGATACGGAAATGCATTTTTTGGGTAGACTCACCAAGATGCACCAAACTGGATCAGTCACAAATTTCATCACGACATTTGGACAATTGGTTATCCGAACTTAGGGATTATCCGATGCATTTTACCTTGAATTTTTTATCAGCGGCTTAAAGGAAGCCATCTGGGATCATGTGAGCATGCATCATCCTACTACTTGGTTACAAGCATGTCAATTAGAAAAGGAAGCAAAGACCATCCTTTAGGCCCCACCCATGAGGGCTCCAGTTCTCAACCATATCGCCCCAGGGCTCACCCAGCTCTAAAACAAACATTGAAGCTCCAAAAAGTATCTCCAGCTGAAATGGTGGAACATCGCAAGCAAGGACTTTGCCACTATTGTGATGAAAATTATTCATGCAGGCGTAAATGTAGAGAACAAAAGTTCTTTCAGATTGATGCATCTGTTTCATCTCCTTCTAATGACATCCCATCTGATGAGGCTCCTGACTCAGATGAGGCTCCACTAAGTGATCACACCAAATCTCATGTTGTAACCCTTGTGGAACCAGAGGAACCCATCATATGACTCCATGCACTCGCATGTATTTTAGCCCCGCGGACATTGAAGCTCAGGGGCTACATAAAACATCAGTTAGTGGTGGTGTTGATTGATAATGGTAGCACCCACAATTTTATTCGTCGCATTATTTTTTATGAGATCCATTGCTTTGTCCGCCCTATTTCTGATTTTCATATCCTCATCGCTAATGGTGGTACTATGAAGTGTGGGGGGTGTTGTGAGAATTTCAAACTCCCAATGGGTGATTATACTATGAAAACCGCATGTTCTCTATTGCCATGGGTGGTTGTGATATTGTATTAGGTGTGGAGTGGCTTCACACTCTAGGGTCAATCACAATGGACTATCAAGAATTATATATGAGCTTCACCCAAGACTCTCACTCCTATACCCTTCGCAGTCTCCAAGCAGGCTCTCCTAAAATTATCAGCTCTCACAGGATGGAAAAACTATTGAAGAAAGGCCAACATGGTGTGATTTTTCAATTTAATGTCATCCAGGTCACTAAATAGGCCTCTCAGGTAGCTCCTCCCAGCCTACAACTCATATTAGACAAGTACCCCAAGGTATTTGATATTCCCACAACCTTACCTCCCTCCAAGGGTGAGAATGATCATATCATCCCTCTCCTTCCAGGCAGTCAAGCCCCCAATGTATGTCCTTACAGATATCCATTTTCTCAGAAAAATGAAATAGAAAAGATGGTACAGGAATTATTGGAGGTGGGCGTAATTCACCCGAGTACCAGCCCATATTCTTCACTAGTGGTGATGGTCTTAAAGAAAGAAGGTACTTGGCACATGTGCCTTGATTTTCATGCCCTGAATAAACTCACCATCAAATATAAGTTTCCCATTCCTATCATTGATGATCTATTGGATAAACTCCAAGGTGCCTGTGTCTTCACCAAATTAGACCTTTTCTCAGGATATCACCAAATCCACATGAAAGAGGCAGATATTTCGAAGACTGCTTTCAGAACTCATGAAGAACATTATGAATTCTTGGTCATGCATGTTGGCCTTTGCAATTCCCCATCCACCTTCAAAAGTATCATGAATAATTATTGAAACCTTACCTTCATAATTTTGTCTTGGTTTTCTTTGATGACATCCTCATTTACCTACCTTATTCATGTGGAAAAAGTCCTTCACTTGCTGCAAGAAAACCAATTGTTTTTCAAAAAGACCAAATGTTCATTTAGAGCCAGTGAATTGGAATACTTGGGACACATTTTTAGTCGCAGAGGGGTAAAGTGAACCCAAAAAAGATACAAGCTATGGAGGAATGGTTGCGACGCAATATCATAAAATGCCTGAGGGGTTTTCTTTGTCTCACAGGATATTATAGGAAATGTGTCCACCATTATGGAAAAATTGCTAAGCCATTCATCGACCCTCTTAAGAAGAATGCATTTCATTGGACATGTGTTGTTGAGAAATCCTTCATAGAATTAAAGAGGGCCATGTGCGCTACTCTTGTCCTTGCAGTGACTAACTTCAACAAAACCTTTGTGGTGGAATCAGATGCTTCTAGCACTGCTATAGGTGCAGTGCTCACATAGGATGGTAGACCTTTGGCCTTTACTAGCCAAGCATTGAGTGGTCACAATCTGGGAATATCTACATATGAAAAAGAAATGATGGCCATTCTCCATGTGGTGCACACATGGAAGCCATATCTCTTGGGACATCATTTTCAGATAAAAACATATCACCATAGTCTAAAATATTTTTTGGAGCAACGACTATCCTCCCCAGAAAAAACTAAGTGGTTAACCAAAATGTTGGGTTATGATTGCGAAATTATATACAAAAAGTGAAAAGATAATATAGTAGTTGATGCATTATCATTCCAACATGAGGAATACGACTCCCTCTTTGCCTTATCCTCACTGGTCCCTAATTGGATTCAAGAAGTATGCCAAGAGTGGCTAACACACCCAAATCTCTCCAAGTTAATTCAGCAACTCCAGGAGGACCCTAATCTGCCCATCGGTTGCACTTGGCAGGACAATATTCTCAGATAGAAGGATTGTCTAGTTCTCGCACCCTCTTCACCACTCAATCCATGGATCTTAAATGAGTTGCACTCATTAGCTATTGCGGGTCACCCGGGCTTCCAAAAGACATATTCCCGTGCACGTCATTTGTTTTTATGGGAAGGCATGAAGAAGGATATTCTTCACTTTGTCACAAAATGTGAGGTGCTCCAACGTAATAAAGGTGAAACTATCAAGTCTCCAAGCACCCTACAACCCCTACCCATTCCAGCTTCTATATGGACAGATATCTCCATGGAATTTATAGTGGGTTTTCCTAAAGTTGGGAATAAGTCTTTCATCATGGTGGTGGTTGATCGCCTCTCTAAGTATGCTCATTTTTTTCCTTAACCCACCCTTTCACACCAGCACTAGTAGCACAAGTTTTTCTTGATCATATTTTCAAGTTACATGGCATGCCCACCTCTATTGTAGTTGATCGTGACCCCACTTTCACAAGCACATTTTGTACATATATGTTTAAATTGCAAGGCACCCAACTGAACTTGAGCACAACCTATCATCCTCAATATGATGGCCAAATGGAAGTGGTCAAAAAATGTTTGGAAACCTACTTGAGGTGTTTTGCTTCAAATAAACAACATGAGTGAGTACAATGGCTCCCCTTGGCAGAATGGTGGTAGAATACTTCCTATCATATGGCCACTAAAATGACTCCATATGAAGCAGTGTATGGCCAACGCCCACCTACAGTCACTACCTATCTTCTAGAAACATCAAAGGTGCAATACATTGATACAATGTTGCAAGGTTGCACATCCACCCTCTCGGCTCTGAAGGATAACCTCCACATAGCCCAAAATTGCACAAATCAATAGGCGAACCAACATCATTTAGAAATGGTTTTTCAGGAAGGCGATCAAGTGTTTCTTAGGCTCCAACCTTACAAGAAAACATCTCTCAAAGCCCAGTGACATCACAAGTTGGCACCCAAGTTTTATGGGCCCTACAATATCATCAAGTGTATTGGTTCAGTGGCCTACAAATTATCCCTTCCAGCTACTTCCAAAATCCATTCGGTGTTCCATGCTTCATGTATGAAGAAAGTAGTGGGACAGAATTGCAGAGTCCAAACCATCCTTCCTGAATTAGATAAAGAAGGATCCCTTTGGCTCCAACCAAAGGTAGTCCTCAATCAATGTGAATGTCAGTTGCATGGAAGAACTATCAAAGAAGTGTTGATCCAGTGGAAGGACACATCATCAGAGGATGTGACTTGGAAACTAGTGGCTATACTCCAGTTGTTTTTGCACCTGAAGCCTTGGGGAAAAGACTACTTCTGAACATGGAGGGCATGTTAGGATCTAATCCTAACCCATCTCCAAGAGTCACTATTTAGTAGGATATGGTTTCTATGTAATAAAGGTCTACGTTAGTTAATAAGGCCTAATAAATAGAGGAGAATAAGCCAATGTGAGAAGACCTAATAGAATCTTTTGCTTCTAGAAAGATATTCCTCTAGAAGTTTCCTTGGAAGGTATAAGTAGTATAAATAAGAGTAGGAGGCATTGGATATTTTTGTCTTGGAATTTTTTGTAATATAGCTCTGCTCTACTGGAGGTTTCCCCCTCGAAGAGGCAAGTGAACATTGCTATCATTAATAAAGGTGCTATTTTTGGTGTTATTCAAGTATTAATCTGATATTGTTTTGGATATATCATTGTTGTTCTGATATTTCTTGCTCAATATTTATGCTATGCATATTATAATATATCTGGAATATTGCAATCCTCTTTGTAGGGTCTCATATGGAGTGTTCTTCATTCATACAGATGCATGCGTTGAATTTTTTTTTTTATGGTGCAGTAAGAGCCACCTGTAGTACTAATATCCTTTTCATGAAGTTTGGTGAGAGGAAGGAAGAATTGGTAAATGAGGATTTTATTAGAGAAGGAGCTAAAGGGATGCATAATCCTTCAAGGCTACATCTAGATCAATTAACGGGTATGAGGTGACTTTCCTTTATTTCCATTAGTAATATATAGCATCTTGGGTTTATTGAGTTCTTAGTTTCATTGTATTCTCATCCTAGTCCACCCATGTTCATGCCTTCCTATTTCATATTTCCTTTACTCCCATGTTTATTCTTCCTCACTCTTTATTCCTCTCTCAATTCTCCAGCCCTATTTTCTTCTTCATTATTTTCTCTTTTATTTTTTCTTTATGCAGTTTCATCTTCCTTCTCCCTCCCTTTCTTTTCACTAGGCCATGATCTTTTTTCATATTATAATTCTCATCTCGAACCCTTTATTATTCATTATTGATTACCTCATCCCTACACCTAGTCCCTTTGATCCTAGGCATAATGACAAATGCACACTACCCAATGTTTTGATGATGGTTGTATTCCTTGATCAACTATTCAAGCCATCATCATACAAGAATCACATTTCCATGAACAAAATGTGGAAGTTGTTTCACGAATAATGAGACACTTTGTGGTTTCCATGGTGGTTATGTCGGATTCTCATTATATTAACCTCATAGATAATGGGGCACTTTGTGTTCCCACCATGGTTATGCCAGGATCCCATTATCATTATACCACGTTTTGAATTAGATATTTGATTTTATTCTTTCTTTTATTCTTGAAAATTATACACCTATAAAAATTCACATAAATCCAAATCATCACTTGGAAGAAATAGCTTTTTTATCAGACTCTTGTGGCACTTGGGATCACTAACCTCACCGAGAACAGAGTTCGTACAGTCAATTTTAAGTAGACTAAATGGATATATATTTAAAACTTGTTTCTAGGGTGTATTATTTTATGAATCTATTTTACAAACCAACTTGAATCATCTCATTCTGATATTGTATGAGAAAGTTATGCCCTAATTACTAACTCCCTACCCTAAATCTACATCGATGCAACTATGTTTCCTAGGATGTTCTTTGGTATACTTGACCCATCAATGATTCATTTTTTCAAAAACTATTTCTATTTGAGATACCTACGTGTATCTACTTTCATATCCAAGTGGAATCAAGTCGATCTATCATCAAACAAAAAATTTATACCAAAACAAACATGGCAATTGTTCTAGGCTTGAAATTGGAAACAAAAATACCCTGCAGCTTGTTTCTCAACAGGTTTGACATATTATTTCAAATCCATTTAAAAATATATTTATAGCGGAGATATCTATATGAATCCACTTTAATAGGCCTTTGGAATCACTCTAATCAAACATCGAACAAATAATTTACCATCGAAACATTGATTGGCAGTCTAGGCTAGCCACCACTCCTCGTCAAGTAACAATGAAATTTTTTAATGAATCCTTTAAGAGATCTCTTAAAGGATTTAGCTTCCTACTACCGATCCCATATAACACACTTCTTCCATGATAAACATTTACTAGTATGATACAAATCTCATAATTTTTTCCATCCTTAGTAAGCACTTCATAGATCCAGCACTCCTACAAAAGAAATAGCTATATCAAGTTTAAAGGAAGTTGGAAAAAACTACAGGGGGTTATATTGTTGACGAAGCTCACAAAGGAGAAATAGGTGTGGCCACAAGCCTAAGGATGTCACATAAGAACCAACCTAAAAAGTCCCTCTTGTTGTCACACAAGAATCAAAAGTCGAGAAATCAGTTAGATACATTTCCCTGGAGGAAAATATTGTTGCCCCATAAGAACCTGTAGCAAAACAAGTTGTTATAGAAGTAGTCTTCCCTCAAAACATCATCGAAGATATCTTGGAACCAGGTGAAAATATTTTTGGCATTACTTTACATCAATGTTTTCTTTGGAAGCTCATGAAGTACCTAGTATACTTGTTAAACATTTCATGGACTTCTTTGCCTTTTATCTTTATTTTATGTCCTCCTTCCTTACCATTTGTTATTTCTTTGAGGATGGAAAAAGTCTTCTATTTGGGGGGGG
>ML776613.1:348663-359948 GCA_009831015.1 Picea engelmannii
TACCATCACATTTATCCTTCATAAAAACTCCATATGAATCATGATATCATATTCTTCACCATCTTATTCTACTCCATAGTTCAAATCCATTCTAATCCCCCCTAATAGATCCAAAATGAGAAGGATATAATTTGTTAGTGTTGTTACATCAAGAATCCTTATTGTTGCTCCACAAGAACCAACAATAGGAGTCTTTGTTGTGGTCACACAAGAACCAGCAGTGATCATAGAAGAAAACATTTATGTTTCTCCAATACAAGAACCAATAGCCGGAAAAGAAGCAATCGGTATATATGCTAAGGAAACTTGCTCAGAAGATTGGGAAGCATCACATCAATTCAATTGCATGATACCTCGAAATGTTTACAAGGATCCTTGGGCCATTCCAAGTTGGAGGATAGACGGATACTTACTTCCTCTTTGCAATTACAGGAGATTCCTATAGCAAAGAGCATTATGGATCCATCTCCAAACATTATTTAGTCATCAGAGGAAAATATCATAAGATATTGTGTTCTATTTATTGCAGTTTTTTTAATATTCCAGAAGAATGGATCTGCATTGAATACAATTTGTTTCCATTGACATTTTCAAGGTCAAAGCAAGAGATATCACAAGGAACTCACTTTTACATGGGCGTAGAAAGTAGAGGTAATGATCAAACCCACCTTCGATCTTTTTGTAGACTTGAGAAAGATAAGTCAATCCATAGAGTTTCTTTTTGAGCCAAAGAACTTTTAAAAATTAAGACCTTGAGGGATATATTTGAATAAACCTCTATACTTATCTCCTCAACTTGAGAAAGACATCCCTTGTATATTACCTTGATATCTACTCTGTCTCTTCTAAAACCCCACTACTTATGTATTTTCATCTCTCTTGGATCTATTTGGGTCTAAAACCTCCAAGTTCGTGGTTTACTCTGCAATTGAAGAACCAATTTAATATCCAAGAAAGGTCTCTCTCTAACTTCATCCACCACTTAAAAAATTTCTTTGTAGGTAAAGGTTAACTTTGAAAGTCTATTCTTCTATCATAAGAGCTTGGTATTGACTTCATATTTATTTACAATGTCATATTCTTATGAAATTGATCTCCCTTTTCATACTCTTTAAAAGAATGTAAGTGCAAATGAACTTCCTAATAGCTTACATACATTTCCATCCAGAGAAAACACTAGACATATTTTTTATTGGTGCATGTACTTGAACTAAAAACCATTTTATTGTCATAAATTTTCTTGTTGATTTATATTGCAGCCATATTAGGGTTGGGCATATTGATATTCTTGATTGTTACATGCTCTTTCATTTTAAAAATTAGCTAGTTGTATAAACCCTAGTTTTGTTCATTGTTTTATCCCTAATCTATACTTGTTTAATACATATTCAAAGGGATAAAGTAGATTGTTGTTGTAACTTTATTATTTCTGCAATTTCATCTTTTATACAAGTTTTATAATAGCCACTGGTAATTTTCATATTTGTAGTATTTGGGAATTATTTTTCATTTCATAATAACTTGATAAACCCTCTACATAGCCCTAAAAGTAAATTAAACTAAAATATTGAATTTACCTTGAGTAACTACCTAATCCATATTTTTTTATTATATCTAATTGGTGGTAAATTGGGTAGCTACATAGTTGACCTTAGACTTGATCCCATTTTTCCTTAAGAACCCTAGAGGCTACTAGGGAAGCCTTCCTTGTGTTGGATTCGTCCTTCACCGAAACAAGGGAAGTTGTTGTCTAGGTGATAGTATCAACACTTCCATGTTCCACTCATATGTTTACCTTGTGAAGGCTTTGCACTACGGTGTAAGATTGTGTGATAACAAGTTCAAAGAGAAATATTTTATTAAGGTGTCGAGAGTTAACATATTTCCATTAATCTCTGTAAAAGTATGACCAACAGGAAGTCCATGGGTTTTCCCTCATTATAGTTGTTCACAATTTTGAACCAACGAATAAGAGCATGTATATTTTGACCAATATGTCCATTGAATTTTTAGAAGACATATTGTTATCATGAATGAAAATACCAAAGATAGTCTTCATTTTTATTCTTCAAGGAACACCATCCATCCATTCATGAGATCTTTATACAAATAGACACTCCAACACCTATAGTAATTTTATATGAATGAGCATTCCAGTTGTTCAACCACTTTTTTCCTTCATATAAGGTAGCACTAACTAATCAAATTGAGTTTGTTTTCATCTTGTTGAGTTTCTTTTGTCTTTTTCTTATAAAATCTATTTGTAGTCACTTTCATGTCTTTTAAAGACCCAATTAGTGGGAATAAGATGAATGGCATGCCAAAACATACAATATTAGGTTGTTTTGTAAGGGGAGTGATATGTTTCAATGTGTTCTCCCTCCCTCCCATTGAACAGTGTGCCAAAACATTCATTTTTTCATGTTTTGACATGCTAGTTAGTAGGAGGGAGGGGGAGGGCGATGTAAGGCATCACCCCCTCTCTCCCAATACAAACCTATGCACAATTGAAGGCAATGGTCCTTTAGAAGATATACCAAAATAAAAACCACATTAGGACATGTTCTCTTTAGATTTCACAAAACTTTGTGAGGTTGAAGTTTTGATAAAACTATAGAATAAGATTCAATGTTTGTCCAAATTCAAGGAAACTCCCTAAGGCCAACTCTAGTGTCTACATGATTTTCCTGATTATATTTTATGCATTTCTATGATCTAGATTATATAGGGAATGAAATCAAACACACACATAAATATAGCAGAGAGAACAGTAATATAGTGAAACTTAACTTTTGTTAATGAATAAAATAACATAATACTACAAAACACAAACTGGCTAGAATGGTGGTAGCTTATCTCTTAAGAGAGAGAGATGTCGGTTATGCTCATTGGAAAAAATATTATTACAAAAAGGTCAAAAATTTCCTTTTATCATGAATCCTAAAAGACAAAGAGGAAAAAACCCTAACCCTGGAAGATGAAACACCAAAATTATTGTGCCCCCCAAGGTGGTTAGTTGATATGTCAACTTCCTAGGGGCGCAAAGTTTGCATACAATATCTATTTGGGATGCATGATAGCTCATTAGAAACAAATTTCCAAGGATTACACCTTTTGGTTGGGGCTAGGGAATTCCATAGCAACCCGTGGCCCCTCGAATGTCCAAAAAACATCGTTGAGTGCCTCAAAATGGCCCTAGAAGTTTGGGACCCTAAAAACTATAGAGAAATTCCAATAATATAAAGAAACATTCAGTCAGTGGAAGTGGTGAGTGGTCACCAATATCCACATGGATCATTCCTCCCATGTAGGAAGAAACAATCGCCATTGTGTCAAGATTCCTCATCAGATGGGGAAACTTTTGTTGAATTTGGCTCCTAGTGAGCCATTTGCCTTAGTGAAGAAGTTGTCTTGCTTTGATAAATTGGTAGAGTTGTATGTTCTATTGGTGGGTTCCTTTCATCTATGATGATTCAATCAATTGTAGCCTACTCAAGGTGTAACATACCCAGTAACATACCAAGCCACCTACGTTGGGCCATGCTACTACTTAAAATGTTATGTTAAGGCTATGATACCAATTTGTAAAATACTCATACTCTAACTGGGATATGCCACTTAAAACGTTTTTAGGTCTGATACCAAAAATGTAATGTACCCATTAACATGAAATCAGCAACATGCTCTGGTACGTTCCCAACCCTAAGTTGGAACACATCCTGCAGCATTACGAAATCTAATACCATTAAATTAAATAATAAGTCATGCATATGAACAAAGTTAAGTGAAAAAATAGTAACAGCATGCATGCAACATTAACAATTCATATATAGAATTTAAACAACAGAGATTCCATGACATAACTCATAATTGCACACGCACAGTAATGGAAATAAGCACATGAATGACATTTATCTTAGAATATAGTCACCAACTATAAGCATACCTTTCGCGTTCCTCCCAACCTTAGATTGCGCTGCTCATAACTCTCAGCAGTGGTTCACCCCCTAGATGGGGTTAAACTCTACTAGGGAAAAGGGAATACTAAGCTATTCTAAGATATGGTAAGCAGCATAATTGTTATGTCCAAGGTGTCAATTATTGCAACTAGCCTACGGTCTTCCATTCCCCACGTGTGTTTCCCACCCCCAGAAGTGTGCCCCTTCTATGCTCAATAGTCCCTCAGCTGCCCCACTTCCCTTCCGGGGCTTCAGCAACAAACCAGACAGGAAGTTTCAGAGCCTCATAGCTAATGCCTAGTGCACAAGGGAACAATTTTGAGTAGTTCCCCACCTAGAGAAAATACTCATGGGCCTGACAACCCGCTTCTTTGACATAGAAAATCTCTCACCCGGAGAGAAATGCCCACGGGCCTGACAACCCTCCTCTTCTTCCTTTCATCTCTCGAGCTAACCAGTCCATGCACAGGTTCCCATTGCAATCCAGTATCATAAGGTACGATTCACAGCTGCCTCCCTGAAGGAATGAATATCGATCCCCCTTTCGTACTATATTTCCAAATATATATATATTCATGTGTCTTTTAAGACACTTGGCACTCCAAGGGACTCCCTTGTCCCTAATTTTGAGACTTAGGATATATATATATATTACTTTAGCTTTAAGGAATAATATTATAATATTCCATTGCGATTAAGTCCCCTAGCTTAGCCCCTTCCTAGACTCTTAGCCCTCCCCCCCCATTTCCATTTCTAGTGGAATTTAGCCCCCCATCTCTTTTATGTGGTCAGTCTATAGCAGTGTTGTGTTTTTATTAGTAATATGAGTGTTTACATATTACAATAATAGGCTCACTAGCCTTTAGCATCTAGGATCTCTAGCCTAATAATCACATAATCCTTCTGGCATATTACAACCTACCTCACCAGCCTATAAAACATTCACATTCTTAGTACAAAGGTACTGGTCTTTTTGCATTCGGGCTCACCAGCCTTAAAAACACAAATATCACGCAGTAAACCGGTGTGCGTGGAATTTCTAGGATGCATGCACTCTTATTTCCATGTGCCACTCTCGCACACTTACACAGGTGCACATTACAACATGAAATATATATATAAAGTGTCTCTGACCTCCAAAACCTGTGCACTAAGTTGATGTGCACGAAGTCCTAGAATGCACGCCAACCCGAAAATCCCTTTTATTTTATGACATACTTACACCAGTGCATGCTACATATCCGAAGTTGTTCCACTTTCAATGCACCATTCATGTGTACTTACACAGGTGTATGCTAAATAAATTACACCACGCGCAAAATTCATTTTAAATTGTGTGCACTCTTTTGGTGTGAGATTCACGCGCACTAACTTAATGCACACAGTACCAAACCAAAGGTCATGTTACCTCAACTCACCAGCTTATAAGTAAATTACATTTACATTTCTATATACACTTGGGATTCCGCCTAGGGGTATCACATTCCCCTCCCCCTTATTTATGCACTATCCTCAATGCATTATATACCATGTACAATTTCAAAATTCTTCAAAAATATCCATGCCTTTGCTAACGAAGATTGTTATCCACCTAGTGCTCTGCTTTCAAGAACCATTCATGTATTCATATTGTGGCTAGAAGTCATTTTCTATATTCCATAGAGCTTCTTCAAGAAAGAATTCAGCTCATTGTTCCATTTGACATACCCTCATGATTACACCTACCATGCCATAAGCATCATTGAGTTGCCTCTTCCTTGTTGCACTCACCCTTCCAGGCTCAGGAATCCCTTCACTACTACATAGTCCCTCAATGATCCATCTTTCCAAGGCTTTCACACACAAGGAGAGCGCTAACTCATTACCAGAACCATACCAAGTTTCTACATTTATAGGACTCCAGTGTCTTTAGTAATAGTTGTTCTTCCCAAGCATTCCAACTTTAATAAATATTATTTCATATGCATCACACATAGACAATCCGTATGAGAGAATATTATAAAAAAATTAATTTAGAAATTAAAATTCATTTCATAAGGAAATTCAACTTTTCCCCGAGTATGAGAATTCCTCTCATAATTTTCTTGGTTGTTACAACAACATGATTTTGTCTTTCTTATGGTTTTCAGAAATTTCACATTTGAGACCACCTTTCCTGCAATCTTTCCATATTGCATTCAGTGAAACAGATGATTAGTATGTTGTGTACCATAAAACTATTGTAATACTTGCAAGGCTCACAGGTGATTTTAGAATTGTCTACACATAAAAATTCAATCACAGCCATCAAACTATTTATCTAATAGTATGAAATTATCCTTCTCTGCAGGTGCATGTTCAAAAATTATGCTTTCCTTTTCTATCCATTATTATTCTATTTCCTAGACAAAAATTTCTTGTAGTCACTGCTCATGTGACTACTTGACTTGCAACTTCCTTTTGCAATGTCTAACAGCTCTTGAAATGTTCTCAAATCTATGAGTTAGTTATAACTGTAACATTTTGGTTGTTAGCCTAATTTATTTCCATTAAATATCATGGATGCATGAAATCACAAAAGTTCATTCAACAATGCACTCAAGTATAACAATTCTATCATGCATAGTGAAACGTTATCACTTACTATGCATGATCACAACTCTCAATGCATATATATTCAATGCATATTTTTCAATCATTTTTATAATGCTCTATATATAATTCATGTATCTCACCATTGATAAATTGGAAGTATGGTCAATGCCTTAACACATTCTCCATACACTTCTTATTGCATGCCCCACTATTTGGATGCCTTCCTTTTCGACCCAAACACTACACCAAGAATATAATTTTTTGGTTTCATTAGTTTTAGCAAAAAGGTTCTAGTCCAAATATTATTTATATGTATGAAGTTCATTGGATATTTTTGTGGTACATAGCCTTTCCATAACCAACCATGTCATGGTCTCATACATGACTATCTTTTATGGCATCCATTCCTATAACAAGTTCATACCCTTTAATTCTTTGGTTATTAGCTCATAATCAATTAATATGACATGCTACTATGTTATTATATGCATTCAAAAGATAAGAAGCTTTGATATTTATTACATGCCTCCAGCCTTTAACACACTTAGTGGTTTCTTATTCACATTAATGCATTCAATAATACGATAATGTGATAAAATAAACTATGGCTGAGGAAATTCTTACCAAAATTTCCTTTAGCAAAAACTCATACATGCATAGTTATCATTAAATCAATTTAATGTTACCTGGATAGTTGATAAAAATAGAAGTTCCCTTTCCTCTTTTATCAATCTTATAATCAACACTTCAGCTTCATGTTGTTTCTTTCCATATGAAGCAACATTATTAGTATCACTTGCAATCATTTAAGGATTATATCTTTTCAATTTATTGTGCTAAGTATGGATGTCTAACAAGCCATGACATAATTGTTGTTGCAGCAATTGCTTCAACCTTTTTCTTCATGTACAACTTTCCTTGTTGTTCCTGGCTTTCCCCCGAGTCTTATTAGATTCATGCATCCCTTTTGTTATCTCACTGTAATCATTGTACATGATTATTTCTTCCCTAATCTCCTTTCTAGCCAATCCACTCTTGGCTAACTTTGATTTTCCAACCACATACTATGTTGTTATTAATTTCATCATTCAAATAGTTCCTAGACTCATCTGACCGAACACATACATGATAAAATTACATTTCCAGACATGCTCTCTTATTGACTTTATATCCTCAACCTCCATTTTACTTTTCTGACCAAACTGGTTCAGCCTTTCCTTGACTTAACACTCCAGTGCTTGTGGTTTCTTGAACCAATTTGTTCTCCTTCCTTGGTCCTTTGGTTTTAACTCAGCTTGCATAGTCAATTTTCAGAATGTTACAATGCTACACAATGCCTTCTTCCCCAGAGACATAGAATTAACTGTCAGGAGTTAGCATTGCTCTTACTTTCCATCATAAATTCCAGTGATACTTTTTACCCCTCCTCTGTTCCACTTGATATAGATTCTCCTTAGATTTTTTTTTTCCTTTTGCATTCTATACCAATCATATAATCATTTTCTTCTTCATGGTTCCTTATTGTTTTCCCTTCAGAAGCCTTATTTCCATTATTCTAATATGTTCAAGGACATGAATCCATCCTAGAATCTTTCTTCCCTGTATAGAAAAAACCCTTCCTTGGAACCTGATTGCATTTTCTAGATCCAATTTGTACATAATACATTGTTTATGCACATGTTGGCACTTCTTTAGTATGCACACGCCCACGTTACTTAAATTTGAATTTTTGTCATACAAATGTGCTTCCACTACACTACTTTGATAACCATCATGGGGGTGTTATCCCAAAACTATAGGACTGATCCTTGGAAATGTTTCCTTTATCCCCAAGTACACCTTTTGTCATTCTTTATCATGAAAGATAATTCTTTTGAGAACAAGCCTTTCCACAATGTACTACCTTATATGTATATTGACACCCTTTATGGTGAATGGATATTCACTACTTTAACTAGTAAATATTTCCCTCTTGTTCCATGATTCCACTCTAATTAGAATTAATGGATTTCTTTTAGTAATTTCCGTCACCCATAAATTTTATCTTCTTGGCTTCTCAAGCCTTCATGGTTGCATCTAGACTCTTACCTTATCATTCTTTAGTCTTGGCTTTCGATCATCTTGTGAAAGATTCTCGTTGTAGTGCTCTTCCCTTGAGTACCTCTGCCAAAATTTCAATCCTCTCCCGGTTATGAAAACCATCTCTCCACACTTCCATGGTTTCATCTTCATGCATATCCATTACTCTGAGTATAGACATTTTCAGCTAGTAGCTTCTCAATAAATCATACCACATTTTGAAGCACTGACCCTACATTGTTACTCATATCTGAAGATACCACATTTTTTTCATGCGCCAATATCTATTGCGCATAACTTTGATAATTGGTTTATTTTTCCTTCAGGGACTCACGAACTTATAAACCTACAACCTTTCCTTCATAAGTTTGTCCAAAACTTCTCAACACTTAACCATTTTCTCACTTCTTCATACTCGTGGATTCACGAACCCGTGGTCTTGTAACTTTTCTTTCATAAGTTTGTTTGAATAGCTCTCATAATTAACCATTTTTCCACTTTTGGACTTGTGGACTCACGAACTCATGGACTCATGGAAGCATAGTTCTCCCCTTTCATAAGTTCATCCGAAGAGTTCCCCATACTTAGTCATTTTTCCACTTTCAAACTTGCAGAGTCACGGACTCATGGAATCGTGGAAGCATAGTTCTCCCCTTTCATAAGTTCATCCGAAGAGTTCCCCATACTTAGTCATTTTTCCACTTTCATACTTGCGGACTCATGGACTCACGAACTCATGGAAGCATAGTTCTCCCCTCTCATAATTTCATCCAAAGAGTTCCCCATACTTAGTATTTTTTCCACTTTCGGACTTGTGGACTCATAGACTCATGGAGTCGTGGAAGCATAGTTCTCCCCTTTCGTAAGTCCATCCGAAGAGTTCCCCATACTTAGTCATTTTTCCACTTTTGTACTTGCGGACTCATGGACTCATGGATTCATAATAAGTCCAACACTTATATTATTTTCGTTTAGTTTCACGATGGTCGCTCTACAACCATTAAAAAAAAAGTTCACTTACACTCCACTAAACACAAATTCAACCTCTAGAGCCACTAATTACTTAGGTGCACACTCGGTCAACATTTCTGGTGTGAAAGTTTCTTCAATTCCTTCGCGAGTTGGGAAATTTATTTTACCAATTTCACTCAGTCATCCATAGACTTAAGTTGAATTCAAATTCGACCAATTACAAATCTAAATTCACTCAAACAGAGATTAAAGTTCAGAAAAACTCATCCTTGAACCAAATTTCTCAAATTCCTTAGTAATTTAACAATAGAAATTGAGGCTTCGGGCCAATTTCACCCAGTTTTTCCTGATTTCCCACGGAAACATTGTAAACACTTGTCAAACAATTTGTAAACAGACTCTTCCTAACATTTTGTCAAACATTTCAATTGAAAACTCTGTAATTTCACTTATGTGCTTTGCTAAATGGCCCATCCAGACTCAATGTTGAAAGTTCGGATCTGATACCATATTGTAACATACCCAGCCACCCAGGTTGGGCCATGCTACTACTTAACACGTTCTGTTAACACTCTGATACCAATTTGTAACATACCCATACTCCAACTGGACTATGCCACTTAAAAAAAATTGAGCTCTGATACAAAAAATGTAATGTACCCATTAACAGGGAATCAACAACATGCTCTGGTATGTTCCCAACTCTAAGCTAGAACATGCCCTATAGCATTATGAAATCTAATACCATTAAATTAAATAATAATTCATGCATATGAACAAAGTTAAGAGGAAAATAGTAACAGCATGCATGCAACATTAACAATTGATATATAGAATTGTAACAACAAAGATTCCATGACAAAACTCATAATTGCACATGCCCATTAATGGAAATAAGCACATGAATGACACTTATCTTAGAATATAGTCACCAACTACATGCAGACCTTCCACATTCCTCCCAGCCTTATACCGCACTGCTCATAACTCTCAACAGCGGGTCACCCCCGAGCTGGGTT
This sequence comes from Picea engelmannii, assembly GCA_009831015.1. NCBI lineage: Eukaryota > Viridiplantae > Streptophyta > Pinopsida > Pinales > Pinaceae > Picea > Picea engelmannii. Next base: position 359,267 of record ML776613.1, read on the forward strand.
AAAATCTACCAGGGAAAAGCAAATACTAAGATAGTCTAAGGTCTAATAAGCAGCATAATTGTTTTTTCCAAGGTGCCAATTGTTGCAAATAGCATACAGTGTCTCATTCCCAACATGAATTTCCCACCCCAGGAAGTGTTCCCCTTCTGTGATCAACAGTCCCTCGATTTCCCTACTTCCCTTCTGGGGCTTCAGCAATAGGCCAGACAAGAAGTCTTAGAGACCCATAGCTATTTCCCAACACACAAGGGAATAATTATGAGTAGTTAAACGCCTAGAGAAACTACTCACAGGCCTGACAACCCACTTCTTCGACATAAAAAATCTCTCACCCAAAGAGAAATTCTCATGGGCCTGACAACCTGCATCTTCCTCCTTTCAGCTCTCGAGCTAACTAGTCCAAGCACAGGTTTTCGTTGTAGTCCAGTACTGTAAGGTACGATTCACAGCTGCCTCTGTGAAGGAATGAATATTGATCCCTCTTTCGTACTATCTTTCCAAATATATATATGCATGTGTATTTTAAGACACTTGGCACTCCAAGGGACTCCCTTCTCCCTACTTTCGAGACTTAGGATATATATATATATATATAAATATCCATTACTTTAGATTTAAGGAATAATATTATAATATTCCATTGCGATTAAGCCCCCTAGCTTAGCCCCTTCCTAGACTCTTA
>ML776613.1:378335-476763 GCA_009831015.1 Picea engelmannii
TTCTTTCACCGTTTCATTTCAGTTCTACTTGTTTTGTAAGGAAAGCACAATCTTGAGAGATCCGAAGGACCTTCCGTTGGAGGGAGAGGGAATCCTTATCTCTGCCTTCAGCGTGTACTCTGGTTTCCCCTAATAGATCAAGCATGGAACCATTGTGGACTTCCTTGTCTCATGTTTGATATTTCTGTTTATTTCCGAATCGTTATTTGCTTCACAGTTGTTAGATTAGATTGTTTTATGTTTTGTTTTTCCTCTTTTTATTAACACTCTTGCTGCTATAGATGTGCTGCCTTGGTGAACCCTGCAAAGCATGCAGAACGGTCTCTATTTTGCTCATCTGCTGACAGATTGACCGAGAACAGATATATCTAAATATCCCAAAAAAATTATAAAGGTATGTTGGAGATGTGGAAAATAAGGGCACTACAAGAAGTAGTGTAGATCAAAGTTGAGAAAAAAAAAAGGATTTGAAGAATCTCCTTCTACAGAAGAAAATACCTCCAAGGAAGAAGGAGGGATGTGTACTTGGCTTCTTCAAGCACACATGCAAATCATGAGGCATGGTTGGTTTAATCAGGTGCATCATTTCATATGACTCCCCATGGGGAGTGGTTCTATGAATATGAAAGGTATGATGGAGGTAATGTTTTCCTAGATGATGATTCGACAACCAGAATCATAGGTCGAGGAAAATTCAAGTTGAGGCTCATAGATGGTATACCTGGTGTTCTGCACATCCCAGGATTGGCCAAAAATTTGATTTATGTAAGAAAAATAGATGATGCAGGGGTAAAAACAATATTTGAAAAGGAAACATGTAGGATGGTTTGAGGAGCAATGGTGTTGTTGAAGGGAGTTCAGTTTGGAACTCTATATAAGCTGCAAGGAAGCATTATTAGTGATGGGTGTAATAGTTCCATTGTTCTTGATATTGGATTTGAATAAGAAACAACTCCTACAGTATCTGGAGAAAAGGTTATGTTGTGGCATCAAAGACTGGGGCATATCGGAGAGAAGGGTCTTCGACTACTACATGGTAAAGGTATGGTTGAAGGTATGTCTAACTTCTCTCTGGATTTTGATTTCTATGAACATTGTGTATATGGGAAGCAGAATCAGGTAAGATTCCCCTCTGGTGCATCGAGGGTAGAAGGAATTTTACAGCTAGTTCACAGTGATGTTTTTGGACCTGTATCGGTCCCATCATTGGGAAAATCTGTGTATTATGTCTCATTTATAGATGACTTCTCGAGGAATACTTGGATATATTTACTCATGAAGAAATATGAAGTATTTGACAGGTTTAAAGAGTTTAAGGCTCTTGTTGAGAATCAAACAGAGAAAATAATTAAGGTGATGAGGACAGATAATGGCAGAGAGTTCTGTGGGAATGAATTTGAAGAATTTTGTAAGAAGTGTGGTATAGCAAGGTAGAATACTACTCCATATACACCTCAGCAGAATGGAGTTGTAGAAAGGATGAACAGGACGCTGATGGAAAAATAAAAGTGCATGCTCAGTGGTGCCAAGTTAGGGAAAGAATTTTGGGCAGAGGCAGTGGGTATTTCATGTTACCTGGTCAACAGATCAGCCTCATTAGCCCTGGATGACAAGACTCCACAAGAGGTATGGACTGGTAAGAAACTTTCTCTCACACATCTCAAGGTATTTGGTTGTGATGCATATGTTCATGTTTGTTAGGGACCTAACCCCTCACGTAGGTAGAATAATATATTTCCATGTAATAAAGGTCAATATTAATAAGGCTGAGCAATAAAGAAGAATAAGTCAATTGTAAGATGACTTAATAGAAGATTTTGCTTCTAGAAGGATCTTCCTCTAGATTGTTCTTTTGATAGACATATTTAGTATAAACAAGAGTAGAGGATATGAGAAGTTTTGTCTTGGATATTATTGTAATAGATATCTTCTCTGTTGGAGGTTTCCCCCTCGAAGAGGCAAGGGAACATTGCTCTCAGTAATCAAACTGTTATTTCTGGTGTTATTTTCATATTATTTTGGTATTATTGTGGTGTCAAAAACAGGTGTTTCGGGTAAAAACGTCATAACTTATTCATAACAGATCCAAATTCAATGAGACCAAATGTGTTGGTTAGGGTAAAGGCTTTAGTATGTTGTGTAATAGTTGCAGATCAATTTAAAGAATATTTTGTGTGGGACATGCTCTACAAGGTCGCTCTCTAGAATAAGCCAGAATTCAGCAAGGTATGTCATTTTTGCTATAATGCCTTTTTTGAGAGGTTCCAAGTAGTGCCACCTGGAGGAATTGCATAGAAAATATTGAAGAACATTGTGTATCAATTTCAGATATTCATTCATTACAGGTACAAAGTTATGATTATTTCAAGTTGGGGTTGTTGACTAATCCAAAACTAGTCATGGTTGAGACAAGCAGTTGATGAGTTGGCACATACATGAGGTGTATAGTTGATGATGTTGGTACATATTGATGTTTCATTGTTGATGATTAGTTGACACATGATTGGTATATACTTAGTACATGGTTGGATGCACTTGTTTATGGTACAGGTTGATTACAGGTTGTTTGGCACAGATTGGTGCAAGGTTGATGCACTTGTTTATGTTGAGAGATTGATATATGTTGAGGATTGTTGCCTCATCTCAGTTGGTGCTGAGAATGTAAGATGAGTCTTGCATATAGAGTTGGTTCTCTTGTAGAGTTTTACTCTATTCAGTTGTTGAAAAACCCATGGATATAATAAAAAGAAAAATTGTACATACATCTTGTGTTCTTTGTGTTCCTTGTGGAGATGATTTTTTGATGATATGTTGTTGATATATCTTGCTGATATGTATTCACATCCAACTGATTATAAATGACAACAATGATTAATGATCAAATGTTGAATGTTAACTAAGGAGTTTTTGTGTAAGAGGGAAGTTTTGGGAAAAAGATCCCCACACTCATTCACCCCCCGCCCCCCACTCTAAGTGTGGTAGGTGTGTCCAACAGTTTTGGTTATATCATTGTTTATTTGCCATTTCTAGCTAATTATTTATGTTCTTAATACTATTTTATATCTAGAATATTACAAGTGGTATCAGAGCACCTTCCTCAGCAAAAAATTATGGGTTAAATGTTTTTTCAGGGTAGAGACGTATTATGTCATCTTTAAGCTACAAAGATCTGTCGTTATGTGCATAAAACCATGGTCGGGGATTCATGCACGTAGGGAATACAAGTGGTACTTAAGCACACATCTATTGGACACCCTTGTAACCCTTGTTGGTACCCCTTCGAGTGGTAGCGCATCAGACAGGACCTGTATACGAATCGACCTAGATATATTGAAGCCCTCCATAGATAAACCAATCAATCGCCTTACTACTATAGTGCCACCAAGAACAGAACTCGAGAAGATACTCTCTAGTACATGGGTAGTCGAGTAGTACAACTAAGGGCATGGTCTAGCCTCCATAGTTGGTGCCATGAGATATTGGGTCGAGTACTACTGTTGGACCCTGCACATATATCAGAGAGCTATAGCACAAAGAAAACCCTTGAATACCCTAACCCTTGGGATGGAAACAAAAAAAAAAATAGAACAGACAAGATATATTTCAGTGCAATTGTGTCTCTTGCATTCGGGTTGTGAAATTACTACACATTTCTTCCTGTTAAGCATTTGGGCATTTTATCACTGCAGTATTCTTCAAATCGGAGTATAACTCCGCAGGAGTAAAAAAAAAAAGTCTATATTTTGTTGGCACCATTATTTGAGACCTATCCCATTGGATTTGTCTCTTCACCCTTATCGTAGTCATACCTATCATTTTCCTCAAAAAAATATTCTAGTGGACCCGACCCCCTTCCAACACCCTTACTTGGGATTTACCTCATTGGATTCAACTCATCACCCTAATCGTTGTGATACACTTCACCCATAACCCATTTTATGTGTGGTCCCACCCACCCCTTTTCGTGTTCTCTTTTCATCATGGCCCACACGCATAACCAAGACTTACAAGCTCGCTTCAATGCCTTGAACTCTAATTTCACAGAAACCCAACAAGAAGTGAGACAGCTCAATCCCAATATTTCCACCATCAATAAAAACATGCAGTCCTCCATCAATGCCAAAATAGAGGACCTCAAACAAGACCTTTCTACCCAGCATGAATCCGTCACTACGATGATCTATGCCAAGTTGCATATCCCTACAGATCTTCCCTCATTTGACCCACCTTTGCAAACAAAAAGTGAAACTTCCTCTCATTCCCAGAATTTTCAGCCCCATCACTTTCAGCGTGACCTATGCCTTCCACATGTGTATGTGACCAAATTTGATGGCTCAGAGCCCACTGGTTGGGTAACTCAAATGGAACATTATTTCTCTTTGTATGGCATTACGGATGAGTTGGCCAAACTCCGGTATGGTGTTCTCCATCTAGATAAAGAATGTTGGCAATGGTGGCAATGGAGAAAAAATGCTTGCCAAGGGTATGTTGCTTGGACACACTTTGTGGCAGAGCTTTATGAATGCTTTGACACTAACACCAACCATTTAGGTCATTTGACAAAGTTGAAACTATCTGGCATAGTGGAAGACTTTATAGCCGCTTTTGAGCAATTGGATTTTCGTACAGAGGGCATGTCTGATGCTTTTTTTCCGAGAATGTTTTATGAGTGGCCTCAAGGATGAGATTTGTTCCCATGTCCTCATGTCTTGGCCCTAGAGTTAGGTTGACGCTATTAAAATATCTAAGGAAGCACAACAGGTTGTCTTTCTCAAAACCAAAAACCCTCCTTTATTCCTCGCACTAAACCATTCACTCCCACTCCTCCTTCTACTCCACTAAAGATCCATAAATTAACCAGGGCCGAAATGGTTGAACGCCAACTCAAAGGCCTTTGTTATAATTGTGATGACAAATATTTTCCTCGGAACAAGTTTAAGGAACAAAAGCTTTTTATGGCCATCTCAGAGGATGTTTCAGAAGACGATGTTGAGGCTCCCCTTATGCATGTATCACCTAAACCCACTGACATGACCCCTCCCTCAGACCCTCCCGAAGTAGAACCGGTCATTTCCCTAAATGCTCTCACCATATTCTATGCTCCCCAAACCCTCAAGCTAATTGGTTACATTAAGCATAGGAAAGTCATCATTCTTGTTGATAGTGGAAGCACCCATAATTTTATTCATCACTGTATTGCCTAAGAAACTAATTGTTATATCTGTGCCGTCAATAATTTTCAAATCATGATTTCCAATGGTAGGTCCATGAAATGTGGAGGGTGTTGTGAAAATGTGCATCTCCAAATTGGTGAGTACCACATGAAATCTCATATGTTTGCTATCGACATGGGAAGTTGTGACATTGTGTTGGGTGCATAATGGATAAGGACTTTGGGTCCCATTCTCATGGATTTTAAGGAATTAACCATACAATTAGACCAGTAGGGACAACAATATAAGTTCCAAGGCATCAATGTTGGTTCCCCAGAGATCATTAGTTCCCATCACATGGAAAATCTGCTCAAAAAAGGTCATTCTAGAATTATTTCCCAACTCCATGCCATACAAGCCACTGAGACACCCTCTGTGTCACAGGACCTCCAATCCATTCTCTCTAAACATCAAGTAGTTTTTTCCACTCCCCAGGGACTCCCTCCTTCCCGTGGTGTTCATGATCATTCCATTTCCCTTGTCCCAAGTAGCCTTCCTCCCAATATCCATCCCTATCGTCATCCCTTTTCCCAAAAAAATGAAATTGAAAAAATTGTTTAAGAATTTCTCAACACAAGTGTTATCCACCCTAGTACGAGCCCCTACTCTTCTCCTGTGGTCATGGTCCTTAAGAAATAAGGTTCTTGGTGCATGTGTCATGACTTTCACGCCCTCAAAAAACTCACCATTAAAGACAAATTTCCCATTCATGTCATTGATGACCTCTTGGATGAATCAAGTGGCGCTCAGTTATTTACTATACTTGATCTTCGTTCTGGCTACCACCAGATCCGTATGAATGAGGTAGACATTCCTAAGACTACATTTATAACTCATGAGGGCCACTATGAGTTTTTTTTCATGCCCTTTGGCTTATGTAATGCTCCCTCCACTTTCCAAAGCCTCATGAATCATTTCTTCCATCCTTTTCTCCGTCATTTTGTCTTAGTTTTCTTTGATGATATCCTCATTTATAGTAATACCTGGATAGCCCATATTGCTCATGTGGATCGAGTTCTCCATCTACTCTCTCAGTACCAACTTTTCCTCAAACAATATAAATGTGCTTTTTGCACCTTGGAAGTCGAGTACTAGGGTTATCTTGTTGGTAAGGCTGGTGTCAAGGTGGATCCTAAAAAGATTGAAGCTATACAAGATTGGCCTCACCCAAATACTCTCAAAAGATTGTGTGGATTTCTAGGTTTGATAGGTTATTATCACAATTTTGTTAAGAATTATGGAAAGAGTGTGACACCTCTCACTGCTCTTCTTAAAAAGATTTCTTTCACTTGGACTCCAACAGCTGCTCGAGATTTTCAAACCTTAAAGATGGCCATGTGCACCACTCTAGTCCTGGCCCTTCCTGATTTCACAAAGACCTTTGTCCTATAATTTTATGCTTCCGCGAAAAGAATTGGCGCAGTCCTTATGAAAGAAGATCGGCATTTGGCCTTTACCAGCAAAAAAATTTGAGAGCGACATTTGGGAAAATCAATCTATGAAAAGGAAATGTTGGCTATTATGCATGCCATGGATCTTTGGTGCCCTTATCTATTGGGGAAACGCTTCCAAATTAAGACAGGTCATCAAAGCCTCAAGTATTTTCTAGAACAAATCCTTTCCTCCCCAGTGCAACAAAAATGGGTGACTAAGCTCTTTGGATGTGATTATGAGATCATTTAAAAGAAAGGCAAAGACAATGTGGTTGTTGATGTGCTTTCCAGAAAATATGAAGCTGAAGGGTCCCTTTTTTCTCTCTCCTTCATTGTACCAAATTAGCTCCAAGTTGTTTGCCAGGAATGGCTACATGATCCCAAAAGTTTGCATCTGATACAATAATTGTAGGCCAAATCTCCAGTCTCCCTGGGGTACTCTTGGCTCAATGATGAGCTTCAATACAAAGGTTATTTGTATTTAAGTAAACAGTCAAAACTTAAATCCACGGTACTTTATGAGCTTCATGCTACACCCATCATTGGGCACTTAGGGTTGACCAAAACCTATGATCGGGTCAAACGTTATTTTTTTTGGGAGGGTATGAAACAGGATGTTCGCAATTTTGTGGTTGAATGTGATGTTTGTCAATGCAACAAGGGTGAAACAGTCAAATATCCTAGCACACTAAAACCTCTTCTGATTCCACCTGCTATTTGGCGAGATATCTCTATGGATTTTATCGTAGGCTTACCTAAATCACGAAATAAATTAGTCATCATGGTTGTAGTTGATCATATTTCCAAGTATGCTCATTTATGTTCTCTTCAACACCCATTTACAGCATCCATTGTGGATCAACTTTTCACAGATCAAGTCTTCAAGCTTCATGGCATGCCTCGTTCTATTGTTTCTGATCACAACCCAACTTTCACCAGCAATTTTCGGCAAGAACCGTTCAAGCTACAAGGCACCCAATTGCATCTCAACACAACTTATCATCCCTGGATTGATGGTCAAACTGAAGTTGTCAACAAGTGTTTGGAAACATATTTGATGTGTTTTGCATCGAAAAGGAAAAATCAGTGGGCTCAATGGTTACCACTAGTTGAATGGTAGTACAACACTTCTTACCATACAACTACCCACATGACTCCTTTTGAAGCGGTATATGGATAAAATCCACCTTCAGTTCTCTCATACTTTCCAAGTGTTTCGAAGTTCTAGGTGGTTAACCAAACGCTTACATTTCGAGAGAATATTCTTCATACCCTCAAAGATAATTTGGTCATGGCCTAGAATATCATGAAGCAACAAGCGTATCAAGGTCGCTTTGAACGTCAATTTGCAGAAGGAGATCAGGGGTTTCTTCAACTACAACCTTACAAGCAAAATTCCCTCAAGGCTGACCATTTTCAGAAATTGGCGCCCAAATTTTATGGTCCTTATATCATTCTCAAGCATGTTGTACATGTGGCCTATCAGTTATCTTTGCCCAGTCATTCTAAGCTCCATCATGTTTTTCATGTTTCCTGCTTAAAGATGGCGATTGGAACTAAGTGCCAAACTCAAACCAACCTTCTCGAGTTGGATGAAGAAGGCTCCATTTGGATGTAGCCACAAGCAGTTTTGGACCAGTGTGAGGGTCATCTACATCAACAAACCATAAAAGAAGTGTTAGTCCAGTGGAAAGATACAACTCCAGTAGATGCCACTTGGGAACCAACTACCATTCTGTAGCAATTTCCTCATCTCAAGCCTTGAGGACAAGGTTGTTTTTAAGGGGGGGGGACATGTTAGGGACCTAACCCCTCATGTAGGTAGAATAATATATTTCCATGTAATAAAGATCAATATTAGTAAGGCCTAGAAATAAGGAAGAATAATTCAAATGTAAGAAGACCTAATAGAAACTTTCGCTTCTAGAAGGATCTTCCTCTAGGTTGTTCTTTTGATAGACATATTTAGTATAAATAGGAGTAGAGGGTATGAGAGGTTTTGTCTTGGATATTATTCTAATATAGATCTTCTCTGCTAGAGGTTTCCCCCTCAAAGAGGCAAGTGAACATTTCTCTCAGTAATCAAAGTGTTATTTCTGGTTTTTTCTGGTATTATTTTAGTATTATTGTGGTGTTGTTTTGGTTATATCGTTGTTTATCTGCCATTTCTAGAAAATTATTTATGTTCTGCATACTATTTTATATCTCGAATATTACAATGTTCCAAAGGAAAACAGGAGTAAGATATATAAGAAGGTTGAAAAGTGTATCTTTATTGGATATAAATATGGTCTCAAAGGTTATAAGCTTTGGAACCCAGAAACTAAGAAGGTATTGTATAGCCGAGATGTGGTATTTAGATAAATGAAGGATGTTGTTAAACAGGAAGTCCTACCAAGTAAGGAAGAACCGAAGAAAATTGAGTTTGATTTAAAGGATAATGAATCACACTCTACAGAAGAACAGGAATCAGAAGAAGAAGATCATCATACTCCAGTATTGAGGAGATCGGTTCAAGAAAGAAGGCCACCGGAAAGGTATACTCCATCTGATTTTCGTTCAAATTTTGCTTTGTCTGTTAATGATGATGATCCTATAACTGTCAGGGAGGCAATGGATTCAAAGGATGGAAATCTCTGGAAAAAGGCCATGGAGGAAGATATGGTAGCCTTGGATAAGAATGAGGCTTCGGATCTAGTGGAGTTGTCAACTAGAAGAAATCCCATGGGCAGCAAATGAGTATTTAAAAAGAAGATGAATGCAAAAGGGAAAGTGGAGAAATACAAAGCTTGGTTAGTAGAAAAGGGTTATTCCCAGGTTGAGAGAATCGATTTTGGTGAGATTTTTTCTCTTATTGCCAAGTTAACCTCTATAATATTTATGTTATATATTGCTACTGCATTTGATTTTAAAGTAGAACAGATATGTGAAGACAACATTCCTACATGGGGATCTAGAATAAGAAATATATATGAAGCAACCAAAAGGTTATGTTGTGAAGGGAAAGAAGGAGCTGGTATGCAAGATGAAAAAGTCCCCGTATAGTTTAAAACAATCACCAAGGATGTGGTATCAAAAATTTGATACTTGTATGCTGGAACTTGGTTTCACAAGAAGAAAAGATGATCATTGTGTGTATTTTAAATTAATTGGTGATCATTTGATTTATTTGGTCTTGTATGTGGATGACATGTTGCTAACAGGAAACAACAAGGAGATTATCCAAGATGTGAAAACTCAATTGTCCTATAAATTTGACATGAAGGATCTCGGTGCTTCAAATTTCATTTTGGGCATGGAAATTAAAAGATAATGGAAAAAGAGGAAACTTTGGTTAAATCAGAGAAAATATGTCGAGACAATATTGCAGAGGTTTAATATGGAGGAATGTAAACCGGTCAATGTTCCTATTCATGTTGGTGCAAATTTATCTGTGGATCAGTGTCCCAAGACACATGAAGAGGAGGAGGACATGTCTCATGTTCCATATGCAAGTGTAGTTGGCAGTTTGATGTATGCAATGGTCTGTACTAGACCAGACATTGCACAAGCAATGGGAATTTTGAGCAGGTATATGTCAAAACCAAGGAAGGAGCATTGGACAGCAGTAAAAATGGTTTTCAGGTATTTGCGTGGCACTGCTAGCTATGGATTGTGCTACCAAGGAAGACTGAGATTGGACAGAGTGTTAGATATACATGGCTTTGTGGATGCATACTGGGCTGGAGATCTGGATCATAGGAGATCTACAAGCGGGTAAGTGTTTAATCTGTTTGGAGAAGGAAAAAGTTGGATGAGGAAAAGACAGGTTGTAGTGGCACTTTCAACTACAAAACTTGAATACATGGCAGCCACTCATGCAAGTAAGGAATTAGTATGGTTACAAAGATTACGTTCAGGTATTGGGTTGGTACAGCACGCTATAAGGATAGATTGTGACAGTCAGAGTGCAATTTTTATGGCAAAGAAACGGCTTATCATTCAAAGAAAAAGCATATTGATATTCAATATCACTTTGTGAGAGATATGGTTGAAGAAAAGAAAGTATTGCTGATCAAGGTGGACACTTTGAAGAATGTTGCAGATTCATTAACAAAATCTGTGAGCACTGAGAAGTTCTCTTGGTGTAGAGGATCCATATGCATTGCTACCCTGGATTGTTGATTATGTAACTCTGTAACCCCCTATATGCAAAGAAAACAAGTTGGAGAATGTTGGGTATGTTTTATATTCTTTGCATAAGTAGGTCAGGTGTGCAAGGGGGTTTGAGGGGGGGGCACTAGGCCTCGCTTGGGGGGTGCAGGGGGGGGCTAGCAAGAAACGTGTCGCATTTTTGCCTTGTTTTTCGTGTTGCCTTGATTTTTGTGTCCATTGTTAGGCGGTTTTTTGCCACATGGTTTTTTGCTGATGGTTTTCTATTTCCGGTTAAGGAATTAGGGTTGTTGACTAATCCAGGTCATTGGGTAAGGGTTTTGGATGTCGTTGGCTCCTATATTTATATTGTATTGTAAGCAATGTATCACTATGAATGAATATAGAATATGTTGGTTTTCCCGGTTTGTGCTTCCAGGGGAAAAATCTTTGTGTAATGTTTGTATTTGCCATTGTATATTTTTTGTTCTTTTAATGAAAATATGTTTGCAGTAAATATTGTAAAAGGTTAAAATCTTCAGGGGGGGTGCATCAAATTTGATGACTATGTCTGATGATCCCTCCCTAGTAGTGCTCTTTGTGTCATGTGCATTGGGCACTTTCATAGGGGGGTCCCATAGGGGGGGCAGGATTGGCCCTGCTTGGCTATGTAGAGCGTTCAACTCTGGGGCAATGCCCCGAAATTTGGTTTTTGGGCGATTTTTGCTATTTTAGTGTTTTTTGCTATTTTTAGTGGTTTTCTAAATTAATCTTCGATTAAGGGATTAGGGTTTTGGTACTTGCAGAATACCTAAAATATTGTGTATATATTGTATTGTGAATGGTGATATTAATACAATGAATATTTGAGAGGTGTCTCACCAAGGAAGGATGTTTTTCTCTCGGTTAAGGGTTTACAAGGTAAATCTTTGTGTACTATGTGTATGAGCCATTGATTAATTTATGTTTTGCTTAAGAATCTATATGCATTGCTTTACTTGACAAGATTAAAACTGACATGTGGTATCAGAGCATATTTTTGGCTTCATGGGGACACCTTTGTTGTTGAGGGTTTGGATTGGTATTGATAGATCAAGTTTATCTTGGGTTTGGTGGGATCTTTGCAGTGATGATTAATGTGTTGAAATATAATGGAAAGCACTTCTAGAATCGAGATTGAGAAGTTCAATGGTAAAACCTTTGAGCTGTGGAGGCTCAATATGGAGGACATTTTCGTAGACAAAGAATAATGGATCATTCTGAATCCTAATACACAAACTACTGGTACATGATCTACTATTACACAAACTACTAGTACTCAATCTACTAGTATGTCGAAAGTAGATTGGAAGAAGTTGGATACAAGAGCAAGGAGTGCAATTGGAATCTACCTGGAATATTTAGTGTTACTGAATGAGTTGAGAGAATCTACAACCAAGGTGTTATGGGACTTATCGGTAAATACGGACATAAACAGATCTCCCTAGATCCACCTAGATTTAGAACAAAAAAAAATAGGACATTACGCTTTCCCTAAGCTCTAATCATTGAAATTACTATCAAAAAATAAATGTGCAACATACCATTTAAATATCGCTTCCTCTTGTCATTGTCGTCCTAGCTTCACTCCATTGCTCTTGTGATATTGGATCTGCAAGAGAAAACAAGCCAACCAAAGTTAAATCAATATAGCGTATTCAAAGAGAACTTATATGTGTGATCAAGGAAACATACAATAAAACAATATAAGTTTTATGGGAAAGAAACATATCACTGTATCATATTAAAATGAAACTGGAGATTACAACCAAAGCCTTGATGTTGCAAGTTCCCCTTCCAATGACCCTTTGCTCCAACACACACACTTTCTCCAATCCTTGAATGAAGAAGATCCACAATGACTTGATAAAATGAAATGAAGCTCTCAAGTATGAACTGAAGTAGAATTCCTCATCCAATTCTTTGCATGTTCAATAATAATCTTGCTTGAATCAACCTTCATTAACCTTTAGCCTTTTCCATGAGAAATCCCTCTTTATATAGGGGAAAGAGAGATTTTTGAAGAGATTAGGATGATCCCACCAAATCAGAGAAGCGAGTAGGATCCCAACCATACGAATTCCACCTCATCTTCTAGAAGATCCCCTTCTAGAATTTTCGTGAAGTTTGACCTTTTCTTAGCTTCTTGGCATCATCGCACCCTAGTTGTAGAGCAGCTTGCGGAGACATCCCAAACCAGATTTAGGTTAGAGGGCGACGACCAGGCATAGTCGCGTCCTGCTTATGGTGCAGCCTGCGACGACCCCTCTTAATAAGGTTTTTGATAAGAGAAGTTCAGTCACCTTTCTCATGAAGATAGGCTCTTTTGGGAACATGAACACATGTTTGTCAATGGATCATCAAGATGACCAAAATAATGTGTAACAGAATGGCCCCCAAAGTATGAGGCCGAAACTCGTGACAGCCGAAATACTTTGTAGAATGTGTGTGTCGGAAAAAAAGAGCGCATCACTCGGGAACCTACAAACAGTCAAGCATCAGCATAATAATATACCATTGTTCAAGGTAGGAATTCCCATACTCAGATTACAAAATTCCAAATGAGTCATGGCCACTAAATATACATCGTGGATCCATGTCAAGGTGAATCGGCATAGCCACCCAGAATACACTGTGGATCTATGCTCTAAAAAATTCAAATTCGAACATAGCCATGAGACATACAAAGTGGATCTATGTGTCAATACAAATCGTGAATACTTTGTCACAACCTGGACTAGAATGGGGTGATCCAGGGTATTCAATTCCGTCGTCCCTAAGTACAAATCTAACCATGTGATTACAGGTGCTAAAGTTGAACATGGTAGAAACACTTGATTACCGGTCAATGATGAAAACCGTTAACAAGTGTGAGGGAAATCACCATTGATGTCAATGACTCCCAAGGTACCCCAGTACAATCCAACAAATGTGAATAAATGAGTTGAGTTCGAACACTCGATGGAATCTCCCAATCATGGGTCAATGATGTGAACCCACTGTTGAAAGTGAAGAAACCTGCCATTGAGGCATGCAAGCTCTAAGGTATTGAATGATTTCTAAGTCTTGTTCGTGGATAATGAGCTGAAGTCGACAAGAAAAGACTCATCACAGGAGGGCCTTGATGTATCCCCCATCAATGACATGAAATAAGTAACAGGTTTGAAGTAGATCAGAGCATGAAGTGATTTGAAACTGACACACGGAGGGCCGACATGGTAGAAAATTTATAACTGTAGATGGTCGACTCAATAGGAGGCTTATTAAGGTCAGACTTCTCTTGAACATATGAGTGACACAACAATTGTCCTGGCAGCACTAACTCAAAGAGGACCCAACATATGGACATGCAGATGGTCAAACGAGAGACAGATGGATTTCCCAACCCGGATTCAATGACGAAGGGGGGTGTCATGTTCAAGAGTGACTATTAATGCCACTAACATGGATGCAGAGACACATTTCTTTCCCAAAATTTCCCCCACCATTTCTGGCGAGTACCTCTTTATTTTTACGCAAGCTTGATGATAAAATATGCTTATTGATATAAGGTCATTCTTCGGATGAGTCCCTCGGAGTATGTTTAACGAACCCTAAGAAGGAATTTTTCGGTCCCATACGGGCCTTTCAATGTTTGTTTAACGAGTCCAAAGAGAGAAAACTCAGGGGTTTTCATGTTTAGATATATTGAAAAACACTTAAAGAGGACTCCACAAGTTCCTTTTTCGTAAGTTAATTCGATGAGACCGAAAAAGTGATAACCTACCACTCATCAAAGGTTTTCTTCAAATACTTTTATGAGCGTGAAAAGAACAAGGTCGCTCGGAAATATTTTCATTGTTACGGAGTGTGAAAATATCTTAAAGGATACTCCATAGGTGCCATTTTTCATGTTACCATCATGAGTACGAAAAAGGACAAAAGTATACTTGGCTACGTTATCATGGATTTACAAGCACGAGAAAGAGCAAAAACTAAGCTCAGAGTTTTTCCTGAAAAACTCAAAGGATCTTTACATACGACAAATGTATAAAAGAAAAACCAAAAAATGTACCCATGTTCAATATTCCACTCCTAGATTTCTCACCTGCGAAAAATCAAACACTTGTGACACCATTAGAAGTCTAGGGTTTGGATGAAATACATAAAATAATATATGAAAAATGAAATGGAAAAGTAAAAAGTTAATAAAATGGAGTAAAAACCTCTTTTACCATTTCATTGTTACTCCACCCAAACTTTGTTCAAAAAACCCTCTTTTTACCTCAAACTTCTACTGCGGATTGCGAGAGGCACGGTTGATCATTTGGCGAACGGTCTCCACAGGACAGGTAATCTTCACCTCCTTCCACTTTTCATGGGTTCATTTTTACTTTTCATTGGTTAGAAATGTCTTTTTAGGTTTCATTTTGTAGGGTACTTTGCGCCCGGAGGTCGTCGCAGGCACCTTGTATCATGCCCTGCGACAACCCTGCACTGTATGGGCTAGCTAGCCTGCGACGTGCACAAAGTAAAAATGTTTTTAAGATGGTGTTGCCAATAAAAGTGTCCAGGAGAAGGATGAAGATGCTAATGCCTCTTTTATGTTCCATTTCAGGTTTTCTACAGTAAGTATGTTGGAATGGTGGGAGAGGGCGCATGAGGACGAAGATTACTTTGTCGATAATGACCCGGGAAGGGTAAATGCTCTCCGACAGTGTGGACTGCTAAAATTATTCAAGGTTTAGGACATGAGGGCCCAGTTGAGTTTGATCGAATACATATTCCATATGTGGGACGTAGATCAACAGGTATTTCGTGTGGGGCTCACATCCTTGAGATAGATATCGAGGATATCTACTTTTTGACCAGGTTGTCTCATCGAGGGGATCGAGTTACACTGACAGGTAGCAGAGGAAGTGGTGAGCCTATGAGCAATTATGTCAGTGCACATTGCATGGTAGGTGCTAAGAGACATAGCAGAAAGGTCGTTATCCGAGACATCTATGACTTACCTCTACGGACTATCCTATACACCATCGCGCATATGGCAGGGAGCGCAGCTCCCCATATGACCCTTTAGAGATATTTCCAGTATGCACTGGAATGCATGGAGCCTCGAGTTTTCAACTAGAGTGATGGGGTTCTCAGAATCATGAAGAAACAGTTGACCAAGTGTAGGAGGGGTGACTTGAAACAATTCGAATCCGAATCAATTTTGGTGTCTTTCTTCCTGGAGAGGGTTCCACACTTGCGCCTACAAGTAGAGTGGGGCATACCGGCCCCACAAGATCCAAGAATGAAGAGGTGGTGTGACCTCATGGCACAGCATGTGACTGGTCCTATCATCAGGTACAATGACATTTTCTTTGATTGGTTGAAGCCCCAGATGCTTATGGTAGATGACTACACATATGTTGGCTTAAACTTTAGAGGTGATCCAGACTTGGTTCTTCCTGAAGCTTCTCAATGGGGGAACATAGGTAAGAAGTAAATGTTGTGTTTATAATGTTTTTGTAATTTTTAAATATGAAATTTTTTTATGTCTTTTATTCGATGACTAATCAAAAACTCTTTGATGATGCATATGTGGGACCTCATCGACCTCCAGGTTCATCTCCCATTCATAGGTGAGGGGAGAGAATCGAGGTAGCAGGATTAGTCATTTTTTACTATGAGGCTATAGAGAAAACTTTGAGGGGTTGACAGTGGACATCCCAGATTCCTCAATTGATGAGATCCTGAGGCGTTATCAGTGCCATACAGTAGGCGTGTCTGCATCTATAGGATGACTACTCCGTAGAGTAGCACGGGTAGTTTCATGTTATTGCGAGAAGCATCCTTGATGTTATATTTGTATATGAAGCCATGTTCTTCAGATTTTTTATATTTTGGTCTTCGAACAAAAACACTTTTTGTAAAAACTTTTATCGTTATATATATATGAGGCTTCTACTGGCTTACTTGTTGTATATAAGAAGTGTGATTGGATTTATAAATTTCTCAAATGTTTGTCTAACACATAATTAGCTAATGCATTTGTTAATGTATTTAGACATCTAGGGATGTGTTGATATTCTATGTAATCAAAATGATGTTCCAAGAGACGAATTCGTAAATATACCCTTAATAGCATAGGACTTCGAATGGAGTAGACGGTATTCAACTGTAGGACTACTAACTGCAAATTGAGTCGTACAATAATACGGCGGATTCTAAGTGAAACAGCATCAGTCAATAATTCGATGACTGCATTGTGTTCCACGATATTATTAGTTGCACGACCAAGGAAAACACCATGTAGACTGATCAATTCATCTGTAGGTGCATAAATTTCCCAAGCAGCAGATGCTAAGTTCTGAGTACTGCGACTAGCGCCATCAGCAAAACCAAGGAAGGGTGGCGAAGACACCAACATATGGAAACCAAGAACAACGCAAGGTAAGTAGCTAAGGGTCGAAACCAAACAACGAAAAAGCACATAAGAGTATGATACACTAAAAGTACAAGCACTCATGCAAAAATGACTTAAGCATAGTACTTCTTTAAGTAAACCCCATTTCGGGGTTCACTAAAAGGGATTCCATCATAATCAACTAGCTCATAAGCTCCCTTCTCCAACACACATTTGAGAATATAAGGACCTCGCCACATGGCTTTGAATTTACCGACCCTTAGAAAATCACAATCGTGTTCGTAAAGGAGAACAAGATCACCCTCAAAAAAAACACATGGCTTGGCATGTTTGTCATATTGGGCTTTAACACGTTTATTCTGAGTTTCAATAACCAGGGCGGCATCGTAACAGGTTTCGTCTAATTGCATTAAATACAACAGACATTCTTCTTCGACAGAGGTATTGGGGAGAATTTCAATGGCCAGTTTCAAAGATGGTATTTCACATTCAATCGGCAAGACATCCTCAATACCATAAACTAGCTGGAAAGGTGTAAATCCCGTGGTAGACTTGACAGATGTCTGATATGCCCATAATGCTGAGAACAGCATCGTGTGTTAGCTTGTCTCATGAATTCCTATCATCTGTCAAAGCATAGTAATGAGAACTTTTTTGATTGCTTCAACCTAGCCATTTGCCTGTGGGTAATAGGGGGTTGAATTTTCATGGCAAAGACCCAACTTTTTCGTAATTTCAGACATCATAAAATTACAAAAATGGCTACCGTGATCGGTAACAATAGCTTGGGGAATACCAAACCAAGTAATGATGTGATTGAATATGAACAATGTTGCAGTTTTCTCGGTGTTATCAAATGTAGGCATCGCCTTGGCCCATTTAGTGAAGTAATCCACAACTACAATGATGTATCCATGCCCCCTAGCCGAGTGAGGGTTACATGTCTTGAAGTCAATGCCCCATTTGGAAAATGAACCGATGGAAACTACAGAATGTAAGGGAGCAGGATGAGATCTTATCTTGTTATTATAAGTTTGGCAAGCATGGCATTTCTGAACAGCAGTGATGCAATCCTTAAATAAAGAAGGCTAGAAATAACCCGCTTGTAAGATCTTTTGGGCAGTGGCATACCCAGACATATGACCGCCACATGCTCCAGAGTGACAATCGTTCAAAGATTTCTTAGCTTCATCGTAAGTGAGACATCGTCAAAAAATGGAATCAACACCGCGGTGGTAAAGAGTATCACCTAGAATGATGTATTGGCGGGCTTGATATCGTATGCGAAGACGATCTGTACTAAATAGATCAGGTCAAAAAGTTTGAGTTTGGAGATATATGATGATATCTATGTACCATAGGTCATTAGAACTGATCAAAAAAAAGGATTCGTCAGGAAAGGAATCCTCTGCCACATTTTCTGTCTCGGTGGAGGGAAGGTGACATATCAATTCAGTGAAAACCAAATATTTCTTAGACTTAGCACGTTCAAACTCTAAGTCAAACTCCTGAAGAATCACTATCCATTTGGAGTACTTGCCCCCTAGAAATTTTTGCATAAGGATGTGTTGCATAGGGTTGCAGTCGGAAATAAAAGTGGTTCTGCGTAATAGGATATATTGACGAAAACGTTGGATAGCTTGCACATCTGCTAAGGCTAGTTTCTCCACATGTAGGTATTTGGTCTCGGCAGCTGTAAGACCCCAGCTCAAATAATATATCACATGCGAATCATGCGAATCATCTTCTTGGACTAATACCATGGCAATGGTAGAGTCTGAAGCATCTAAATAGAGGAAGTAATCTCGGCTATCGTCATGGGGAAACAATGATGGTGTACGGGTTAAGGCAAGTTTCAAAGCTTTGAAGGATTTTTTAGTAGTATCATCCCATATGAACTCGTAACCTTTCTTGAGTAGCCAGGTGAATCCTTTCGTCAGTTCAGCATAATTGGAGATGAAACGACGCAAAAAGTTTTCCTTCTCTTGAAAACTTTAGAGTTGGCATAAAGTGGAAGGAGGAGGCAGATTAAGGATAGCCTTAACCTTCAAAGGGTATACTTGAATCTCGTGTATCAACACAATAAAACCAAGAAAACGGTCGGACTCCACACAAAAAATGCATTTATGTGAGTTTAAGCGGATACGATAATAATGACAACGTACAAAAATGGCCCCCAAATGTGTCGGGTGATCTTGACGACGCATGGAATGCACCAGTAGATCATCAAGATAGGGTTGCACAATGTTCTTAATATCATGGAAAGCCTAAGACATAGAACGTTGAAAAGTCACGCCAGCATTATTGAGACCAAAGGGTAATTTTCGGTAAGCAAAGGTTCCCCAAGGGAAAATGAAATCGATCTTATGTTGCTCTGCACATAGAATATTAATCTGATTATAATAGGAGAAACCATCCATTAAAGAAAATATTTCGTTGTTGGCACCGTCATCGACGATCTGGTCAATGAAAGGAGTCGGGTAATTGTCCTTAGGACAGGCCTTATTTATGTCCCTATAATCGACACAAACGAGGATGGTACCTTGTTTCTTATTCACTTGAACTAGATTGGATACCCAATCAGTCAAATCCATGGGATAAATAAAGCCCGCTTTAAGAATTTTTTCAACTTCAATCTTGATAGCAGCAGCTTTGCGTGGGTGCACTAGGCGAAGTCTCTGTCGAATGGGTTTAGCATCCGGATATGTCTTAATCTCATGGACACTGATATCAGGATCAATACATGGCATCTCTTCATAACTCATTGCGAACACGTCGTGGAACTCTTGGAAAAGGGCTCTATACTCGTGGACCTCGTCAATAGAACAAGAGGCTCCAATATGAACGTTCTCCATGACTTCGGGTTTAATGGATATGTCGAGAGGGAAGGTAGGTTAAATTTTCCTCGAGTTCCCTTCGTACAAAACATCATGTGATGACTCAGGAACTGAAGAATTAACAACAACGGTCAATGGAGTCGAAATCCGTTGGTAACTGTCGATGGTGTCACGTTCTAGGAAGAGAATGGGGTGATGATTCCCATCGTCCCAAAGAGTGTCTTCTATAGACATGACAGACATGATCATCTCATCTGTAGGAAAAATTACGTGAAACGGATTTGGGGATGAATCACAGAGAGAAGGAGAGGAAGGGGTTGTTGATTGAATAACTTGGTAAGAGGATTTGACTGGACTTAAAGGCATGTGGTTTCCATAACAAAGGTGATCACCAGGGTTAGGTACTACCTAGGGGTCGTACGACTCAGGGGTTTCATGAACAGTGTTGGATATCATGTTAAAAGAAGCAACAAAAGGGAGAGAAATATCAGGTGGTGGGATTGGAAATGTACCCATCAAAGTAGAATCTTTCAAAAGACCCACTCTAACATTCTCGTAACCAAGGGGTGTCTTTGAAATGAAGGGTACGTTTCTAGTACAGGAATTGGAATTAAAGAAGGCTAGTTGGTCAACAGTAATGACCTTTCCTTGGTGCGGGAAAAGTAACAAACAGAAAAGGGTAGACACAACTGCACGCATGGAATCAATCCAGCTACGGCCAAGTAAAAGGTTATAATCAAGAGGTGCATCAAAGACCTCAACCTCAACATTGACCAACTTACCTTCCAACGTAATAGACAATGAGGGAAGAACATCGTAGGGTTTAAAGCATGTACCATTGAAGGCCTTAAGTGTATTGTGTGATTCAGTGAGAGTAGGAGAGCCAATGGCTTTCCAACAAGTGACGGACATGACGCAAGTCGAGTCTCCTTCATCAATAACAGTTCTGCAGATATTCTTGTTTTCAACAACAACTTGGATCTGAAATGTTAATTAAGGAGGGAGCCTTGGAATGTGATCTTCCAAGTCAAATATTATGAGATTAGTATCTGTGGGGTCAATTCCACCAATGGATTTTAACAGTGCCTTCAATTCAGTAAGGAAACTTCGAAGGACTTCGAGATCTGACATCACAGAGGGTTCTTGCGCAAGATCTTCTACAATATTGTAGTTTTGTGAAGCACAAGTGTGAGGGTTGAATGTAGACTTTCAAACAACGCCCTTGGTAGGAGGGTGAAGAACTATATCGAGACCCAATCTTTCTAGATGAAGAGGATTGTTGGGAGTTAAAGTTGAGGGAGATTGTTGAACCAATGAAGGTGGTATATCATCAACTTTCTCCTTTGACAGAGAGTAATCCTTGGCTCGAGTCACAATTGAAACTTCATTCTTTTTAGAATCACCAGTACACATAAGGACATAGGACGAGGTAGAAGGAGAAGTTTGGTCATGAATGACCAGTTGGGCTTGTTGCTAAGAAGGGAAAGGATGCGACAAAACAGCAGGTGTAGGAGGTTTTCCTCTCCCTTGGAGGAACTTAGTAACCTCGGTGCGTCTTGGACAATCTTTCGTGGAATGATCGTCACCACAAATCAAGTGGGCGTGGATTGAACAGAATTAACTTCAGCAGTCTTACCAGTGGAAGGAATAGGAGTAGGATTATTTTGTGCATTAGAATTATTAGGTTTGGAATTGGTGTGAACAACGTGTGTGGACTAAGCCTTAACATGAAAGGTTCCAATCACACCATCAATAGCATGAGAAGTTGTTGGAGGTTTGGGGGTAGGGTTTATGGAAGGATGAGGATCATCAGGAATCATATCGTAAAGTGTTCCCATTTGTGAATAAATGAGATCGAGATATTGAGCATGACTAATCTGCTTCTCTTCAGTGAAAACACCACCCATGGTGACATCACAAGCGATAGGTCCAATGAGTGATTTGGTAAACCAGTCAGCCAACAGTTGATCAGGAAGTGGAACTTTGATTAAACGCCTTCTCCTCCTCCACTCATGGATGTGATCAGAAATATGAGTGGATGAGGATTGCTTAAAAGAACTCAAAATTTTGGTTTTCGTCTCGTATCGTATTGGTAACTGGTAATGTGTCAAAAAGGCCATGGCTAGGGTGTTAAATTCATTGAAGAAACCTCGCGGTAATTCAATGTACCATTTTGTTTCCGAACCCATGAGAGTTCATTGGAAAAGTCGTAATCTGACGGAGTCATCCATCAAGGAATTGGATGAACACCACATATGAAAAGTCATAACATGATTATTCGAATCTTCTCTTGCTCAAGCGTCAAATTTAGGAATGTCAGATGGCAACTTGGCCAGTATGAAGGGCCAATAAGGAGAATGTAAGATAGGATCATTCAAAATTCTAGACAGGTTAGGTAAATCCAAAGTGGCTAGAAAAGTCAACTGTCGATTCACTTGTGGAAACTGGTAGTTTTGAGGGGGGATCCCTGTAGGTATACCAGTAGGACCATAAGTAGTCTTCAAATAATTAGATAGTCCTGAAAGATTTGATTGTGGAGGATTTGGAGGCATATGGCCCATAGGGTTGGGTTGAGTAGAGATTTTCCCTTGGAAAGGAATACTAAATTGAACGTTCGGACCCCAAGCGGGATTCAAAGAACCTGGATACGGTTGAACGAGGTTGGGGGGTACAAAAGAGTTAACTTGGGGATGTTTCCCCCCAAATGGTTGTAGATTTCCTTCGAACAGAAGTTTCCAAGGTAAAGATGGTACCACAGGTGCGTTCTGACCATAAAGTGGGTTATGGACTCCAACCTAAGGTTTCCCCCCAAGTTGAGGTTATTCCCCAATCTGAGGTTGTCCCCCAAATTGAGGTTGTCCCCCAACTTGGGTTTGACCTCCAACGGGAATCTGGAAACCATAAGTGATAGAAATATTGGTGCCTCCCAAAATATTGGAGCCACTAGGGCCAGATTCTCCAAGCGGGGGTGGAGGAGGAACAGACGACCCTCTAGAGAGAACCTGGGAAGGTGTAGGAACAAAACCAACAGTAGCATTATACCCAGGAGGAACAAAAAGTCCAAAAATTCCAAATGGAACCTGGGTACAGGCAGGAATGGAAGTATTCAGAGCTCTATACCCAGGGGGAATTGACAAATTCAATCTAGGTGGAAGTTGTGTCCCAATTGGACCTTGGGAGATAACCACATTTCTAGTAGGAATCATGGTAGCTTGTGGGACCATAGTAGAATGGGCCATCTGGAGAGTAGGAATCGAGTGAGAACCAATCAACAATTGGTCTGAAATGGTGATGGCATTACTAGTAGTTCCAGTAAAATGGTTTAAAGGTACCATATAGATGACAGACGTCTCAGGCACTTGTGATGCCATAGGTCTATCAAGACTCACTCCTAGGTTACCGTACAGATCGTGTATTATCAAAGGGATATAACCAAAACTAGAGGTTCCAACAGTGTGAGTCGGGATCCCAAATGGTTCACTTGGAAAAATTGGATCCTCTACTCCAGATCCGGCGTTAGGTCCAGTAGGTATTCGAGTATTATCAACAACAACAATTTCTCCAGACGAGTTCATGTGAAGTATGCGTGCGTCTAGTCTAAGAGGGGGAATTTTGAATGCCTCTAAAGAGTCTGAAATAATTTGAAATCCTTCTAAAGAGTGTGTGCTCCCAACCTCATAAGCTACTTTGTTGTTGACTGCTCCCTTAGGAGAGCCTTCTGGTGAGTTAGGAGGTAAGGGTTGGTAATCCTCCAGATTTTTCGAGGGTAGCCCTTGCATCCTATGTGAACGATGAAGGTCAATGTTGCTCGATCTAAGTAAAGAACAAAAGAAATCTATGGTCGATTAACGGAAACAAACGGAACTCACTAATAAAATCTAGGAATCAAACCAAGCAAACAAAACCTTCTTATTTTGAAGTCACTAGTTGGTGATGAAATCCAACGTCACGAAGTCAAGACAAGAAGGGGTTGGGATAAGCGAGTGGAAAAGTTACGTTGACGACCTGCTTAATGGACTTACACCCTGGTGCAAGCTCCCACACATAATCATGGGTATACCCTCCAAGGAGTCCTAGTGAGTTTGGCCAACGTCAATCCCAGGTACCATGAAGACTTCCCCCTTCATAGTCACCTCGTGTAAAGACCCTAAAGAGATAGGCTACTAAGGTTACCAACTACAATACTGATGCATGGGGAAATAGTCGACAGTTCGATCCACGCACAAAGGCAGGGCATCTAGCCCGAAATCAACTCGAAAGGCTTCCACTCATAATTGTGGGTATACCTTCAAGCGACCCCCATAATACACGCAATATCTACACCAAGACCAAAAAACCATGGTGAGTAACTCTGTTAGTCTCAATGTGACCTCAGGTTTGACCCTTGTGTGAGAAGAGCTTC
Organism: Picea engelmannii; assembly: GCA_009831015.1. NCBI lineage: Eukaryota > Viridiplantae > Streptophyta > Pinopsida > Pinales > Pinaceae > Picea > Picea engelmannii. The sequence goes on from ML776613.1 coordinate 402,785, forward strand.
CCAGGAAAAAATGTAGCAATTGGATTTAAACTCTCCCTATCACAAGATACTAATGTGTGTTTTAATGATTTGGAGAGTGTGCCTTACAACCTATTCCAAAGCGCTATCCTAGCTAATTTTGGTGAAAAAGATCCCTAGAAAATAAAAGTTACTAATAAATTTTAAATTTACATTGTGTTTTAGAGGTTGTTGCTTACTCAAAAAGGGAGGTGGAAGTGAAACTGTTGATGTTGAGACCTTGACCCAATAAAATGCAAAAAAATATGAATGTTCAATTTTCAATTCAATGAACTCTAGTTACAGTAGGGAGAAGTTATTTCTTTTGAAGTACAACAAGCTACGAATTACAATTCCTTAATTTCAAATGAACACAATTCCAAACAATCACAAACTATAAAATTTTCCAATTTCTTCTCTTTACTAATATTTCGAATGTAAAACATTTTATTGTGAGAGATTACTAAAATGAATAAATGATTCCAATTCTTCCTATCGCAAATCAAATCATATATATAAAGGTGAAAGGAAAGTGTAATCAAAGAAAATCAATACACTCACAACACAATTCCCAAACCAAGTTCGTAATGTAGACAAAAATGAAAAAGACAAGAAAATCTTTTGAAGAAGCAGCAAAAAGTATTTCTTAATCAACAAACAATCTGACAAACAAAATGAACTCAAAAATTTTAAAACAAACCAAATACCCTATGTTAAACAAGCACCCAGACGGAGATCTGAGATTATATCCTTGTGACAATGAGTATGAGTAAAAAGCTTGCAGAAATGCAAAGAAAAACTTTCAATCACTGAAAACCAATCAAAAGCAAGCTCTAAACTCAGGAATCAATCAAACATGGGTATAATAAGTTCACCCTAGGCTACTAAGGAAAATCTAGGTAGTAAAAGACAAAATGACTTACACTATCAAAACCTACAGGGGTCGTCGGAAGCTGAGTATAGGACACAGAGCGACCAGCTAAGGTCGTCGTAGGCCACTGGAAGAGCAGAGTGCGATGCCTTTGCACTGGATTGGCTATGAAGGGAGTGACACCTCAAGGTCATTGCAGGCTATCAATGAGGTACAGTGTGACGAGGTCTGTAAGTTTGAAAATTTTGGAAGAAAGACAAAAAATCTAAAGGAAATTCTAAACCTAGTGAGTCCAGATGGATCACCCACAGACTCAAAGAATGAAATTTATCAGAGAAAAGTAGGCTAAAGCCAAATGGGAAGAAAAATATCAAAAGGAGGTCGTATCCCCAATATGGTCACTAATTTTGTTATGGGACTTATCGGTAAATGCGGACATAAACAGATCTCCCTAGATCCAGCTAGATCTAGAACAAAACAAAACAGGACATGACGCTTTACCTAGGCTCTAATCATTGAAATTACTATCAAACAAGAAATTTGCAACATACCATTTAAATATCGCTTCCTCTTGTCATTGTCGTCCTAGCTTCACTCCAGTTCTCCTGTGATATTGGATTTGCAATGGAACACAAGCCAACCAAAGTGAAAGAAATATAGTGTATTCAAAGAGAACTTATATATGTGATCAAGGAAACATACAATAAAACAAGATAAGTTTTATGGGAAAGAAACATATCATTGTATCATATTAAAATGAAAGTGGAGATTACAACCAAAGCCTTGATGTTGCAAGGTCCCCTTCTGATGACCCTTTTCTCCAACACACAGACTTTCTCCAATCCTTGAATGAAGAATATCCACAATGACTTGATAAACTGAAATGAATCTCTCAAGTATGAACTGAAGTAGAATTCCTCATCCAATTCTTAGCCTATTCAAGAATAATCTTTCTTGAATCAACCTTCATTAACCTTTAACCTTTTCCATGATAAATCCCTCTTTATATAAGGGAAAGAGAGATGGTTGAAGAGATTAGGATGATCCCACCAAATCAGAGAAGTGAGTAGGATCCCAACCATACGGATGCCACCTCATCTTATAGAATATCCCCTTCTAGAACATTCGTGAAGTTAAACCATTTCTTGGCATCATCGCACCCTATTTGTAGAGCATCCTGTGGAGACATCGCAAACCAGCTTTAGGTCAGAGGGAAACGACTAAGCACATTTGCATCATACTTATGGTGTAGCCTGCGACGACCCCCCTTAATAAGGTTTTTGATAAGAGAAAGTCAGTCACCTTTCTCATGAAGATAGGCTCTTTTGGGAGCATTAACACATGTTTGTCAATGGATCATCAAGATGACCAAAATAATGTGTAACACAAGGAACTTAGTATGGGAAAATTTGGGGAATTTGTATCAATCAAAGTCCCTGGTAAACAAGTTGTTTCTTCGAAAGAAGTTGAATCATCTTAGGATGGAAGATGGAGATTTTGTGATAGAGCATCTAAATGCCTTCAATACTCTGGTAAGTTAACTTGGATCTGTTAATATTACGCTTGCATAAGTGTTATGGGATTTTTTTCTCACAAGGATCTAACTGAGCAGATCAGTAAGATCTCCCTAGGGTTGGCCTAACAATCATAGACAAGTGGTATAGATTTATTTTGATTCTCCTAGAGACAAGCATATCATTACACAAGGAAATATGAGAATTCATTACCTTTTCTTGAAGGTTGTCCTTAGTGAATCCTGGTTGTTGCAGTCCTGAAGTTTCAGCCTTAGCTTTTACAGCCTGCTCCTTGTACACTAAAGAAAAAAAAATACCATTATGCTTGTCTTCATAGTGTTAAAATCCTAGATCTAGCTTTATCTTGTCTGATCTACAACAATATAAACCAGATCTGAATATCCATATATCATAGACAAATATTCAAGGGGAAAACCAAGTGATCTATTAATGAAGCATAAAGAATACATATAAATTCATACCTCAACTTGATGGAGGCCTCTGCAATTGGACAACATAACAATACTTTGAATTCTTCCTCCCTTTTCCCAAGGATTTCCTTTGTTATATAGTTATTGGAGGAGGCTTGCGAGAGGCCTCTATATATTCTAGAGACCACCAGAGACTCGAATGATGTGATTTCCTAGGCCCTTGACACAAATATCCAACTCATTCCTCGCTTATCACCTTGTAACTCCATGATTCTATAAATCTGATAGTGCCTTGCGGGTTGAACCACTAGTGTCCAGCGAGGGGGCCTTGTTAGTTGTCTACTAGTTGTCCCACGAGGATGCCTAAAAAGGGGTAAAAAGGGATCCAAAAGGGGTTAAACCATAGAAAAAAGTTATATTATGGATTTAATCCACTGATGACTTCCTCTCTAGCCTATAGGGTGGAAATTAAGGCTATAAAATATGCCCCCCAATGTGTGAAGTCGGGAAAGGACTGGATGTCCGAAATACATTATAATAAATTCCATGTGAGGTTGCGCAAGGAGAGAGCAAAGGAATTTTGGAAACCAAAGAATTCATGCAATCAAACACCAAGGATGAGTATATATAGACCAATCCCCTAGGTAGACATACTCAGACTCATAATGACCATGGCAGTTAAAAAATACATTGTGTATCCATGAAATGAAATGCTAGACCATGGCCACGAAAGAATACACAGTGGATCCATGTCATCAATGAGATTGTAGCCACGAGACAATACAATGTGGATCTATGTCATGAACTCAATCATAGCAACCAACAAATACAAAGTGGATCTATGTCAGGAACATAATCATAGCCACTAGAAGATACAATGTGTATCTATGACACAACATATAGATATCAGGAAGACCACGAGCACTAAGGAGAGTGCCCCTAAAGTATTCAAAGTAGTCAAATACAAGTGATATACTCCATCGCAACTTGGGAGTGGATGTTGTAAAGGAATGATGGGGCCCTAAACCCAAGGTATTCATCCCAAACCCTTATGGTACGAGTCAACAACATGTGAATAAATGATGTGATGTCGACCATGGTAGAAATTGTTTTATTACTAGTGATTGAGGAATATTGTTAACAAATGAAAGGGGATCCATCGATGATGGCGATGGACCCCAAGGTACATAGTATAATCTAGCGAGTGTGAATAGAGGATCCGATGTCAAACACTCATAGAATCAATTGATTATGAGTCAATGATGTAAACCCATTGTCGATCATGAGGAGGCTTTCCATTGATGACTGCAAGATCCAAGGTAATAGCTAGTTTCTAGATCCCTATCCTAGATAATATGTTGAAGTTGATAGGAATAGATCCATCGAATGAGGGCCTTGATGTATCCCCCATCAATCTACATGAAACATACACCGAGAAATGATGTGAAGAGAGAGTATCACAAAGTACAACTGACACAGGGATGGTCAACTCAAAAAGTCAAAAAAAATAGCAGATGGTTGACTCAAGCTTAAACTTCCCTTAAACATATAGCATGACACAATCGTGACTTGGTAGCAAGACACAAGAGTTGGATGAATATAGTGAAACAATGCAGGAGGCATTGAAGAACTCTCCATGATGACTAGAAGAGTAACCAGATGGAGTAGTATCCATGACTCATATTACCAGGATGGCTCTTAGGCAAGCTAAGACCCAATTGTATGATGAGGACTCAAACAGGCGCCATGTTCAAGGGTGAATTGGCTGATGCTTCCATTTTGAGAATAAACCAATGGTGAAAAAACCCCACTCTTTTTTTTATTATTTTTTTTTTGTATTTACCATCTCCTTCATGGTTTAATGAGCACGAAAGAATGACAAAAGTATGCTCGGTCTCCTTCATGGTTTAACAAGCATGAAAGAGTTACCCAAGTAATCTTGATACCTTTTTCGTTCAATTTTAATGAGCCCGAAAAAGAGATAAAAGTATACTCGTTGAGAGAGAATGAGTGGCTTAATAGCATGCTCTTATGTTCCACACGCATGGAACCGACCTAAGCAATGAGGAATGAAAATGGTACAAGAAAGTGAGGTCCACTCTTAATGCTTGTTCTCTCCTTAGGTATGTGAGTGAAAAATGGAGGTTAAATAATGCAAGAGGTGAATGGTCAAAGCTACTACGTAGCGGTAAGCGGGATATGGGAAAATAGTAGTGCAGTGACAAGAGGCATGATGCAAGAAGAAAATGCATAGGCGACCATTAAGCAACAAAAAAAAAAATGGGAACCCCCCATGAGATGTGGCCAAACTATAAATGAAGAGAGGAGAATGAGGCTCAATATTCAAGTCATGGTAGGGCTAAAGGAGGGCTCCTAGACCTATAGGAAAATGTAACATGAGCACCAAATGGAAAATCATGTGCTAACTAGGGTGCCCATGAAGGGTAGGCACTATTGAATCAAGTTACGATGTGCAAAAGGAATGGCTAGTGTCGCAATCGGTTGGGCTTGAACCTAAGGCATAATCCTGGTAGTATGGATGGTTAATAATGAAAAGTGGAAAATACAAGGAAAAACCTATCTGTGTATGCCAGTTTAGAAATATATACCTCAAGTGTAGTGGACGTTGCCATATTCATAAAAAAAAGTCCCTAGAATCTTGTCAATCACATGTTTACTAGATTCTAGGGTCAAAACGCATAGTGAAATCTCGAAAAAATAAAATATTTTTGGATTTTTTTAGATATGATATATGCAAAACAAAATCACTCACACCACACACCTATATACAAAGCACTACGCATATTGATGCTTTAGGCGAAGTAAATCCCATGTCTAGGCTTAGGCTAAGGATCATTTTCATAATCAATGAACTCATGAGCCGTTGTTAGCATCATATGACTCACCATGTCGAGGCCATGCCACATAAGATCGAATTTCCACATACAAAGATACTCATTGTGAGTAGTCTCACGAGTTAGGGAATCTCCTTGATGGGCCCCATCAAGACATAAAGGGGGTACTAAATGTGAATCTTCGATAGAAGGGGAAGAAGATAATTTGGTGGCAAGTTCTAAAAAATATAACCGAGGAGGAAAAGGGTCAATACTAGGGGTTTCACTAGGTGTCCCAGCAAATTCCCCCAGTCTTGGATCAAGACCCATCATGTCAACTCTCATTAGTTCCAAACTAGGGAGGATGGATTCGAAATGATGCTCATCTTCCTTGGGCCTTTCTATGGAAGCCATGACATTCAATATAGCCTTTTCTGAAGGAAACTCAAAATCAAGGAAGTCATGCAAACTTAGAGAATCAACAACCCATTTGGGTGGATTAGGATTATCACACTCCATATGAATATGGAGGTGCTAACTAGTATAAGGTAATGTTGATGGGATTGTCAGATCAACAATATCGATCGCGGTGAGAGGTATGGATTCTCCCTATGAATCACCATTCTCAGGATGATGTACCACCCAAGGATCAAAAGACTTGAGGGATTCACTAAGAGATGAGGAAATCATGTTGATGGGGGTGAAGGGTGTAGTAGGAGATGGTGGGGGAAGGGGGAATACACCCATAAGTGAAGGATATTTGAACATCCCTGCACCAATGTTCAAATCATACTGCATGGTATCACTGACAAAGGGTACATTAGACCCCGCATTGGGTCCCAAGTCTAGGGTACAAAACACAAGTTGATCGATGGTAATGAGTTTCCCTTGGTGAAGGAAGAATAAGACCCTAAATATTGATGAGACAATAGTGGTCATCTCATAGAACCAAGTGCACTTGAGTAACATATTTTTCTCAAGTGGTGCATCGGCAACCTCCATGGCAATAGAGACGGTCTTACCATCTAACTCGATGGGTAAGGTGGTGATTATTCCATGGGGTTGGAACATGTGTCCATTGAAGGCTTTCATAAGTGTGGCATATGTATCAAGCTTAGGAGATCCCAAGGATTTCCAACAAGAAATAGACATGACGCAAGTCGAGGCTCCTTCATCAAAAATAGTTGAGAAGATGTTTTTACCCATCATTCACACTTTAATCTAGAAGGCTACTTGATGGGAGAGCCTATGAGTTACCTGATATGAATAAAAGGTCATCAAGATCAACTCTGAGGGATCAACCTTGCCTATGGCCAAGAGAGATGTTTTTCGTTGTGTGGGGAAGCTCTAGAGAACTTCAAGTGCCAACATGGCACAAGCTGCCTAGGATAATTCTTCCACAATATTATAGTTTTGGGTAGCCTGTGTGTTAGTATTATGTGTCGTATGTTGAAGAACGCCCTTTGGGGGGTGAAGCGGTGCATCAAAATATGGCTTCTCTATTTGAAGAGGGCCACTAGGCTAAGAAGAAGATGTTGCTTCTGAGGCAGCATGGGAAGGCTTAGGAATGTCATAATTGTTGTTTTGAGTCTACAAGTTGATCGTGTGGTCACACATGAACACAGAAGCATTCAAGGAAGACCCCTCATGGGGAGGGGTACCTTCCATGCCCCCTTGCGGAGGGGAAATATTTGTGTCAACCATGTTTATAGGTTGAAGGGGGGAAGGATGGGTTAAGACAGCAGGTTGTTGGGTGGCCCATTGTTTTGCCAAAAATTTGTGGACTTAATCCTTTTGAGGACACTAATGAGTGGGATGGTCCTCCCCATATATCATGCAAGGGAACTGAGTTTTCCTCTTCTCTTGGGTGCCCCCCTCCTAGGAATTTCGGAAAGGAGCAGTCACATTCTCATAATTGGAATTTTTCTTTTTGTTTCATTTATTTTTTCCTCTAGGTTGTTGAGGATTCTTCAGTTGTGTCGACTACACCAAATGCACCTCAGAGGTTTGAGAAGGGATCGTCGCAGTTTGAGCATTAGTTTCAGCAACTGATGGTTTTGATTGAATGGTCATTTGACCCATTTGATCAACCACTTGGTTAACATATGGATGTGAAATAGAACCAACCATGTCATTAGCATGTGGTCATGGGTTGGGTTTTTGTGTATTAGTTGATGGGCGAGGAACATTTGGGATGATTCCATATAGAGTACCCAACTAAGAATAGATCAAGTCCAAATGTTGGGCACACAAAATGGCTTACTCCTATGTGGTCACCCCGACCATAGCTACATCCCTGGAAATGGGTGGTAAGAGGGACTTGGTAAACCACTCCATAAGGAGATTATCTGAAATTTGAGTCATAATCATCCTACATCATCTCTGCCACTCATGAATATGATCAGAAATGTGAGTGGCATTGTTTTGACAAAGAGAAGTCAAAACAATAGGTAGTTTGTAGTTGGTAATGTGTTAAAAATTTCATAGTCAGGTCATGAAGCTTCTAAAAGGATAACCTTTGAGTTCAATGTACCATTTCGTGGCAGCTCCAGTCAGGGATCTCTAGAAAATACACAACCTCACACTATCATCCATCAATGAGTTGGACGAACACCATAAGTGGTAAGTCATGATGTGTGTAGAGGGCCCCTTTCCTGACTTTCCATCAAACTTAGGAATGTTTGATGGTAGCTTGGATGGGATCATTGGCCATGACAGGTCATGGGATATAGGGTCATTCGTTAACCGGGACAAATACAGTAAATCGAGCATTGTGAGGAAAGGCAACGCTGCAAATGAAGACTAGGAGGGAGGTGAAGTCTTTGTTGTCCTAGATGGACCTTGTGGTTCCCCTATGTTGGTACTACTGGAGGGTTGGGGAGCTCTTGAAGAGTGTGTTCATGTGGGGATGGTGTCAACTCCAAAAGTATGACTACTCCAAGAACCAAAAATTCCCCTAAGGGTGTTTCCCTTATGGGAAATGTGGACCTGTAACACACCTAGGGTGGGGCGTTGAAATTTTTTTCTTAAGAAATAAAATCCTACCTTCGGGGTCTCTATCCCATTCTTCTCATCCATAGATTTTCAGCCACGGTCTCCATTCTCAAAACTGAGCTCTGAGTTGGCAAATATACCTCTCCCAAATTCCTCGAGTGTTCATTGGTCGGGGCCACGGGGCTACCACGTGGGTCCAACTCAATATGCTTCTCCATGAGTTCTTCGATATCCCAGAACTTCCAACGTCCCTAACTCTATGGCAAAAATCCATCCACAAACAAATCCAACGACTAGACTTGGTCCTCGGCTAACTCACAGACTAACAGGGAATTCGGCGTTTGGCCTTCTGAATTGAATTCCAAGCCTGGCCTCTTCCCTCCAGCTACAATCGCATACAACTGCAGCTATGACCAGATGCCAAGACAACAGGCACCTGTGGCAGTGCTTCGGAGCTTTAGGCTCTGGAAGTTTTCAACCTATGACACCGTAAATCTTACGAATTGTCGAATCAGTGGATTTAGGGTATGCTTAAGGGAATCAGCGATCCCTGTTTTCTTTCAAGATCAATGGACCATGCTTACTTCAAGACTCTACGCTTCGGCAAATTCCAAATCACTCATGAACTCTAACTTCTGAAGGGTAATCCTTTAGGAGTGTCAAATCTCCCAACACCTATCCTCTAAGATCGACAACTCAGGTGAACCCCAACCTCTGGGCCTTGTTCCTCTTTTCTCCAAAGTGTCTATCCTCCATAGTAACAGATAGCCTTCCACGTGTCCCCAAATGATGGACGGTTGAGATTCTCTCTGTTACTCCGAAATTCAGGGATTTTCGAAGCACCAATCTTCAAGTCCTCCGGAGTATAGCATCTAATGCCAAGTTTCTCTTGGTGTCAACGGCTAGGATGGACTCCCAAAGTTCTAGTCACTTTACCAACCACTTTGTCTAGGTGGGCATGTACCAGGGGCTGACACACAGAAGGGTCAGAGGTGACACAAGACCTCATCCTGTATGACACGTGTCACGTTCTAAAGGGTCTATAGGGTATGTGATACATATGAATCTAGGTAACACGTGGCACTTAAAACTGAGGTCCACGTGTTCCTAGGTGACATCACTATGCCACATCACCCTGGACTGACAGCCTTCCAACATTCCTCAAATCTCATAGTCGAGATCCGGCCACGTAGATCCATGGATCTACGGCTCTTATTACTTCGGGAGTTCAGCATTCAGGGTTTGGCGAAGCAGAGTCTTGTTTTCTCCCGAGGTTGGTCAGTGTCGAGTTCACCATAGCCCAGATCTGATGATTAGGAAGGAACCCAAGGGTTCCTCCGATCAACGGTCCTGGTCACCTCGTGGCTCTGGCCTTCAGAGGTTTTGGCTTCATTTCCACTATGTTTTCCCGAGGCAGGACTCTGCCAAAGTACCATGTGCGAAACCTTCCACTAGACGATTGGATGGTCGTGAAGCAGCCCCAACAGACTCCCTAGATCAATGACTCACAACCTTTCATGACTCTGACATTCGGGTAAATTTGGTAGTCGTGAATTTTGACATCCCAGGGCTTCGAGCTCCCGAAGCTCTGAAACCATCAAGAGCTAGCTCCTTTCGAGCTTAGTACAGGGTTCCTAGTCCCTGGTCGTATGGAACATCTAATGAATCTCAAGCTATAAGCTCTACTTTTATCCAAGATTTGGTTAAAGTCATTGGTGTGAGCCTAAGGTCTCTTAGACTACTGGTTTGAAGGAAGAGCCTTCCTAGTTCGCAAATCGTTAAGTTCTGAAGCAAGGCACTCGTGGAATTGTCGAGATGGTAGAAGTGCCAAGAGGCTTGCTCCAACTCTGGAACTATGACGTAATTCCCTGGGGAAAATACCTTCGAGGGTTAAACTAGAGCATATGGAAAATCAAGCAGAAGCATAAGATTCTCAAGGAAACAAACGCATACACATAACTTAACCATTTCAATACATAAACCATTTATAGATATATAAATACATTCATGCATCAATTATTCCCAATTCAATGCATAGAGTATGAAAACAATTATCGGAACCAATGTGAAGCAACTACTGAAAGGGGTGTATGTTTCCACCCAACCATAGGCTCAATCACTCCTAACGGATTTACCACTAGCCACCCCCGAGCTAGACCACGATGCTCTGTGACAGAATATTTTCTTTCGGCTCAGCGATAGTAGGGACGGAGTTTAATCTCCTCCTCATGCAGGATCTTGTTAACGGTTTACACAATACCAAGCAAGGAGGTCTAGCCTCGTTTATTAGCTTGTATCATGACCCTGCTAGCCATTTCTTGCGACCAGAACACGCTCATCCCTTAGTTCTTCCTTGAATCTGAGAGCTTAGTCTCTCGTCTCTGCATTCTTTGCAGCTCTTCCACTGTCCACCACACCATCCTTTCTTGCCTTCCTCAGCAAGATTGTGTGTGGTTCGAATTCCCAGTCTATGGTCAGGTATGAAATCCTTACTGATGGTTGCTCTGCCCCATCCCCTTATTAACTCTTGAAGAGGTCTTCCCACCTACCATCCTGACTGTAATTCATTTTTGGGTTAGAGGTATGTTCTGGTCTTGAGCAATTAAATCCAATAAGGTACTGGTTTGGTGGAGGTTAACACAACCATTCATGGTCCCCTTCACCCTATCTTTCATAGCATTCGTGGTCTCTCTTAGCACACCCCCTTTCTAGTAGTCATGCAACACTTATCCATTTTCTAGAAAATAACAGAATTTACATTCATTGACCTTTTATGCAAAGGTCCATTAAATAAAACATTCACACATATTGAGTTTGTCATAGTATTTTGGCCCATATAATTATAATTACAAACAGGAGGAAACAGGGGTGTTACAATTCCCTCCCCCTTAAAGGAACATCGTCCTGGATGTTCTATATGTCAACATGCTTTGTATATACAGAAGTGAACAAAAATGGATATGCATGTCTCATAGAATCCTCCATTTCCCACGTAGCCTCATCTGGGCCAAAGTGTTTCCACTGCACCTTGATCTATGCAATGGTTCAGTTCCTAAGTGGGGTTTCCTTACTGTCTAATATGCATTGAGGTTCTGGCAGGAATTCTCCCTCCGGCTCCACCTGGATCACAGACCAGTCAATTATATGATTATAATCATGTACATATTTCTTCAATAATGAAACATGGAAAACATTATGTGCCTTTACTGTGGGAGGGAGTGCTAGCCTATAGGCTATAGGTCCCACTCTATCTAAGACTTCAAAGGGTCTACAATATCAAGGTGTCAGCTTGGCACAAGCTCCCATTCTCAGGGAACTCTTCTTGGGCCTAACTCTGAGATAGACATGGTCTCCTGTCTTGAACTCTCTGCAAGTTCTCTTTATGTCAGCGTAACTCTTTTGTCTATCCTAAGCAATCTTTAGACTTTGCTTTATATGAATCACTTGTTTATCCATTTCTTTGAGCATGTTGGGTCTGATTGTAATTCTATCCACTAGATTACTCTAGCTGATTGGAATCTTGCATTGTCTACCATAGAGGCCTTCAAAAGGGCTCATATTCAATGACTCTTGATAACTGTTGTTGTAGGAAAATTCTACCAATGCAAGTAGTCTTCCCACTTCTTGGGTTAATGCATTACATGTATCCTTAACATCTCTTATAATATATATTTTACTCTTTCTTTATGTCCATCAGTTTGAGGGTGATAGGTTGTGCTAAACAACAATTTAGTCTCAAAACCATCCATCAAGGATTTCCAAAAGCTTGAAATGAATTTGGTGTCTCTGTCAGATACAATCTCCCTAGGCATGCCATGTAGTGTAAATATATCCTTCATGAATATGTTGGCAATATCTATCACCTTGCAAGTCGATTTGACTGGAACGAAATGAGCAGACTTGCTCAATTTGTCCACCACTACCATGATGGCATCATGCTGCTTGGTCAATTTTGGTAATCCGGTGATGAAATCCATGGAGATGGTTTCCCATTTCCATTCTGGAATTGGTAGATGTTGTAACAACTCTACTGGGTGCCGGTGTTCTGCCTTAAATTGTTGGCATTCTAGACACTTAGCTAAATAATCAGCTATGTCTGTTTTCAATCTAGGCCAATAGAATTGTCTTCTAGTGGTCGTAATCATTTTTTGATAACCTGGATGACTAGTATATGGTCTCTTGTGCAGTTTGTCCATTATGAACCTCTTCAAGTCGTCACAACTTGGAATATACAATATGTTTATGTAAGTCAGTAGGCCTTCATCTAGCATCTGATAGCCTTAATACTTCCTGTAGGCTCTTACCTTAGGTATGACGTCACAGTCTAGAAGAATGCATATGTTTCTTGTGCATTCCTGACTCTTTCCTTGACCTCTGTTTCATAGGTGCTCACCGCTTCCAGGTGAATCATTTTCACACTTTTGATAAGGGCATCAGCCACCCTATTTTCCTTTCCTTTGATGTGTTTGATTTTGAAATCAAACTCACTAAGGAGAGCCATCCACCTAAGCTTGCCTAGCATTGATTTTTGGTTGATCAAACAGGTGCCTCAACCCACAATGGTTTGTCATAAGTACAAATATCCTACCCATGAGGTATTTCCTCCACATGGAAGCCAACTCTAGATCATGGGTCACATAATTGATTTCATGCTCATTCAAGTTTCTGGATTCGTAGCAAATTACATGCCCTTCTTGCATAAGGACTCCTCTGAGTCCTTCCTTGCAGGCATCTGTGCACATGAGGAAGTCATTATCAGGGTCTACAATCTTCAACACATGCACATGGGTCAGAAGGAATTTTAGTTCCTAAAATCTTTCATCATATTCTGATGTCCAAGTGAATTTAACCTCGTTTTTATGAAGGGCGGTGATTAGACAACCAATCTTGGAAAATCCTTTTATAAACCTTCTATAATATCTTGCTATGCCCATAAAGGATCTGATATTAGATACATCCTTTTGGGTAGGCCAATCCATAATATATCTGATCTTGTCAAGGTCTACTGCCACTCCTTTAGAAATAACATGGCCTAAGTAATGGACTTGCTTCTGGAAAAATTCACACTTGCTAAACTTAGCGTAGAGTTGATGCTCTCTTAGCACTTGAAGTACAAGTCTAAGATGTTCTTCATGCTCCTCTCTGTTCTTGGATTAGATTAGGATACAAATCTGTCTAGGAAATTGATGAGTACATTATTCATCAAGCACATAAAAGTGGCAGGGGCATTGGTTAATCCAAAGGGCACCACCACAAATTCACAGTGACCATACCTTGTCCTAAAGGCTATTTTGTGGATGTCGTCATCCTTGATTCGGACTTGATGGTATCCAGACCTTAAGTAAATCTTTGAGAAAATGGAAGCACCCCCTAATTGGTCGAACAAGTCATCGATTCTTGGTAAGGGGTACTTGTTCTTTATGGTTGTCTTATTGAGTTGTCTATAATCTATGCACAGTCGGAGCGTGCCATATTTATTTTTCACAAACAAGGTTGGTGCTCCCCATGGAGACACGTTGGTATGGATGTAGCCTTTGTCCATCATTTCCTTTAGTTGTATCTTGAGCTCAACTAGCTCGGGTGCACTCATCCTATAGGGTGTTTTAGACACGGTCACTGCTCCTGGTACAAATTCTATCAAGAAGTCAATGTCTCTTCTTGGAGGTAGACCCGGTACCTATTTTGGGAATACGTCTCTATACTCTCTTAAGATGGGGTGGTCCTCTAGGTTCGGTTTTTCATCCTCAATATATTCCAACACATGTATTGCATATAGAGGACATCCCTTTCTGCAATATTTTTTCATTTGAAGGGTTGATATTCGTCTCACCGAGACAGGCTTCTGAATCCCTTGGAGGGTTATCTTTCTCCCTTCTTCATTTACACATTCTAAATTTTTATGGTAACATTCCAAATTAGTTTTATAAGTAAATAACCATTCCATACCAATCAACATGTCATAAGATATTAGGGGAAGTATGTTAAGGGTCGCTTGGGTGGCCAATCCATCCATGATGAATTGGCAAGCTGGTATGACCTCTGCTACTTTTCTTTTGGTTCAAGTGGCTAGTTGTACCAACCATGGATTAACATGTCTAACTGGTTTCAGTTTACACTTATCAACAGTATGAGGGGACACATAACTCAAATTAGAACCAGGGTCAATTAAAATAGAAACTAGACGGTTGGCGATCATACCTTCCATCTCCACCACTGAAGCTTGGTGGTCGGTTTGTTTATTATCCAAAGCTGCATAAATCTGTGGCATGATCCTAGCCACATCATTGATTGTGGTAGCTTCTTGGATGTTGTATACTCCCATGTTGTTCTATTGTCTATGTGGGCAATCCCTCAGCAAACGTTCTTCTCTGCAACCCCAACATTTCAAGGGTTCTCTCTTTGGGCTATCAGTCTTTCCTGGGGTTTATCCAAAAGGTTTATTTCCACTCTAGGAGGGGAAATTATTCTGATACACACTTTGGGTAAGAAGGCTCATCCTAGAATATTTCCTATAGTTCTTAAATCTTGAGGATTTAAACCTCTTCTTCTTGAATCCCGAACTACTCTTCTTCTTCCATTCCTCGCGAGGTTCTGTCTGACTCCCAAACTATTCATAACAATACCTTTCCTTTCGGATAGTGTCTTCTAAGGTCATTGGATCATCAAACTCAATCTTGTTCTGGTAGGTCTGAGGTAACCCACTGATAACTCGTTTCACTTTTACCTTTTCATCTTTTATGTAGGGTACATACCTCAGCAACTCAAGGAATTTATTGACAAATTCCTCTATGGTGAGTTGTCCCAGCTTGAGTTCATAGAAATCCTTAGTCTTCCCATCAAAGTATTTCTCTGATAGATACTTATTCTTGAAGTGTTTCTCAAACTGTTTCCATGATAAGTCCTCTTCATGGATTCCTTTCACATTCTTAAGTTATTCTCACCAAATGGAAGCTTTTCCATTCAGGTTAAAGATGGCTATTCGATCCTTCAAGTTTTCAGAGTAATCATGGACTCTGAAGTACTTCTTTAAACTAAGAAACCAAGCTTCTGCCTCTTCCCCTTTCTTAATCTCTCCATCGAAAGAGGGTGGTATGGCTTTCTTGAACTCTTCAGGATCACGACTTTTAGAATGCTTTCACTTCTTTCCTTTGTTTTGAGACTAGGAGTTAGTTTTTCTACTGGAAGATCCCTCAAAGTTGTATGTTTCCTCTCCAAAGGACTCTCTCGATGAGTGTCCCATGCCTCCAAGTTGGGCCTTCCTCGAGGTACTTCTTAATGTGGCCACTTATGGGACCAAGTTTTCATATCTCAGGTGGACTTTGACTTCTCTTTGTATGTCATCGATCCACATGACTAGTTGTGGGTCCATGTTGCAGCTACCTTTGTATATCGGATAAGCTCTGCAGCAAGACTGCATTAATTTTTGTTTCTTTTTCTTGCTCTTTTATCAATCTCTCATTGTCATCCTTGCAACTCTGTAATTCGGCCATGAGGCTCCTTATAGTTTCAGCCAAATCCGGAGGGGTTTCCACCGCCCTCTTTTTGTCAGATTCTTCGTCTCTATTGTGGTAGCCCTCCCCCACTTCATGGTGCATCACCATCCTTTATACTTGTAGTTTTCCCACGATTTACTATTTGCTTGAGTGTTGATAAAACATTGATTGTTATCCAATAGTCTATTATTTTATGAACAACACACAGTTCAAATTTCTTAAATACACACACAGTAGAAATTTTCATTCTTTTCTTCAGTAAAAGTTTAACCGGACTCTTTAGAAAATATGTAAGATAGGGTGTCACCCTTAAAATTCCTTTGACTATATTTTTTAAGCAACTCGTTCATGAGCCCAAGCAGGCCAATTGTTGTAACCATGCCTTGATACCAATTTTTAACACACAGAGTGGGGGAGTTGAAATTTTGTTCTTCTTAAGAAATCAAATCCTCCCTTCGGGGTCTCTATCTCATTCTTCTCGTCTTGATATTTTCAGCCACGGTCTCCATGCTCAAAACCGAGATCCGAGATATCAGATATACCTCTCCCAAATTCCTTGGGTGTTCATTGGTCAGGGCCACGGGGCTTCCATGTGGGTCCAACTCAATATGCTTCTCCCTGAGTTCTCCAATATGTTGGAACTTTAACCATCCCTATTTCTATGGTGGAAATCCATCCACCAACAAATCCAATGACTAGACTTGGTCCTCGGCTAACTCACAGACTAACGGGGAATTCAGCGTTCGGCCTTCTGAATTGAACTCCTAGCCTAGCCTCTTCCCTCCAGCTACAATCACATACGGTTTCGGCTATGACCAAACGCCAAGACAATAGGTGCATGTGTCAATGCTTCAGAGCTTTGATCTCTGGATGTTTTCAACCTATGACACCATAGATCTTTTGAACTGCTGAATCGACGTATTTCAGGTATGCTTACAGGAATCAGCGGTCCTTGTTTTCTTTCAATATCAATGGACCACGCTTACTTCAGACTCTGTGCTTCAGAGAATTCCAAATCACTCACGAATGCTAACCTCCGAAGGGCAATCCTTTCAGAGTGTCATATCTCTTGATACGTGTCCTCCGAGATCGACGACTCAGGTGAACCCCAACCTTCGGGCCTTCGGGGGTTCTTGTTCCACTTTTCTCCAAAGTGGCTATTCTTCGTAGTAATGGATCACCCACCACACGTCCACAAATGATGAACGGTTGATATTCTCTCTGTTACTTTGAACTTCGGGGGTTTTTGAAGCACCAAGCTTCAAGTCCTCAGGAGTATAGGATCTTATGCCAAGTGTCTCCTGGCGTCAACGGCTAGGATGGACTCTTGGAGTTTCGGTCACTTTACCAACCACTTTGGCTAGGTGGGCATGTACCAAGGGATGACACGTAGAAGGGTCAAAGGCAACACGTACCCTCATTCTGGATGACACATGTCACATTCCAAAGGGTCTATAGGGTATGTGATATGTACGAATCTTGGTAACACGTGGCACTTCAAATTGAGGTCCACGTGTTCTTGGGTGACTTCACTATGCCATGTCATCCCAGACTGACAGGCTTCCAACATCCCTCATATCAATGGTCCTAGTCACCTCATGGCTCCAGCCTTCGAAGGTTATGGCTTCACTACCACTTCGTTTTCCCGAGGCATGACTCCATCGAAGTACCATGTGCGAAACCTTCCACTAGACAATCAGACGTTCAAGAAGGGGCCCCAACGAACTCCCCAGATCAATGACTCACAACCTTTCACGACTCCATCATTCGAGTAAATTTGGCATTCGTGAAGTTTGACATCCCAGGGCTTCGAGCTCCCGAAGCTCTGAAACCATCAAGACCTAGCTCCTTTCAGGCTTAGCGCAAGGTTCCTAGTCCCTCGTCGTATGGACCATCTAATGAATCTCGGGCTATAAGCTCTATTTTTAGACAATATTTGGTTAAGGGCATGGGAAGGAACCTAAAGCCTCTTAGACTATTGGTTTGAAGGAAGCTCCTTCCTAGTTCGCAAAACTTTAACTTATGAAGCAAGGCATGGAAAACTCGTGGAATTAGTGAGATGGTAGCAGTGCCAATAGGCTTTCTCCGACTCTAGAACTATGAGGTAATTCCCTGGGAAAAACACCTTCGAGGGTTAAAATGGATCATATGGAAAATGAAGCAGAAGAATAAGATTCTCAAGGAAACAAACGCATACACATAACTTAGCCATTTCAATACATAAACCACTTATAGATATATAAATACATGCATGCATCCATTATTCCCAATTCAATGCATAGAGTATGAAAACACTTATCATAACCAGATAAGGTGAAGCAACTGTTGAAAGGGGTTCCCATTTCCTCCCAACCATAGGCTTAGTCACTCCTAATGGATTTACCACTAGCCACCCCCTAGCTAGACCACGATGCTCTGCGATAGAATCTTTTCTTTCGGCTCAGTGACAGTAGGGACAGAGGTTACTCTCCTCCTCCTGCGGGATCTTGGAAATGGTTTACACAATACCAAGCAAGGAGGACCAGCCTCGTTTATCAGCTTGTATCATGACCCTGCTATCCATTTCTTTCGACCAGAACATGCTCATCCCTTAGTTCTTCCTTGAACCTGAGAGCTTAGTCTCTCGTCTCTACACTCTTTGCAGCTCTTCCTCTGCCCACCACACCTTCATTTATTGCCTTCCTCAGCAAGATTGTGTGTTTCTCAAATTCCCAGTCTATGGTCAGGTCTGAAAGCCTTATCGATGGGTGCTCTTCTCCATCCCCTCATTAACTCTTGAGGAGGTCTTCCCACCTACCAACCTAACTGTAATTAATTTCTGGTTCAGAGGTTTGTTCTGGTCCTGAGCAATTAAATGCAGTAAGGTACTAGTTTGGTGGAGGTTAATGTGACCATTCCTATTCCCCTTCACCCTCTCTTTCATATCATTTGTGGTCTCTCTTAGCACACCCCCTTTCCATCAGTCATGCAACACTTATCCATTTTCTAGTAAATAACAAAATTTACATTCATTAACCTTTTATAAAAAGGTCCATTAAATCAAACATTCACACATATTGAGTTTTTCATAGTCTCTTGCCCCATATAACAATAATTACAAATAGGGGGAAACAGGGGTGTTACAGGACCCTCCAGGAAATATGTTCCCAAAGTTAGTCTCAGGGAAGAAACTCCTAGGACCGGATGTGGATACAAAATGAAAACCTCCCCATGATGAAAAATTTCCCCCAAGGTATGTGCCCCCAAGGAAAGGTGTGCTAACCCAAGGAAAGTTAAAACCTCCAAATGTACTATTGCCCCCAGACTGACTAGGGACAACCCCAAAACCACTAGGCATACTCCATGAAAAAGGTACACTCACACTTTATGATGTCAGGTCACTCATTGGTTGTAAGATGTGGAAGGAGTTCCACTCCCCATGTTGAAACCGAGGCTCAGCCCCCCACCAGAAAAGAATCCATAAGTGGGCATTGAAGGGATGGGAATCGAGACACTAAGTATACTAAAGGATGGAGTTGATAACATAGCTGGTGTCCCCCAGATGGCGGAACCAAAAAAAAAATGTGTGGATGGTGTAGGTCCAATGGAGATAAGGGGTGGCAATGAGGACACTGTTGGGATTCTCCTCAAGGAATTGCCCCATGTCCCACTTGGGAATGGGCTCGTAGGCTCAACTACATTGGATGAGACACTAGGTCCAGACATGGTAGGATGATGATTGAACAAAGAGAAAGGCTCACTAAAAATTTCCCTCACTTGGACTAATATAGAGGCGACAGGTTCAGTTAAAGGCGGATTGAAATTAGGTGGAGGACGTTCATCGACCACTTCTAACTCAACCAAGGCAGATTCATCAAACCAAAAATAAGACCCTTAAAATTATGTTTCACGTATGCTGCATTTCTTTGGAGGTGGTTTCACCTCTATAATAGGCTCAAGTCCTCGTAATCGACGGGACTAGCATGGTAATTCAGCCACGGTGAATAGCCTATGTAACTAATAAACACAAATCAACCTATGGTTGACCTAGACTCAGGCTTAAAGAGCACACCCCTAATAGAATATAGGCAACAACAAGAAAACCAATTGGCTCAAAGGGCCTTCCAGAAACTAGCCCTATAGGAGGGATCAAGTTCCTCACAATATTAGCTAACGAAGGTGTGAAGAGTAGTTACAATGATCGATGCAAAACAGCTCTGACCAGTGCAAGTACCATTTATTAAGGCGGGCACCATCCAAAGGAACTGAGACCATGAACGAATGTCTTCCCTGGGTACTATAGGCACGTCTCACCTGCAGTCACCTATGTGGATCCCTAAGAAAGGTCACTAAGGCTACCACCTAACAATCAATGGTCGGGTAAACAGTTGTAAGTATGACTGCACGTAAGGGTAGGGTATCTAATTCTGAAGCTATGAAGTTGTTAACCAACAGAACCCCCGTATACGTAATGATTGAAGTGGTACCGCAAACACCAAAAAAAACTAAGAGGGGTAATCTTCTTACTTGCCCCAATGCGACCTCATGCTTGACTCCTATGTTAGAGAGCTTCCTGACACACTAGTTGCAAGAATGGGTTTTCACGCTCTTTAACGACTTCTAGGTTGCGTTTCGTGACCTTGAATAGTTTACTCTCCAATCCCAATCCAAGGCCCTAAACCTATCTAGTGTTAGTTTTCTATCAAAGAAAACATCTAATGAATTTTAGATTATGCACTTTCTTTTTAGATTAGAATTAGACTAGAAGAAGCCTCAAATGCAAATCACAACAAGCAAAGGAAGAGGTAGGCAAGGAGACTTAACTAGAGAATAAATCTTCTGCATTGGAGTCTCCAATATGTTATGGGATTTTTTGCTCATAGGGATCTAATTGAACAAATCAATAAGATCTCACTAGGATTGGCCTAGTAATCCTAGACAGGAGTGGTATAAATTTCTTATGATTTTCCTAGAGACAAGCAGATCATTACACAAGGAAATATGAGAATGGCTTACCTTTTCCTGAAGGTTGTCCTTAGTGAATCCTGGATGTTGTAGTCCTGAAGATCCAGACTCAGCTTCTACAACATGCTCCATGTACACCAAATACAAAACAATACCATTTTACTTTTCTTCCTAGTGTTAAAATCCTATATCTCTCTTGATTTAGTCTGATCTACAATAATATAAACCAGATATGAATATTCATATATCAGAGACAAACATTCATGGGGAAAACCAAATGATATATTAATGAAGCATAGAGAATACATATAAATTCATACCTCAACTTGATGAAGATGCATCCTCCTTTAGCCTCCTTTCTCCTTGCCTCTCCTTGCAACTCCTTGGTCAGTCTAGGCTCACTGACTTTTGGTTGTGTTGATGGATGCCTCTACAATTGGATAGCATAACAATACTCTAAATTCGTCCTCCCCTTTCCCAAAGCTTGCCTTTGTTATATAGTTATTAGAGGAGGCTTGGGAGATGCTTCTAGATATTCTATAGACCACCAAAGAATCAAATGATGTGAGTTCCTAGGCCCTTGACATGAATATATAACTCATTCCTCTCCTATCACCTTGTAACTCCCCGATTCTAGAAATTTGACAGTGCCTCGCGGGTTGAACCACTAGTGTCCAGTGAGGGGACCTCGCTGGTTGTCTACTAGGTGTCCCGTGAGGATGCCTAAAAAGGGGTAAAAAGGGATCCAAAAAGGGTCAATCCCTAGGAAAAACATGTACTCTGGATTTAATCCTTTGATGACTTCCTCTCTAGCCTATAGGGTGAAAATTAAGGCTATAACAATAAGAAGATAAGTGTATTACTTTATTATGTTCTTTGCTAGACTCTTGGGATAATCTAGTAGTAGCCATTGGTAGTACCACACAATATACATTGAAGTATGAAGATGTAGTCTCATCCTTTTTATCGGAAAAGATAAGGTGGAAAAGCATGGATATTCATAACATAGATGATTTATTTGTAAGAGATAGTCCCCAAGATAGGAATATAAATAAGTCCTAAGGGGGGGATCTAAATCTAAAGGTAGATATAAATCCCCAGAAAAAACTTTAAGGAAATGTGCTAAAGTTGGGCATTATAAGAAAGATTGCAGGTCTAAGAAAGTTGATAAAGCAAAGGGATCTGATGATGCCTCTTCCATAGAGGCGAAAACCTCCATAGAAGAAGGAGGTGACATTTACCTAGCATCTACAGGTACACGAGCAAATCATGAAGTATGGTTGATCGACTCAGGTGCATCATTTCATATGAATCCTCACATGGAATGGGTCAGTGAATATGAAAATTATGATGGTGATGATTTCTTCCTAGGAGATGACTCGATAGACCAAATCATGCGACGTGGAAGGGTTAAGTTGTTTCTAAAAGATGGAAGGATTAGAACTCTCCCTTGAGTTCTGCACATTCCAGATCTAGCCAAGAGCCTAATATCTGTAAGTAACTTGGATGATTCATATGTGGATACTTTATTGGGAAAGGGAACTTGCAAGATGGTCAGAGGAGCAATGGTGTTGATGAGGGGAGTTTGATGTGGAACTTTGTACAAGTTGTTGGAAAGCACTTGTACTAGTGGGTGTAATAGTTATGTTGTCCATGAGTAGAGAAACAAAGAAGACAACATCCATATTGTCCCTGGAAATAGTACCATGTTATGGCATCAAAGACACTGACATATTGGAGAAAAGGGCCTTCGAACACTACACGGTAAAGGTATGGTTGAAGGTATGTCTAATTTCACCCTGGATTTTGATTTTTGTGAACATTGAATATATGGTAAATGGAATGGAGTAAGATTCTTATTTAGTGTTGCAATGATCTGTATTATGCTGAGAACAAAATGAAACAAAAAACCAAAATATAGAAGAGAACACAAAAAAACAGTGAAACCCAACTTCTATTAATGAATAAGAGAGAAAAAAACATTGTAGAACACAAACTGTCAGAATGGGGTAGCTTATCTCTGAAAAGAAAGAGACGTTGGCTACGTTTCATTCACAACAAGATTTACATCACACACCATTGCATGCCTAAAGGGCCTCCTTCACCTCAATTATATATGAGATAATGAGAGGAGAACAATTCTCATGATGCATGTGGGATAAATTGGTTTAAGTTTATAAAATGTCATAAGCATGTAAAACACTAGGACTTCCCAGGCATGCAAACATCCCATCACTACTCTATCCTGAGTGTGCTTAAATGTGGAGTTATAATGGGAAGTGATGCATTAAAGCTATGTTGTAGGCATGTACATAATACCATTACATGATGTATGTAATTAACAAATGAATATGGAATTACATTCCATTCCCTATCAAAAGGGTGAATATCATGGTTTATCAAAACCATAGGCTCGAAATATTGATTCAATGGAAAAGGTGGATGTTCATCAAGTTCCACCTAGATCATTCCTCCCCCCTTAGGAAGCAATGATCCCCATTGCATCAAGTTCCCTCAGTAGATGTGAAAAATTCTATTGAATCTGAACTGTGGTGAGCCACTTTCCTTGTTGAAGTATATGTATTGCTTGTACTTTGCTTGTGAAACGATTTCATCAACCTGTTGGAGGTGTTGGATCTGTTCAATAGATATGGTTGCATGATCTGCCTTGGTCTGAGTGTGGGAGGACTCTGTCGATGAAGATGCAACAAGAATATATAGATCAATGGGGGCTAATGGTTGGAACCCCAAGAACACCTGAAAAGGATCGTGGCCAATAGAGCTATGTTGAACATATGCAAGACTCTCATGCTCTTCATGCTCCTCTACAATATTTTCAACCTGCTTTTGTTGGATAGAAATTTCTTGGGTCGAGGCTGTAGCGGTTGCAGTGAACTTTTGTTCACTCTCTGACTGGATCGTGAAGAGGGAAAATTTATGGTCTGAGATATTACTTTACGCAATTTTTTTCCGAGATCAATGAAGTGGCAGTAGTTGGAGCTACCTTTGGTACCCTGTAGATTTGTCCTCCTATAGTAACAATGACACTCTGGGGTCGAGAATCATAGATAGCATGATGTTTCCACATATATGGTTGTCCTAAAAGAATATCACGGACTTCAAGTGCAGCAACATGACATAATACCTTATCCTCAAAGGGCTTGATTCCATAGGACAAGCGACACTAGTGGCTAACACGGATGTCTTGTCCCTGAATCAACCATCCGATGGTGTATGGTTGGGGGTGTGGCATTGTTGGCATATTCAATCTCTTAACAACCTTGTCTAAGATCAGGTTCTTCTTACTCCCGCTATCAACAATGAAATGTAGTGGGGTCCCTTTTACCCACATCTATGAGTGGAAGAGTGGAGTATTCTAGATATAAAATAGTATGCAGAATAGAAATATTTTAGCTAGAAATGGCAAAGAAACAATGATATAATCAGAATAATACCATAATAACACCAGAAAGAGAACTTTGATTACTGATAGAAATGTTCACTTTCCTCTTCGAGGGGGCAACCTCCAGCAGAGCAGAGCTCTATTATAATAATATCCAAGACAAGATTTCTCATACCCTCTACTTCTATTTATACTAAATCTATCTATCCAAAAGAACAATCTAGAGGAAGATCCTTCTAAAAGTGGAATCTTCTATTAGGTCTTCTTACATTTGAATTATTCTTCCTTATTTCTAGGCCTTATTAATATTGGCCTTTATTACATGGAAATATATTATTCTAGCTACGTGAGGGGTTAGGGAGGTTAAGTCCCTAGCATGACCTCCCCCTTGAAGAACATCCTTGTCCTCAAGGCTTCAAATGAGGGAATTGTTGTAGAATAGTGGTCAGCTCCCAGGTGGCATCTTTTGGAGGTGTATCTTTCCATTGGACTAACACTTCTTGGATGGTGCATTGATGAAGATGCCTCTCTCTCTGGACTAAGACTGCTTGTGGTTGCAACCATATGGAACCTTCTTCATCCAACTCGGGGAGACTAGTTTGAGTTTGGCACTTAGTTCCAATCACCTTCTTTAAGCAAGAAACATGAAAAAAAAAGATGGAGCTTCGACTGACTGGGTAGAGCTAACTGATAGTCCATCGATCCCATATGCTTGAGCACTGTCTAAGGACCATAAAATTTGGGCGCAAGTTTCTAACAATGTTGATCTTTAGCGTAGTCTTCTTATAAGGTTGTAGTCGAAGAAATACATGGTCTCCTTCAACAAAATGGTGTTCGGAATGACCTTGATCTGCTTGTTGCTTCATGTGATTCTAATCCATGACCAAATTATCTTTGAGGGCATGAATAATATCCTCACATACTATAATATTTTTGTCAACCTCCTGAACCTTCGAGACCCCTAGCATATAGGAGAGAATTGATAGGGGATTTTGGCCATAGAATGCTTCAAAAGGAGTCATATGAGTAGTTGTATAGTAATATGTGTTGTACCACCATTCATCTAGGGGTAACCATTGACCCCACCGATTTTTTACTCAGATGAAAAACACCTCAAATATGTTTCTAAACACTTTTTGACAACTTCAGTCTGGCCATCCGTCTGGGGGTGATAGGCAGTGCTAAGATGAAAATGGGTGCCATGTAGCTTGAACAATTCTTGCCAAAAATTGTTGGTGACAGTGGGGTCTCTGTCAGAGACAATAGAATCAGGCATGCCATGAAGCTTGAAGATATTATCCATGAATATTTGAGCCACTGTGGCGGCTGTGAATGGGTGTTGAAGAGCACAAAAATGAGCATATTTGGAGAGACAATCTACGACCACCATGATGATTGAATTATTGCTCAATTTAGGTAAGCCTACAATGAAATCATAGAAATATGTCACCAAATAGCAAGGGGAATCAATTGCAATTGGAATGTGCCCAGATCTTTGACATTTTTTCCCTTGTTGCATTGACAGACCTCACATTCATCCACAAAGGTCCAGACGTCATGTTTCATACCCTCCTAGAAAAGAGAACATTTGACTTGTTCATAGGTTTTGGTAAACCTTGAATGCTCGGCTATGGGTGAGGCATGAAGTTTAGAAAGCACTATGGATTTAAGTTGGTATTGCTTGCATAAATAAAAATGGCCTTTGTAGCGAAGATCTTCATTATGCCAAGAGTACCCTGGAGAAATTGAAGAATTGTGTTGCAATTGGTGGAGTAGGCTAGAAATTTTGGGGTCCTGCAACCATTCCTGACGACAGCTTTGAGTCAATCTGGTACAATGAAGGACAGGGAGAAAAGGGACCCATCTTCTTCATATTTCTAGAAAATAGCATCATCCACTACATTTTCCTTTCCCTTCTTGTAAATGATCTCATAATCATAGCCAAATATCTTGGTCAGCCATTTTTGTTGCGTCGAGATGAAATTTGTTTTTCCAAGAAATACTTGAGACTCTGATGATTAGTTTTGATTTGGAATCGTGGACCCAATAAATAAGGAAACTAGAGATCCACAGCATGTAGAATAGCTAACATTTCCTTTTCATTAATGGATTGGCCCAAATGTCGCTCTGAAAGTTGTTTGCTAGTGAAGGCCAAGGGCCTACCATCTTGCTTGAGGATGACTCCAATTCATTTCTTAGAAGCCATTCCAATATGAATGTCTTTGTTAAGTCTGGGAGGAATAGAACAGGGTTCGAGCACATAGCATCTTTTAAGGCTTGGAAGGCATGATCCACAGCTGAAGTCCAAGTGAAAGCATTCTTTTTAAGGAGGGAAGTGAGAGGAGCTATAACCTTTCCATAATTCCGAACAAACTTCATATAATAGCCCGTTAAACCCAGAAAACCATGCAAGCTCTTAAGAGTTTTAGGGTGAGGCCAATCTTGCATAGATTCAATTTTCTTAGGATCCACTCAAACACCATCCTTGCCGACAATATGACCCAGGTATTCCACTTCTGAGGTACCAAAGGCACATTTAGATTGTTTGAGGAAAATTTGGTCCTTAGAGAGTATATGGAGAAATTGATTCACATGGGAGAGATGGGATGGCCAAGTTTTACTATAGATGAGAATATCATCAAAGAAAACTAAGACAAAATGATGGAGAAAAGGACAGAAGACATGATTCATAAGACTTTGGAAGGTGGAAGGAGCATTAAAAAATCCAAAGGGAATTACCAAGAATTCATAATGACCCTCATGAGTGAGAAATGCAGTCTTGGGAATGTCTTCTTCTTTCATATGGATCTGGTGGTAGCCAGAACGTAGATCCAACTTGTTGAAGTACTAAGCACCACTCAATTCATCTAAGAGTTCATCAATGAAAGATGGGGAATTTGTCTTTGATTGTTGAGGGCATGGAAATTAGGACACATACATCAAGTACCTTCTTTCTTGAGTACCATGACCATGGGAGAAGAATAGGGGCTAGTATTGGGACGGATAACACCGGATTCTAGTAATTCATGAACAATTTTCTCAATTTCCTTCTTCTGGGCAAAGGGATGACGATAAGGCCTAACATTGGGAGGAAGACTACCCAGGATGAGAGGGATGGAATGATCATGGACTCCACGAGAGGGGGGGAGTTCTTTGGGGGTGGTAAAAACAACTTGGTGGCCGGAGAGGATAGATTGGAGGTCGGGATGCACAGAAGGTGTCTCAACAGCATGAATGGAGTGGAGTTGGGATATAATTCCCATATGACCTTTTTTGAGGATCTTTTTCATGCGATGGGAACTGATGATCTCAGGGGAGCCTATTGTGATGCCTTGGAACTTATATTGTTTTCCCTCATGTTGGAATTGCATGGTTAAGACCTTAAAATCCATGAGAATGGGGCCTAAAGTGAGTAACCATTTGGCACCAAGAACAATGTAACAACCATCCATGTCTATAGAAAACATATGGGATTCTAGGTGATACTGACCAATTTTGAGTCGCACATTTTCACATCGTCCCCCACATTTCATGGAACCACCATTGGCAATCATGATTTGAAAATTATGGAGAGCATGGATGTAACAATTGACTTCTTGGGAAATGTGACGATGAATAAAGTTATGGGTGCTACCATTGTCCACAAGGATGATGACTTTCCTATTTTTTATGTAACCAATTAATTTGAGAGTTTGGGGAGGAGAGAAGTTAGTGACGGCATTAAGTAAAATCATCGGGTCAACGTTTGGTGGATTAGAGGGTGGGGTGAGGTCATATGGTGGTGGTAGTGCCTCCACGGGAGAAACAACAACATCTTCTTCGAAAAGATCCTCAGTCACAGCCATAAAAAGATTTTGTTCCTTACACTTGTGCTCGGGAAAATATTTTTCATCACAAGTATAACAAAGACCCTTGAATTGGCGTTCAGTCATTTCATCCCTGGTTAATTTCTGGATCTTGAGGAGAGTTGCAAGACGGGAAAAATTGGTGGGTTTAGGGCAAGGAGGAAAGGAGGATTTGCGATCTGGGAGGATAGAATCTATTGAGTTTCCTTGGATCGTTGAGTAGCTTCCAACCAAGCATGGGGATCTTCCATGAGAATATGGGAATGAATTTCATCTTTGAGGCCACTGATAAAGCATTGCCTAAAGAAAGCATCTGGCATTCCCTTCATTCTGAAATCCAAGTTCTCAAATGCGGCAATAAAGTTTTCCACAGTCTGAGACTGCTTTAACTTGATCAAATGGCCTAAATGGTGGGTATCAGAGTCAAAGTAGTCATAAATTTTGGCCACAAACTGTGTCCAAGCAAAATACCTTTGGTGTGCCTTTTCTCGCCATTTCCATAATTGTCGTCGTCCCGGATCCAGATGTAGGACACCATAACAAACCTTAGCTAAATCACCAGTAATGCCATGCAAAGAAAAATAATGTTCCATTTGGGTGACCCAGCCTGTAGGATCTGATCCATCAAATTTGTTCACCTCAATTCTGGGAGGGGAGGGGTATCGGGAAAATTGGGTAGTGTGAGGGCCTTGGTAATGGGAAGAGTCATGCTAATCCTGATATGATGGTTGTTCAAAAGATGAAGGTTTCTAGGAACGACGTAGGAAGTGTTCTTTGATGTCTTTGATGTGGGAACATTGTTCCTTGAGAATCTCAATAGTTGAATTGATTGAGCTAAGGTTGGCATTGATAGTATTGATGTCTTCCTTGTTCTGGTGGGTGTCAGCAATCAAGGCATTTAGTTCTTGGGCTCGTGTGGTAGTCATTTGGACAAATCAGCAGGAAACTGGTATAGGGGAAACAAAAGGGGTATGGAGGGGTGGGTGGGACCACGGAGAAGAAGGGTGTCAAATGATAGTTACCACTGCAATCAGGGTGAAAAGGGGGATCTAAAGGGATAGGATCCAAATAAGGGTGTCGGAGACAGGTCGGGTCCACAAAACAAAATTGTGTTAGAAATGATAAGTATCACTGGAATCAGGGAGAAAAAATACTAAAGTGACGAAATTCCCAAATGCTTAACACGAAGAAATGTGTAGTAATTTCTCAACCAGAATGCAGAAGGCACAGTTGCGCAGTAATAGATCTTGTATGTTTTGTTGTTTTGTTTTCGTCCCGAGGGATAGGATATTCAAGGTTTCTACAGACAAGGGTTTGCCCTATGTTATAGCTCTCTGATATACATGTGGGTTCCAACAGTAGTACTCGGCCCAATATCTCAAGGAACCAACTAAGGAGGCTAGAAAGTGCCCTTAGTCGTACTACCCGACTACCCAGGTACTAGAGAGTATCTTATTGAGTCTTGTTCTTAGTGTCACTATAGCAGTCAGGCAACCGATCAGTTTATCTATGGAGGGCTTCATGAGATCTAGGTCGATCTGTATACAGGTGTTTTTTGATGTGATACCACTCGAAGGGGTACCAACAAGGGTCACAAGGGTGGCCAACAGATGTGCACTTAGATATCACTTGTATTTCTTGTGTGTATGACTCCCTGACCACGGGTTTATGTCTGTAACAACAGATCTATGTAGATTTAAGAAACTGGAATACATATCTACCCTGAAAATAAATTTAACACACAATTTTCTACCGAGGAAGGTGCTCTAATACTACTTGGAGTATTCCATATATAAAATAGTATACAGAACATAAATATTTTAGGTAGAAATGGTAGAGAAACAATGATATAATCATAACAATACCAGACTAATACCAGAATAACACTAGAAAGATCACTTTGATTATCGATAGCAATGTTAACTTGCCTCTTCGAGGGGGCAAACTCAAGCAGATCAGAGCTCTATTACAATAATATCCAAGATAAGATTTCTCATACCCTTTACTTCTATTTATACTAAATCTATATATCCAAAAGAACAATCTAGAGGAAGATCCTTCTAGAAGCGGAACCTTCTATTAGGTCTTCTTACATTTGACTTATTCTTTCTTATTGCTAGACCTTATTAATATTGGCCTTTATTACATGGAATTATATTATTCTACCTACATGAGGGGTTAGGGAGGTTAGGTCCCTAACAAGGAGGCGCTCCCCCTCCTCAAGCTCCTTTGGTTCTTCTCGTTGTATTGTTGTAGCCGCAATGGTAGCAGTGGGTTCTGCATCGATGATCACTTTCTCTTTATTGTGCTCTAAATCAAAGTTTGAGTCAATTTTTATTCTTTTTCTTTGAGCTCGATCACCAATGACTATTTCAAGCGACATTCATCGGTGTTCTGCTAGGGGATTTTGTGGAACTCACACCACTTTCCAGTGTATTTATTAAACTTTATGTTACCCTTCTTTGCCTACATCTTAGACTAAATCTCTTGAGGTTGGCCTTCATTGTTAATTTGTCCTTCTTTGTGTGACTTAGGGTTTCATTTTCCATGCTTCTGTTGTGGCGTATTTTCAAACCCGAACTCCCTCTTACTTCTTTGCTTGAATTTCTGCTTGATTTTGACTACATATTGATAAGCAGCTCCCATTTACGTGATTTCCAAGAAATCCATCTTTGTTTGGGTGTACCTGCGTAGACCAGTATGGTACTTCAAAACTAGGTGTCGCTCGGAGTCTTTGATACACAACTTTGAGCACAAGGTATGAAATATGTTAGTGTACTCTGGCACTGTCTGGTCTCTTTTATGACGCAAAGTTGTCCATTTCATGTAATGGTCATCATAGTTTTTGATAGGGTAGAACTCCTCGTTTAGGGCATCCACAAATGTCTCCCAAGTGGGTTCTCTCCGGAATGGTGTAGATTCATCCACGATGTACCTCTCCCAGTAACCTTCCCACCAAGATATGACATGGAGAAGGGATTTAAGAAGTGCAAAGGTGATCTTTTCATTGTCAGAAAAATTTTGGACAGAGTAATAACCTTATAGAAAGTTCAACCATTTTTCTAGAGCATTTGCATCTATCTGGCCTTCAAATCAGGGGGTATAAAAATTGACTTGTACCTAGAAGGATGTTGCACCTATGAAATGGCTGTTTATCAAAGATGCCTCAGCTGTCACCATCGATATTGTTCGAAGGATCTAAGAAAATTTATCCATCATCTCATTCCTCTGTTGCATTAGGGATTCCTCGAGCAACATCTTGAAAGGATCATGTGCTTTGTCCTCTCTCTTTTATTCTTCCATGGGAGGTTGCTTAGGTTGGCAAGATTGGTTTTCCTCAAGTGAAACTAGCTCAAGACCCAACTCTCTATACCCTGACCTCATCGGGGAGTTGCTCTGAGAAATGACAAGGAGAAGACTACTATGATACCATTGATCTGGATTATGCTGAGAACGAAATGAGACAAAAACCAAAATATAGCAGAGAACACATAAATACAGTGAAACACAACTTCTATTAATGAATAAGAGAGAAAACAACATTGTAGAACACAAACCGGTATAATGGGGTAGCCTATCTTTGAAAAGAAAGAGATGTTGGCTACACTTCATTCGCAACAATATTTACATCACACTCCATTGCATGCTTAAAGGGCCCCTTTCACCTCAATTATATATGAGAGAGTGAGAGGAGAACAATTCCCATGATCCATGTGGGATAATTTGGTTTAAGTTTATAAAATTCCATAAGCATGTAAAACACTAGGACTTCCTGGGTGGTCACCCATCCTAGTACTACTCTAGCCTGAGCGCGCTTAATTGTGGAGTTCTAATGGGATCCAGTGTGCAATACCCCTAGGTTGATCCCAAGTGGAAATAACAATGTAACTGTACTTTACTTATAAGTTGTTGAACTGAAGTAACAAGTTTTTTGATTTGGTTCTCTGGGCATCAAGTTAATGTGTGAGGATCTCACATCAAAGGAGTGTGCGTAGTTTTGAAAGGATACAGTGTGCAGTTTAATGTTTTGATGTGCACCTGTGTAAGTACACAAGTACAACGCACTGAAAGTGAAACAGCTTAAGGAATGCAACGCACGCAAGTGTTAGTGTGAAAGGATGACGCATTGAAGGAAAAGGCATGAAACCTTGGATTCAGCGCACACTAGCTTAGTGCGCATGTTTTGAAGGCCTGTGAAGCCTTTTGTATATAAGTCATGATGTAACACGCACATGTGTAAGGGCGTGAGGGTGGTGCACTGATGAAAGGGTGCGCACAACCCATAAGTTCAGCATGCACTAGTTTGGTGTGCGAGTTTTCTTTTTTTAAGGCTGGTGAGCCTGGATACAAAAGACCAGTACTTTTGTATTGCGATGTAAATGTAATCACAAGAAATTTAATGAAAAATGCATCCCTACAGCAAACCAACCACGTAAAAGAGAATGGGGGGTATAAAGTCCACTAGTTGAGGTTAAGGGGGTTGTGTTAAAGGGGCATAAACCCAAAAAGGAATATTATATTAATATTTCTTAAAAAGTGAAAAGTATGGATATTATATTATATCCTAAGTCCTGTGGAGGGGACAAGTGGCTAAAAGTAGTTCACAACAGGACAAGTGTCAAGTTGGGACCATGCTATAGACTGGAGGAAGTTCTCAAACTGACAGGTGTCAAGTTGGGAACATGCAGTCAATTAGTTTGGACTTATTCCATTCTGCTATTGGGTCATCATTCCTTCATTCAACCATCACGAGTTGTGGGGGTACAGCTGACTATCCTCGCATAGAGAAAATGGTGATTGTCATTAAACTCGATTGTTGTTGTGATCAAAATGTTGTTTTATGTCACATACACCTATGTATGACTTATCTTAGAGAGATAGACAGAAGAAGCGGGTTGTCAGGCCCGTTGAAGATTGCATTCTCTCTGGGCGAGAGAATTGTTGGGAATTATTTCCCGAGGTGCCAAACTGTAGCAATAGGGCTCTGAGACTTCATGTTTAGCCTATTCTTTAATCCCTGGAAGGGAAGTGGGGCAATTGAAGGACTATTGATTAGAGAAGGGGCACAATTTTTGGGGTGGAACGGGCATGTGGGGAATGTGAGACTGTAGGTTGTTAGTGAAAATTGGCATCTATGATGGACTTTCCTGCAATTGAGTCACCTGTGTCTGAGTTACCTGTGACTTAGTTCCTCTTAAATGAGATACTTTATCCTGGTTGGGAACCCTAACCTAAGTGGAGTTTATCCCAGCTTGGGGGTGACCCACTATTGAGATTTATGAACAGTGTGGTCTAAGGCTAGGAGGAACATGGAAGGTCTACCCGCAGTTGGTGTCTTTATTTAAAGATAAGTGCCAATTATGTGGTAAATTATAATTGCTATAGTAATTATGCAATTGTTGTCATAGCTTTATGTCATTGCATGTATAATTCTTTTTATTATTGTGTATACTTATTTTATGAATGTGTATATAATTACAAGTTGCAAAATGTATGATTATGTTTAATTTCGTGACAGAGTTGTGTCAGAGTAATTTTTGTGGAATTGTTGGTAAATTGGTATCAGAGCAGAGTTTGGTAGCATGGGTATGCTACAGATGATATCAGAGTTGATGACAAGAGAAGTTGAGTGGCGTGACTCGGCCTAGGTGGTCGAGTGCGTTACAAATTGGTATCATAGCAAGAAAGTTTTAAGTGACATTTCCCAGCAGGTGGCTAGGGGTGTTTGTAGATTTTAACCTTGTACAATATTTACTACAAACATATTTTCAGTAAAAGAACAGAAAAGTTACAATGGAAAATACAAACATTACACAGAGATTTTTCCCCTGGAAACCCAAACCGGGAAAACCAACATATTCTATATTCATTCATAGTGATACATTCTTTACAATACAATATACATATAGGATCCAAAGGCATCCAAAACCCTATCCAAATGACCTGGATTAGTCAACAATCCTAATTCCTTAACCGGAAATAGAAAACCATCGGCAAAAAACCATGTGCCAAAAAATCGCTCAACAATGGACACGAAAAACGAGGCAAAAATGTGACATGTTTCCCGATGCAAATAATATAACACATACCAAACATTCTCCCACTTGTTTTTTTCTTTGCATAGAGGGGGTTACAGGGTTACATAGTTAACAATCCAGGGCAGCAATGCCCATGGATCCTCTACACCAAGAGAACTTCTCAGTGCTCACAGATTTTGTTAATGATTCTGTAACATTCTTCAAAGTATCCACCTTCATCAACAACACTTTCTTTGCTTCAACCATTTCTCTCACAAAGTGATATTGAATATCAATATGCTTTGTCTTTGAATGATAAACCGGGTTCTTCGCCAGAAAAATTGCACTCTGACTATCAAAATCTATCCTTACAGCTTGTTGTACCAACTCGATACCTAAACACAATCTTTGTAACCATATTGCTTCCTTACTTGCATGAGTGGCTACCATGTATTCAGCTTCTGTAGTTGAAAGAGCCACTACAACATGTCTTTTTCTCATCCAACTTATGCTCCTCCAAACAGATTAAACACATACCCGCTTGTAGATCTCTTACGATCCAGATCTGTAGCCCAGTCTGCATCCACAAAGCCATGTATATCCAACACTATGTCCAATATCAGTCTTCATTGGTAGCACAATCCATAGCTAGCAGTGCCATGAAAATGCCTGAAAACTCCTTTTACTATTGTCCAATGCTCCTTCCCTGGTTTTGACATATACCTGCTCAAAACTCCCACTGCATGTGCAATGTCTTCTCTAGTACAAACTGTTTCATACATCAAACTGCCAACTGCACTCACATATGGAACACGAGACATGTACTCCTCCTCTTCCTATGTCTTGGGACACTAATCCACAGATTACTTTACACCAACAGGATAGGAACCTTGACCGATTTGCATTCCTTCATATTAAACCTCTGCAATATTGTCTCGACATATTTTCTCTTATTTAACCAGAGTTTCCTCTTTTTCCTATCTCTTTTAATTTCCATGCCCAAAATGAAATTTGAAGCACTGAGATCCTTCACGTCAAATTTAGAGGACAATTGAGTTTTCACATCTTGGATAATCTCCTTGTTGTTTCCAATCAGCAACATGTCATCCACATACAAGACCAAATAAATCAAATGATCGCCAATTAATTTAATATACACAAAATGATCCTCTTTGCTTCTTATGAAACCAAGTCCCAACATATAAGTATCAAATTTTTGATACCTCATCCTTGATGATTGTTTTAAACCATACAGGGACTTTTTCAGCTTGCATACCAGCTCCTTCTTTCCCTTCACAGTAAATCCTTCTGGTTGCTTCATACAAATTTCTTCTTCCAGATCCCCATGTAGGAATGTTGTCTTCACATCCATGTATTCTACTTCAAAATCAAATGCAGCAGCAACAAATAACAAAAATATTATAAAGGTTAACTTGGCAACAGGAGAAAAAATCTCATCAAAATCAATTCCCTTAACCTGGGAATAACCCTTTGGTACTAACTGAGCTTTGTATTTCTCCACTTTTCCTTCTGCATTCAGCTTCTTTTTAAATACCCATTTGTTGCCAATGGAATTTCTTTCAGTCGACAACTCCACTAGATCCCAAGCCTGATTATTATCCAAGGATTCCATTTCTACGTCCATGGCCTTTTTTCAGAGATTTCCATCCTCTGAATCCACTGCCTCCCTAACACTTCTAGGATCATCATCAGTGATAGACAAATCAAAATTTGAATGGAAATAAGATGGACTATACCTTTTCAGTAGCCTTCTTTCTCGAACCAATCTCCTCAATACTGGAGTATGAGGATCTTCTTCTTCTAGTTCATGTTCTTCTGTAGTGTCTAATTCATCATCCTTTAAATCAAACTCTATTTTCTATGGTTCTTCCTTGATTGGTAGGGCTTCATATTTAAAAACATCCTTCATTTCTCTAAATACCATATCTTGGTTATACACTTCCTTATTAGTTTATGGGTTCCAAAGCTTATAACCTTTGATACCATCTTTATATCCAATAAAGATACACTTTTCAACCTTATTATCTAGCTTACTCTTGTTTTCCTTTGGAACATGAACATATGAATCATAGTTAAATACCTTAAGATGTGTGAGAGAAGTTTTCTTACCAATCCATACCTCTTGTGGAGTCCTGTCATCCAGCGCTAATGAGGGTGATTTGTTGATCAAGTAACATGCAGTACCCACTGCCTCTGCCCAGAATTTTTCCCTAACATAATACCACTGAGCATGCACCTTTCTTTTTCTATCAGCGTCTTGTTCATCCTTTCTGAAACTCCATTCTATTGAGGCGTATATGGAGTAGTCTTATGCCTTGCTATACCACACTTCTTATAGAATTCTTCAAATTCATTCCAGCAGAACTCTCTGCCATTATTCATCCTCGGCACCTTAATTTTTTTCTCTGTTTGATTCTCAACAAGAGACTTAAACTCTTTAAACCTGTCAAAGACTTCATATTTCTTCATGAGGAAATATATCCAAGTATTCCTCAAGAATTCATCTATAAATGAGACATAGTACACAGATTTTCCCAATGATGGGCCTGACACAGGTCCAAAAACATCATTGTGAACTAGTTGTAAAATTCCTTCTTCCCTCATTGCACTAGAGGGGAATCTTACCATATTTTGCTTCCCATATACACAATTTTCACAGAAATAAAAATCCAAAAAGTAGTTAGACATACCTACAAACATACCTTTATCGTGTAGTAGTCGAAGACCCTTCTCTCCGATATTCCCCAGTCTTTGATGCCACAGCATAACCTTTTCTCCAGAGACTCTAGGAGTTCTTTCTTCTTCAAGTCCAATATCAAGAACAATGGAACTATTACACCTATCACTAATAATTCTTACTTGTAGCTTATATAGATTTCCAAACCGAACTCCCTTCAACAACACCGTTGCTCCTCGAACCGTCCTGCAGGTTTCCTTTTCAAATATTGTTTTTACCCCTGCATCATCCATTTTTCTTACAGAAATCAAATTTATGGCCAACCCTGGGATGTGTAGAACACTAGGTAGTGTTCTAATCCTTCCATCTATGAGCCTTAACTTGACTTTTCCTCTACCTATGATTTTGTTTGTGGAATCATCGCCTAGGAAAAAATTACCTCCATCATACCTTTCATATTCACAAAACCACTCCCTGTGGGTAGTCATATAAAAGGATGCACCTGAGTCAACCAACCATGCCTCATGATATACATGTGTGCTTGAAGAAGCCAAGTACACATCCCCTCCTTCTTCCTTGGAGGTATTTTCTTCTGTAGAAGGTGATTCTTCATATCCCTTCTTTTTTTCAACTTTGGATCTACATTTCTTCTTGTAGTGCCCTTCTTTTCCACATCTCCAACTTACCTTTATAAACTTTCCAGGAGATTTAGATCTACCCTTAGACTTAGATCTCCCACTTGAGAACTTAGATCTATTTCTTTCCTCGGAGCGTCCTCTTGCAACTAATGCGTCTCTGTTATGTCCTTCCATAATTTTTCATCTCATCTCCTCTAACAATAAGGATGAGACCACTTCATCAAACTTTAATGCAGATGTATTACTACCTATGGCCACAACCAGACTATCCCACAAGTCTGGTAAAGAACACAGTAAATTGATACACTTATCTTCATCTAAAATTTTAATCTCAACAGATACTAACTGACTAACCACAGTATTGAAGGTGTTCAAATGCTCTGCCACCGAGTCTCCATCTCTCATCCTCGGGTTATACAACTTCTTTCTCAGGAATAGTTTATTTACTATGGACTTAGACTGATACAACTTCCCCAACTTATCCCATAAATCCTTGGTTGTAGCTTCCTCTAACACATTCAGTAATACTGAATCTGAGAGACACAGTTGGATTGTGCTCTTCGCCTTCTGATCCAACTTTTTCTAGTCATTTGTTGAAGTTCATGTAGGTGTAGTACATGGATCTACCACGATCCACTGATCTTTTTCCACCAACGGATCTTCCATCTTGAGCTTCCACAACTCAAAACTTTGCCCAGTAAACCTCTCGATCTCCATTTTGGAATTGCTCGCCATTTATTTTCACCTGAAAAATCAATACCACGGATCTCCCATTGTAACAAGGATTATCACAGTCCTGAGCCAAATCCTTGACCACAAAGGCGTCCCCCTAAAGCCAACAAAGCTCTGATACCAACTGTAGATTTTAACCTCTTACAATATTTACTACAAATAGATTTTCAGTAAAAGAACAGAAAAGATACAATGGAAAATATAAATATTACACGAAAAATTTTCCCCTGGAAACCCAAGCCGGGAAAACCAGCATATTCTATAGTCATTCATAGTGATACATTCTTTACAATACAATATACATATAGGAGCCAACGGTATCCAAAACCCTAACATGATGACCTGGATTAGTCAACAACCCTAACTCCTTAACCGGAAATAGAAAACCATAGGCAAAAAACCATGTGCCGAAAACCGCTCAACAATGGACATGAAAATCGAGGAACCACGAAAAATGAGGCAAAATGTGACATGTTTCCCGAGGAAAAGAATATAACACATACCCAACATTCTCCCACTTGTTGTTTTCTTTGCATACAGGGGGTTACAGAATTACATAGTTAACAATTCAGGGCATCAATGCCCATGGATCCTCTACACAAGAGAACTTCTCAGTGCTCACATATTTTGTTAATGAATCTAAAACATTCTTCAAAGTGTCCACCTTCATCAACAACACTTTCTTTTCTTCAACCATGTCTCTCACAAAGTGATATTGAATATCAATATGCTTTGTCTTTGAATGATAAGTCAAGTTCTTTGCCAGAAAAATTGCACTTTGACTGTCACAATATATCCTTACAGCTTGTTGTACCCCAATACCTGAACACAATATTTGTAACCATACTGCTTCCTTACTTGCATGAGTGGATTCCATGTATTTATCTTATGTAGTTGAAAGTGCCACTA
The DNA here is from genome assembly GCA_009831015.1 of Picea engelmannii. Classification (NCBI taxonomy): domain Eukaryota; kingdom Viridiplantae; phylum Streptophyta; class Pinopsida; order Pinales; family Pinaceae; genus Picea; species Picea engelmannii. The sequence goes on from ML776613.1 coordinate 442,105, forward strand.
CAACATGTCTTTTGCTCATCCAATTTATTTATTCTCCAAACAGATTAAACACATACCCACTTGTAGATCTCCTACAATCCAGATCTTCATCCCAGTCTACATCCACAAAGCCATGTATATCTAACACGTTGTCCAATCCTAGTCTTCCTTGGTAGCACAATCCATAGCTAGCAGTGCCACGCAAATACATGAAAACCCTTTTTACTTTTTTCCAATGCTCCTTCCCTAGTTTTGACATATACCTGCTCAAAACTCCCACTGCATGTGCAATGTCCGGTCGAGTACAGTCCATTGCATACATCAAACTACCAAGTGCACTTGCATATGGAACATGACACATGTCCTCCTCCTCTTCATGTTTCTTGGGACACTGATCCATAGATAACTTTACACCAACGGGAATAGGAACTTTGATCAGTTTACATTCCTGCATATTAAACCTCTGCAATATTGTCTCGGCATATTTTCTATGATTTAACCAGAGTTTCCTCTTTTTCCTATCTCTTTTAATTTCCATGCCCAAAATGAAATTTGAAGCACTGAGATCCTTCATGTCAAATTTTGAGAACACCTGAGTTTTCACATCCTAGATAATCTCCTTGTTGATTCCTATCCGCAACATGTCATCCACATACAAGACCAAATAAATCAAATGATCACCAATTAATTTAAAATACACACAATGATCCTATTTACTTCTTGTGAAACCAAGTCCCAACATATAAGTATCAAATTTTTGATATTGCATCCTTGGTGATCATTTTAAACCATACAGGGACTTTTTCAGCTTGCATACCAGCTCCTTCTTTCACTTCACAGCAGGTCCTTCTAGTTGCTTCATATAGATTTCTTCTTCCAGATCCCCATGTAGGAATGTTGTCTTCACATCCATCTGTTCTACTTCAAAATCAAATGCAACAGCAACAGATAAAAAAAATATTGTAGAGGTTAACTTGGAAACAGAAGAAAAAATCTCACCAAAATCAATTCCCTCAACCTGGAAATAACCCTTTCTTACTAACCGAGCTTTGTATTTCTCCACTTTTCCTTCTGCATTCAACGTTTTTTTAAATACCCATTTGATGCCAATGGGATTTCTTCCATTCATGAACTCCACTAGATCCCAAGCCTCATTCTTATCCAAGGATGTTATTTCTTCGTCCATGACCTTTTTCCAGAGATTTACATCCTCTGAATCCATTGCCTCCCTCACAGTTCTAGGATCATCATCAGTAATAGACAAAGAAAAATTTGAACGGAAACCAGATGGAGTATACCTTTTCAGTATCCTTCTTTATCGAACCGATCTCCTCAATACAAGAGTATGAGGATATTCTTATTTTAACTCTTGTTCTTCTGTAAAGTCTGATTCATCATCCTTTAAATCAAACTCTATTTTCTCTGGTTCTTCCTTACTTGGTAGGACTTCCTTTTTAACAACATCCTTCATTTCTCTAAATACCACATCTTGGTTATACACTACCTTATTAGTTTTTGGGTTCCAAAGCTTATAACCTTTGAGACCATCTTTATATCCAATAAATATACATTTTTCAGCCTTCTTATCTAGCTTACTCACGTTTTCCTTTGGAACATGAACATATGCATCACATCCAAATACCTTGATATGTGTGAGAGAAGGTTTCTTACCAGTCCATACCTCTTGTGGAGTCTTGTCATCCAGCACTGATGAGGGTGATATGTTGACCATGTAACATTCAGTACCCACTGCCTCTGCCTAGAATTCTTTCCCTAACCTAGCACCACTGAGCATGCAGCTTTCTTTTTCCATCAGCGTCATGTTCATCCTTTCTGCAACTCCATTCGGTTGAGGTGTATATGGAGTATTCTTCTACCTTTCTATACCACACTTCTTACAGAATTCTTCAAATTCATTCCCGCAGAACTCTCCGTCGTTATCTTTCCTCGTCACCTTAATTATTTTCTCTGTTTGATTCTCAACAATAGCCTTAAACTCTTTAAACCTGTCAAAGACTTCAAATTTATTCCTAAGGAAATATATCCAAGTATTCCTTAAGAATTCATCTATAAATGAGACATAGTACACATATTTTCCCAATGATGGGACCAACACAAGTCCAAAAACATCACTATGAACTAGTTGTAAAATTCCTTCTGCCCTCGATGCACCAGAGGGGAATCTTACATGATTCTACTTCCCATATACACAATGTTCACATAAATCAAAATCCAGAGAGTAGTTAGACATACCTTTAACCATACCTTTACCGTGTAGTAGTTGAAGACCCTTCTCTTCGATATTTCCCAGTCTTTGATGCCTTGGCATAACCTTTTCTCCAGAGACTGTAGGATTTCTTTCTTTTTCAACTCCAATATCAGGAACAATGGAACTATTACACCCATCACTAATAGTGCTTCCTTGCAGCTTATACATAGTTCCAAACCGAACTCCCTTCAACAACACCATTGATCTTCGAACCATCCTGCAGGTTTCCTTTTCAAATATTGTTTTTACCCCTACATCGTCCATTTTGCTTACATAAATCAAATTTATGGCCAACCCTAGGATCTGTATAACACTAGGTAGTGGTCTAATCCTTTCATCTATGAGCCTCAACTTGACTTATCCTCGACCTATGATTTTGGTTGTCGAGTCATCACCTAGGAAAACATTACCTCCATCATACCGTTCATATTCACAGAACCACTCCCCATGGGGAGTCATATGAAAGGATGCACCTGATTCAACCAACCATGCCTCATGATCTGCATGTGTGCTTGAAGAAGCCAAGTACACATCCCCTCCTTCCTTGGAGGTCTTTTCTTCTGTTGAAGGAGATTCTTCATATCCCTTCTTTTTCTCAACTTTGGATATACATTTCTTGTTGTAGTGCCCTTCTTTTCCACATCTCCAACATACCTTTACAACATTTCCAAGAGATTTAGATCTACCCTTAGACTTAGATCTCCCACTTGAGAACTTATATCTATTTCTTTCCTGCGAGCATCCTCTTGCAAATAATGTGTATGTGCTCTACCCTTCCATATTCTTTTGTCTCATCTCCTCCAACAACAAGGATGAGACCACTTCATCAAACTTCAAGGTAGTTGTATTACTACCTATGGCCACAACCAGACTATCCCACGAGTCTGGTAAAGAACACAACAAACTGGTACACTTATCTTCATCTGAAATTTTAATCTCAATAGATACTAACTAACTTACCACAGTATTGAAGGTGTTCAAATGCTCTTCCACCGAGTCTACATCTCTCATCCTCAGGTTATACAGCTTCTTTCTCAAGAATAGTTTATTTACTAGGGACTTAGACTGATACAACTTCCCCAACTTATCCCATAAATCCTTGGTTGTAGCTTCCCTTGACACATTCAGTAATACTAAATATAAGAGACACAATCGGATTGTGCTCTTCGCCTTCCGATCCAACTTTTTCTAATCATCTATTGAAGTTCTTGTAGGTGCGGTACATGTATCTACCATGATCCACTTATCTCTGTCCACCAACAGATCTTCCATATCGAGCTTCCACAGCTCAAAACTTTTCCCATTAAACTTCTCAATCTCCATTTTTTAATTTCTCACCATTTATTTTCACCTAAAAAATCAATACCACAGATGTCCCATTGTAACAAGGCTTATCACAGTCTCAAGCCAAACCCTTGACCACAAAGATGTCCCCCTAAAGCCAATGAATATTTGATACCAAATGTAGATTTTAACCTTGTACAATATTTACTACAAACAGATTTTCAGTAAAAGAACAAAAAAGATACAATGGCAAATACAAACATTACACAAAGATTTTTCCCATGGAAACCCAAACGAGGAAAACCAGCTTATTATATATTCATTCATAGTGATACATTGTCTACAATACAATATACATATAGGAGCCAGCGGCATCCAAAACCCTAACCCAATGACCTGGATTAGTCAACAACCCTAATTCCTTAACCAGAAATAGAAAACCATCGGCAAAAAACCATGTGCCAAAAAACCGCTCAACAATGGACACGAAAATCGAGGCAACATGAAAAACGAGGAAAAAATGCAACACGTTTCCCAAGGAAAAAAAATTCTCGGGGTCATTTCCCCCGAACCTCTGCGCAAGGGGACTTCGCCCCTCTGCACCCCCCTACACTCCCGGCGCAACGTAGACACTAATACTCATGCAAAGAATATAACACATACCCAACAGTGTTACACAATGCATTAACGTTATGTTTTAGGCATGTACATAAGATCATTACATGACGTCTATAATTAACAAATGAAGATGGAATTACACTCCATTCCCCATCAAAAGGGTGAGTATCATGGTTTATCAAAACCATAGGCTCAAAATGTTGATTCAATGGAAAAGGTGGATGGCCACTGAGTTCCACCTGGATCATACAAGAGCAAAGGGGATCTTAAAGTTGACACATAGTTATGTGTTTGGACCTGTGCATGCTCCATCAGTAGGTAAATATGTGTATTATGTTTCATTTATAGATGATTTCTCAAGGAATACATTGATTTATTTTCTTGGGAAGAAATATGAGGTATCTGATGAATTTAAAGAGTTTAAGGCGCTAGTAGAAAATCAGACATAGAAGAACATAAAGGTGTTGGGGACAGATAATGGTGGAGAATTTTGTGGGAATGAATTTGAAGAGTTCTATAAGAAGTGTGGTATAGCAAGGCAGAAGACTACTCCATACACACCTCAATAGAATGGGGTTGCAGAAAGGATGAACAGTATGTTGATGCAAAAAGCAAGAAGCATGCTCAGGGGTATCGAGTTAGGACATGAATTCTAGGCAGGGGCAATGGGTACTACATGTTACCAGGTAAATAGATCACCCTCATCATCGTTGGTGGACAAAAATTTGTATAATGTATGGACTAGTAAGAAACCCTCTCTTGAACATCTCATAGTGTTTGGTTTTTATGCTTATGTAAATGTTCCAAAGAAAAACAAGAGTAAGTTGGATAATAAAGTCGAAAAGTGTATCTTTATAGGTTATAAAGATGGTATGAAAGGTTATAATCTTTGAAACCCATAAACCAAGAAGATTGTTTACATTTGGGGTGTTGTTTTAGAGAGGTTAAAGATGTTCTCAAATAGGAATTCCTATCAAGGCAAGAAGAACCTGAGAAAATGGAGTTTGAGCTAGATGATGCAGAATCTGAATCAATGAAAGAAGATGAATCAGAAGAAGAAAAACCTCATACTCCAGTATTGAGGAGATCAATGAGGGAAAGAATACAACTAGAAAGGTATATTCCATCTGATTTTTGTGCTAATTTTACTTTATCTATTATTGATGATGATCCTAGAACTGTCAGGGAAGTAGTAAATTCAGAGGATAGTAAACTCTGGAAAAAGGCCATGGTTGAAGAGATGGATGCCTTGGATAAGAATAAGGCATTGGATCTAGTTGAGTTTCCAACTGAAAGAAATGTCATTGGAAGCAAATGGGTGTTTAAGAAGAAGTTGAATGCAAAAGGAAAAGTGGAGAAATACAAAGCTCGGTTAGTAGCAAAAGGTTATTCCCATGTAGAGGGGATTGAATTTGGTGAATTTTTTTCTCATGTTGCCAAGTTAACTTCTATTATATTTATTTTATTTGTTATTGTTGCTTTTGATTTTGAAGTAGAATAGATGGATGTGAAGACAACATTCCTGCATGGGGATATGAAAGAAGAAAACTACATGAAGCAGTCAGAAGGTTTTGTAGTGAAGGGAAAGGAAGAGTTGGTATGTAAGCTAAATAAGTCACTATAAATTCCGAAGTAATCACCTAGGATGTGGTACCAAAATTTTGACACATACATCCTTGGACTGGGATTTGTGAGAAGCAGAGCTAATCATTATGTATCTTCCAAGCAGGATGATAATCACTTCATTTATTTAGTGTTGTATGTCGATGACATGTTGTTGCTAGGAAACAACATGGATGTAATCAAAGAGGTGAAATGCAAATATCCTCCAAATTTGACATGAAGTATCTCGAGGGTGCTAACCTCATTATGGGAATGGATATTAAAATAGATCGATCAAATAGGAAACACTATCTGAATGAGAGAAAATATGTTGAGACGATATTACAGAGGTTTAATATGCAGGAAAGTAAACCATTGAAGGTTCCTATTCTTGTAGGTGTAAATTTATTTGCAGATCAGTGTCCCGAGACACAAGAAGAGAAAGAGGACATGTCTCATGTTCCATATGCTAGTGCAATTGGTAGTTTAATGTATTCAATGGTTTGTACTAGAACAGACATTTTACATGCAATGGGAGTTTTGAGCAGGTATATGTCAAAACCAGGAAGGAGCATTGGACAAAAATAAAAATGGCTTTCAATTATTTTCATGGAACTTCTAGTTGTGGATTGTTCTACCTAGGAAGACCAGGATTGAACAGAGTGTTGTACATACATGGTTTTGTTGACACGGACTGGGCTGGAGATCTAGATTGCAGAAGATCTACAAGTGGGTATGTGTTTAACCTATTTGGAGGAGCAATCAGTTGGATGAGAAAATGTAAGACACCCAATCCCCTAAGTACTCTCTAAGGGATTGGATCTCAAATTTTTCACTTCATTTCCCTAGACTCAAACCCCAATTAAAGTATTGCATCATCTCATGCTCATCAAGATCTTTAGAACGACTCTAACCATGCTCAAATTTGATTCCTAGACCAAGAGTTATGGATCCCTAAAGTGCTAGGCCTTACTATCAAATCCCCCTCAATCCCATGTGGTCCACTTGGCACATACGTGGTTTCTTACATGGCTAGTGTCGCGGTACCCACATGGTAATTTATCCACCAAAGTCCCAGCCTATCGACATGTTGGCTCCCATGGTTTTCCCACACTCAGCACCACTTAACACTCTTCTAATATTTGATGTTCCAGGGGCTCTAGCCCACTAGGAATATTGGCTCACTGGGGTACCAGAATATTGGTCCCCGGTGGGTAAACCAATATCCATGCCAACCTCAAGTGCTCATGTCAATAGTTTGATTGGCACTTAGGACGCACGGCCCTACCAAGACCTACTACTTGGTTCAAATTACCAAATCACTCTAATATGTGCATCAATATCCACTTCACATGTGCACCAACCATGACACGCCATGTCATCATTGAACAAAAATACTCACCCAACCAGGTGTTGACACCTGGCCATTTCTTAAACTCTTATTAAGTTAATAAATCAATATTACCTTGAAATCCAACTACTTAGGATTTATTTATTTTAATACTCATTATGGATAATCAATCTTCATCAAATCAATATCTCACGTGAAAATATTGTTGACTTAAGCTAATTCATCGGCCCAGTAATACCAGGGATTTATTTTACCCCGAGAGTATTACCTACCACACATGTATGAATGCCATTTCTTAAGTCCCGTGAAATATTAGCATTGAAACCTTATATTATAATTCGTCGAGATTTGCTATTGATATTTTATCATATGATGCATCGGCCATCAGGGAAATCAAACATACGTATCTACCATCTCCACCTCCATCTCCCAATTCCCAACAGCTAAGTGAAGTTATATATTATTATTTTATTTAAAATGTTTTGTATTATGCTCACTTTATCTAATTGGCACCCGAGGATTTCATGTGGCACGTGAGATTTACCATCTCCCTTTCTCGATGCTGACAATTAAGTGGAGTTAAATATTAATAAATATTAATAATCTATATTATTCATATTTTATTAATAGGTCATCAGTGATCTCTCATAACAAACACACATTACAAATTCAATATCCCGATGCCTGAAAACTATAGCTCTGGAATTCAAATAATAATATTTTATATTATTTCCATTTCATTTGTTGGCCACCGAAGATTTCTCGTAAAAACTTCCCATTACCAAACTCAATCCCTCGATGCCCAATGGCTATAGTTTTGATTATTTAAAAATATTATTTATATTTTGTTTAATTTATTTACCAAGCACCTTGGATTTCACATAGTAAATGTACCTTGCAAATTCAATCTCTCAATGCCCGAGAATTATAGCTTGGAATATTTAATAATATTAATTTTAGTATGTTTATATCAATAATCGGCCACTGGTGAATCCTTGTCACATGCTTCTTATTATGGAAATATTCCCCTACAGACAGGTGGATTTTCTCTTGGAGTATAAACCCCTCTACCAAGATAGAAAACTGACATTGGACACTACTATTCCTATAGATTAACTTTATCCATTGAAAAAGAGAGAAGGAGGGATAGTATGATGTACCTCACTTTCGAATTTTTTCCGAGCTGCTCCAATCTGCGAGTTTCGAACAGTACCTGCAATGGACAACAAAAGACAAATGACTATCTCCTACTCTAATGGATTAGACAAAATCAATTTATCTATGAAGATTAAGACAATCATAGACAAGTACATGTAACCACATACTAGAAGGAAATAGGCCAAATATATTAATGAGAAATTTAAAAAGGAAACTTGCAATCCTCAGATGATGTTCTAGCGGCCTCTCCAAGTCCTCCTCGTCCAACCCTTGCTCGAAAGATCCACAATCAGAATAACAATGCTTTGTTGATTTCTTCCTCTCTCGTTCACCATGAGAATGCCTCCATTTATAGCCTTTGAGAGGCTTAACCACCTTGGTTATATTTTGAATTACTTGAGGATATGGCTCCAATAGTTGTGATATCTCCCTTAGATGCAACCTAATGGTTAGATTCGAGCCAAACCAACTCGATCCATTCATAGTTGTCCTTAGAAGAAAAAGGGATTTCTTCCAAGGTTTGCTAAACCAATTCAACGCTCCCTTACAATGGGCAACAGAGTGCTAGAACACTCCTTGCTAGATAGACAAAGAGTGCTAGCGGTCCCTATATATGAGTAGGGGAGCGTTGATCTTTCCAAAATTTTCCAAGATGATCAATTCTCATAGAAAAACCTTTGTTTCGACTGTCAGGTGATAGGACTTCTTCTTCTAACATGTTTTAGGGGTTGTATCAAGAGTTTTCATCATGTCGTTCGCAATGTGACCCTTATGGAATGAGAATGTGACACTTACGACACTTGCAAAAATGAGAATGTGACATTATCAAAGTGAGGAATTTTGATGTGTAACAGACTGCCCCCCAAAGTGTTAAGTCAGGAAATGAAAGTTGTTGGTTGAAACACTTTGTAGATTCTTCGAAGCAAGGGTGTGGAGTTAAGGAACTTGGTAGAAGTTGCAGACAACCATCAAAAAGTGTTAATATGTATTCCAATATCGAGGTAGGAATACCTATGCTCGGACTATAAGTAACTCAAAGTATGGCCACCAATACATACACTCCGAATCCATATTGACTAAGGGTATGGCCACCAGAGATACAATGTGGATCCATAATTCTATGACATGAATTGATTGTAGCCATGGAAAATACACAGTGGAGCTATGAGATGATAAAACATAGCCACGGGACAATACAATGTGGATCTATGTGACAGTATAGGTATCAGCATGCTCAAATGAATTCCTTCACATCCTGGGTAGAACAGATAACAGAGAGAATTCTCAATCTAGGGTCTTCGTCCCAATTCAAATATGGTATAAATCTAGCCATGTGAATAGATGATTTGATGTTGAACATGGTATAAACCACTTGATTACCGGTCATTGAGGTAAACCATTAACAAGTATGAGGGAAATCACTAATGATGTCAATGACTCCCAAGGTACCCTAGTACATTCCAGCGAATGTGAATAAGTGAGTTGAGGTGGAATATTCATGGAATCATTCAATCAAAGGTCAATGATGTAAACCTACTGTCAGAAGCGAGGAGGCATTCCATTGACGCATGCAGGTCCCAAGGTCCTAATTGGTTTCTAAGTCTAATTATCGGATGATGTGTTGAAGTCGACAAGAAAAGACTCGTTGAAGGAGGGCCTTGATGTATCCCCCATCATCGACACAAAACTGACACGGGAAAGTGATAAGTTATAGCAGATGAACATAGACTGACATGGGTATGGAAATTGGTAATTGTGTAGATTTTTGACTCTCGAGGCGAAAACTTCCCTAGAACACTGAGGCACAACAAGAGACTTGGCAGCATAAACGTAGAGAGGACCAAAACGTAATGCAGCGAGTGTTGAGGAATTATTTGTATGGGTCAAAGGAGTGGAAAGACTCGTAGGATTGGCTCAGTGCAAAGGTTTAGCAGATTATCCAAGTGTTCAGTGTGGGCGTTAAAACAAGTGTCGTGTTCAAGGGCGACTGCAAGAGCTGCTTACAAAAGTTTTCAAGAAACTTGACCCACTTCCTTCAATTTTTTCCACCATCCAGATAGATGAGTACCTCTTTTTAATTTAACGAGTTGGAGAAGGATAACACATGCTCGAAATAACTCACCTTATGTAAATTCCTCCTTCCTTTATTTAACGAACTGGAAGAAGTAAGGGTTTGTTTCCAAATGGATCCTTCAATGTGTAGTTTAGCGAGTCTAGAGATAGAAAAATCGGTGGTTTTTCATGTTTAGAGAGTCTGAAAAGAACTTGAAGACGACTCCAAGGTTGTCCTTTTTCGTAATTTTGGTCCCCGAGGTCCAAAAAAGAGATAAACTGTTACTCGGAAGACACCCTTTCGAACCTTTTAACGACTGTGAAAGGAAGCAATATCACTCAGCAATCTTTTCATGTTTAGAGACTCTGAAAAGAGCTTAAAGGAGACTCCAGGGGGTTCTTTTTTCATATAACCTTTACGAGTCTAAAAAAGGGATAAAAGTATACTCAGTTACATTCTCATGTATTTGTGAGCATGAGAAAGAACAAAGACTAAGCTAATTGGCGTTACAAGGTCATCAAAAAAACTCTGCTCAAATTCTTGTACAAACAAGTTGTTCTGGGCAAAAGGCATTAGTAATTTCTCGAGAAATGACAAAAAAACCCAAAAATAAACTTTATAATAAGGAGAAATTGACAAATTTGAACATATCAAATATCAAATTAAGGAAAAAATTCATTTTTACCTTTGTTTTTACTATTCTCCTCTCCTCTTTGAGTTTTTGCCTCTTTTAGAGCATTTTTCGAGCATTGATTGCGGGGGTTGTGGGAGACCGTCTTTGAAATTGTCTAGATCGAGTTGGTTGCTTCCTCCTCCTCATTATTTTCCATGTCTTTTTATTGCACTTCAGCCTTTATTTCTTGTGCTTAGGCTCCTTAAGAATCCCTAGAGCGTCGAACTGGATCAGCGCTCCCTCAAGGCATAGAGGGGAGCATCGATCATGATTTCAACACCTTGGTATGGGTGTTGAGGGAGTGCTAGCGCTCTGGTTTCTTCCTTAAAGGAGCGCTAGGCATAAGATTTAAAAAAAATGATTTCTAGGCTATAAAGAGGTAATTTTTTACTTTGAAAACTTAGCTAATGATGATTAATTGATGTATTTTGCAAGTTTTCATGGTTTAAAATTATTTAAAAGTTTGAATAAATCCCATTGACACCCAAATCGCGCTCGTTTGTTCCTACTACCCTTGAAATCTTATGTGTTGGTTCCTTGTTCAGTTTTTAGTGCAGGTATTGAATGAACCCTAAGTGGCACATAGTCTCGGCCACCATTATCAACAAAGGGCAGTTAGGGCTCGATGATACCATCACGAGAGCAGTGGAAGCTTCAGAGGGAAGAGCCAATAGGGATTGATTTGTTCACATCCATACTAGATATCAGGGAGATATTCATCAGGGGCGAGTGGTATGATTTCATTTGTACTTTCAATGGACACCATACGAAAATGACTCTGATTTTTGCACAGAACTTTGATGGATTCCAGACACAATTCAAGGATGTAATCATCCATGTAAGAGATCATTATATTGCATCATCATGCGCTATCCCTATTAGTGGTGAGAGGCAGTTCAAGAAAGGGAAGTTACCAGCTGAAATGTGCAACCAGATCCTAGTAGTAGAGCATTAGATCCCAGACTGGAGCCAAGGCATCATGATCCAATGGATGAGAGAGGAATGGAGGGGAATCATGTCGACAATATAGAGGTACATAGCTGGAAAAGGTAGGCTTTTAGTTTTCCATTGCTAGCATCTCATATTTCTCATGCATTTAAACGGTGACAAGGATATGAACCTCCCATTCTACCTTCTGAAAAGCCTAACCAAGATTGTCAAACGAGTCCAGAAATATCCACAAAGTGCTCATAGGAGCTTCTACAATCAGTGATTTGTTCTATATGCTCTCAATTAAGTGAAAATCTCTTGGGCACAACTTTTAGTATCTCTAGGATTACAATATGAAGATCCAAACACTCAGGAATCGTCAGAACATGAAATTGAAGGTCCCCAGGTAGCTAGGGTTTCCACAGAGCCTGGAAGTTCATCAAAAACCATCCAGCATTCCAAAGAACAAAACTGGCCTACAAAGAGAAGGGTTGGATCTGTAAAAGGAAGATCCATTACTCCAGAAAAATATGAAATACCTCAAAGGCAATTGAGGTCATCCATAGTGAAACAGAGGGCCAGAGAAGGTGATAAAGTGCATGTGAGAAAGATTAAAAAACAGGTTTGTCCAGTAGTCTAACCATCTCCTGAGAAAATTGAGGTCGAACCTGTGCCCACTGGTATGCAGGTAGAAAAATCTCCTAAACTGAAACCAAGCAAACAATAGAAGAATAAGTAGGTTAGTCTTGAAGAATCTATAGTTGAATTTGTGCCATCTTACACACATATTGGAGAGCCTCCTGAGGAAAAATAGTGCAGAAAGAAAAATGGGATACATGTCCAAACCTATAGAAATATTTAGAAGAGAGAGGTCCATACCCAAAGCAATATTTAGAAGAGACTGGTCCAGAAATAGAGAATGCCCCAGAGAAAGATTTAGAAGAGATGGCTAGATCAAAGGCAGGGGGAAATGTTGAGAGTACATGAGATTGTCAAAGACATTATTAGAGACAAACCTAAGAATCCAAGGTATGATATGAGACCTAGGAAAATTGAGCTCTTAATTGATCTCAATAGGCCTGTTGTTGAGGAAGAGTATGAACTTAAAACTGAGAACAGAGTGGAAACAAAGATCAATCCTAAAGCTAAAGGTAACAAGGAAATGGAGGACAGTAATTAGTAGGTGGAAATCCTCAAACAGTAGAATGACAGTATGAGGCAATAGATTCAAGAACTTCAACAACAAAATCTAACACTTGAAATGCAACATTCCAAATTACAAAAAAAGTACCCAAACTTGCAAAAAAAACATCAAAAGACATGCATGTTCCTAAAGAAAATCATCTAAGTCTGTTGTTGTCAACAAGTAAGAGAATCTGAAGGATGTGCAAGTTTTTCTCCAATTAGTGGCATACGTGTGGATCCATGCGAGGTCAACAACAAGTTCCAGACTTTGAATATTTTTGTTGTCTAGCTCCTACACTTTGTTTATCATCAGTGACTCTAGTTTCAGTTAGAGAATCTTTTGTTTTAGTTTGAGATACTACAGCCAATTGTGATAAAATATCTTTTTGAAAAAACAATGTTTTGTTAGGTCGAAGTTATGGGCCTAGAAAAGGGGAGTTATCCCTACAAACTAGCATCTAAACTTTACTTCACTCAATGTAAAGAAGTGTTCTTGAAAAGTAATCATAATTGAATGGTGAAGTTTAATATCTACAGCTCTGAATGTAATGAAAAGATTAACCCAATAATTTAGGATCTGAGATAGGCTTTCAAATCCCATTGTTGGATAAATAGAAGAATATGGGAATGTAAAGGGGTTCATATTTTTGGGTGTATCAAGCTATCAGGATATAGACTGGGCTTATGAAGTGTAATATCTGCAAAGTTTTCTACTCGGTGAATATAATTTATGGTGAACAAACTGTCTTTCTCAATATTGCTTGTGTTTTATCCTTATTTGGATGCATGTTGAATGTTTTTCAAAGAAAATATTCTTTCTCTTTCAGCTAATGTGCTTACAACCTGTTGAGAAATGTACTCCAAGTATTGTTTTCAGTTTAATGCAATGTGTTAGATCTAAAATCTCCAGCTACAGCTGACAAATTGTATGTGTGTCAGTGTTTTTTTGTTTTACTTTTATATATTTTATCTGTTATACCAGAATGCATGCCACTGGCTAGGTGAAACATTGTAGTGAATATTGTGAAACAGTCCAACTAGATCCATTCTCTTGAAGCTCATCCATCAGCTGACCATCAAAACAAAAAAATCAAACTTATAAAAACCAATCATCCCAACAACTCAGGTGGCCTATCTCTACCCTTAGTAGTCAAGTGCATACCTTAGGACCAACATATTATGGCATCATTGTCAAGGAACAGAGTAACAAAGAAATATTTCCCTAGGAGAATGACAATGATCAAATCGGATCTTTGATGGTGAACAAAGATCAGGCACAAAACTAACTACCATGTTTCTCATGACGACTCCACTGACTGTAAATCCATTAAAGGAACCATGGCTCCCAAGAAGAGATTTAAGAAATCAAAATCTGAGCATACTAAATCCTAGAAATCCAACCTTGATCTTAATTGTGGCACAATAGCTTCTGATCCATATAGACAACTAATAAAATCCACACTTGCTCAGAGACATCCCTTATCATCCAAAGGTAGGCCTGCATATGAAAAGGTTGCCCCTGTCCTCAACAAGAAGAAACCTCAGATTATAATTTATTAAAATCCCCTTGTGATAAGACCTCAAATATCTCCAACTTCGACTTCTACCTCATCATCTCCTGAAGAAATCACCCCAGTATCACCTCCTAAGCCTCAAATCTCAGTTAAGATGGTTGTAAATAGGATGGAGGTCGTCATTATGGCCAGGTATGCACCATTAGTGTTGCCTCAAAACCTAAATGCATTTCCAATAGGAGACTACATGAAATACTTGCCTAGGTAGAATGGTGAAGGAGATGTCACTGATGAGGAGCATCTGGTTTCTTTTTACGACTTTCCTAACAATTTTAACATTGAATAGGTAGACATTTGGATGAGATTGTTTGTGCAGAGTCTGGATGGAGAGGTAAGGAAGTGGTTTCATGGTCTTCTCCCAGACTCTATTGCAGGTATTGAAGCATTGGATGAAGCCTTTCTAAAACAATGGGGAGATAGAAGGGATTACTTGTACTACATCACTGAGTTTGGGAATTTGAGAAGGAAGAATGGTGAGTCTATGTCAGATTTCACTAAGAGGTTTATTAAGATGTACAACAAAATCCCTGATGAGATCAAGCCAACTGAAACCTCGGCCAAGATCACATTTCCAAACGCATTTGATGCTGAATTTTTTCTCCTATTAAGGGAGAGAAGGTCCACCACTTTGTTATCTATGCAAGAGTTAGCCCTTAAGGTCGAATCTAATATTCTAGCATCAGTAAAATTAAAGACCAAATCTGATAGGGAGAAAAAGAAGTATAAATAAGAGGTTCCCTCTTCTTCTAACCCAACAGAATCTTACCCAAAACTTGATGAGATGACCAGAACATTGAAGAATTTGACTTCAGAGATAGCTAAATAAAATGGGAAGACAAACAACCAAATAGACCTTATTAGGAAGTTGTAAACAAAAACCCTAATCAGTTAGGAGACCCAATAATGCCCCTCAAATCATGCAGAGGGAAAGAAGTAATGTTGAAGATCAGAGGATTGTACCCCCTTTTCAAAACAATGAAGTTGAAGAGATGGAAGAAAGTAATGATATTGGAGATGATTATGCAGTCCTTTTTAATGAAGTTGACCACTATCCTAGTCACCTAACCCAGTAAGAGTATGAAATTTATCTAATGTCAAACTTTTTTGATGATGAAAAAAAGGGAGATGAAGTTGTTCAAAGTCATCCTCAAAAGAAGTATGATCTAAGGCCTAGGCCAGGGGTCCACAAAACAAATGTGCCAACTTAGAATAAGAAATCAGATCTTCCGCCCAAGCAAGGTCCAAACAAAGACACAAGAAACAAAGTAGATCAACAGCAACAGCCAACTAAACATGGTGTTTCAGAGGTGAAAGAAGTGGACAGACATGTAACTTCTTTTAATATAGAGCGTGAGTTAAGAAAAATCAATATTCTTGTACCTTTGTCAGAGTTCATGAAAAATGAGTTGTTTAAAAGGCCCATCGTGAATGTTTTTCTGCCACCTTATTTTGTTGTCTCATCTGATGCGATAAACCTGCAACATAAGAATCTTGCTATCATGGTTGGCCCACACATTGAAGATGGTTCTGATGCATCCCCACCTTTTTACATATCTTTGAATGTCGATGACAAAATTCTGCACAACTGCCTTATGGACTCTGGGGCCTCACACAATGTCATGGATGAGCTAGGGTTATAAATCACCAATCCATACCAATACCTTTACTCATTTGATTCTAAAAGGGTTAAATGTTTGGGACTAATTAAGGATCTGGTTGTTTCTCTATCTCAGTTGCCCATGAAAAGTGTTTTTATGGATATTGTTGTAGTTGATGTACCTCCCAAGTTTGGCATGCTTTTATCTAGGCCTTGGGCCAAGAATGTGGGAGGATCTCTACAAATGGATCTTACATATGCGCCCATCCCTATTTCTGGAGGAGAACATAGAATATTATACTAAGAATTCAGATTGGCTTACATTGTGAGTGATCATCAGAATCTAGGTAATCATCCTATCTACGTTGTAGAAGATGAAATTGGGTCGTATATTTTTTATATCAATGATGATGCTCCAAAATTATTGGTTAGCAAATGCGGTAACCTGCAAGAGATAGGCCAAGGAAATGAAATATGGAATATGTATTTTGATGGTTCATCTTCAAAGGAGAGATCTAGTGCTGGCATAGTCCTTATTTCCCTTTCAAAGGAAGTGGTTTCACTATCATACAAATTAGAATTTGAAACGACTAACAACGTAGCAGAGTATGAAGCCTTAGTGTTGGTGTTGAGAGCTACAAAAGATATGGCCATTGACAAATTGGCAATCTTCAGTAATTTTGAATTGGTTTTTAATTAGGTAAAGGACATTTATCATACAAAACATATGAGGCTAAGGCAATACAAAAATGAGGTATGGGACATAGTTAACAATTTCTTTCTGGCTTTCAATATTTCTTTTGTCCCCAGAGATGCCAATCAAATGGAAAACTCTTTAGCTCTAGTTGCTAGTACTTTTAGGCCTCCCATTGGTCCAAGTTTTAAATATGAGGTGGAGGTTAGACACAGAACAACCATACCGGACAATGTCAAACACTGACAGGTTTTCAGTGACGATCTAGAGCTCAAGAGATTTCTGCAAACCATGGATGAATTTTCAAATATATCTATTGACCAAGAAAATGAGAATGATGAAACAAAAAATCAGAAGGCACCTTCTTTTTTGAATAAGGTGGTTGGTCACAACATTGTGGAACTAAAAACAAATCACATTCCAAAGGGCTTAGTCCCACTGGAGAGACTTTTTGACAGCGATGATGTCTCCAAGAAAGTTGCAATTAAAATTTAGGAATAGGAGGTTGTAGATTGTAATATTGGGACAATTGTGTATCCCAAGATCATCAATATAGCCAAAGCACTGCCAAATGAGCATAGTGACAGGTATGTCGGCCTTGTGAAAAAATTTGCTTATATTTTTGCACGGTCTTATGAAGACTTGAAAACCTTTGACATTGAAATCATTCAACATAAAATTCCTTTGAAAGTGGGCTCTAATCCACTCAGGCAGAAAATTAGACAGTTTAACCCTCTATTGATTTCAATTATTGAAAAGGAATTAAAAAGGATACTTGATGCCAATATTATTGTGCCTTTGAGATATTCATATTGGGTGGCCAACTTGGTGTCGGTCAGGAAAAAAAAGTGGTGAAAATCGGTTATGTGTGGATTTCAGAAACCTTAATAGGTGTTCGTTGAAATACAACTATCCATTGCCCAAGATGGATCACATTCTGCAAAGGGTGGTAGGTTCTCACAGAATTTCCATGCTCAATGGTTATTCCAGGTACAATCAGATAACAATGTTCGAAGAAGACAAAGAAAAAACTACCTTCACTGCCCCATGGGGCACCTTCATGTATGACAAAATTCCCTTTGGCTTGATGAATGCAGAGGCCACCTTTCAAAGGGCCACAAACATTGCATTTGTGGGTGAAAAGGACAAGTTCATGGTGATATACCTGTTACACCTCAAAATTACTCACTTTGATAGTGTCGCAAGTGTCGTCATTACAAGTGTTGTAAGTGTCGCATCTTGTCTGCAAGTGTCGCATCTCGACCACAAGTGTTGCAAGTGTCACAAAAATCATACTGCCACCTTGCCTATGTCGTACCTCTAACAACATCATAGGGACACTTAAGACACCTCAAAGACTAGTTTTGAAGAAGAGAAATCAGTTGACAAGAAGTACAAGCCTTTTGCCATTAGAAAACCCACTCAAAAATGGATTTTGGAGAGGAGCGCTCCCCTACCCACTATCAGGGAGTGCTAGCGCTCCCTGAGCCTCTTTGGGGGAGTGTTTGAGTGCCTTGTGCACCCTTTTGGGGGAGCACTACTCTTTTCTAAGCAATTTTTGGGTTTGTTGAGACAAATCAAGGAAGAATCCCTCAATTCCTGAAGGTGGTTGGATTCAAATAGATGGTCAAGGCATGATCTTAGGGAAAATCCTCAACTGAAGGAGAGGAATACTCAACTTATCCCAAATATCTCTCAAGTGGTTGGGCCTCTCCAAGGTTATATAAGGAGGCCTCCTCATGGTGAAAGGGGGATGGAGATTGAGAATTACATCAAACTTATGATCTCATGAGTGAGATGTCATCAAAGCAATCAGTGGATATTACTTGAGCAAAAGGGTTCGACAAGGAGAACTGGAAGAAGTCGTTGCACCTTCATTCAAAGGATTGTAAGTACTTTTACTTATTCTCATTAATAATCAATGCTTGGCCTATTTCTTTCAAACTTATGCTTGTTCCATATGAGTTTGTCTGCAATAGATGGATCTATGTTTGAGCTTATCTCAGTAGAGTAGGAAGTCTTTTGTACCTTTGTTTGTTTTACAGGATTGACCTATCAGGGAGCTTAGGATCAAAGCTCAGCTAGGACTTTGCAAGGACAAACGTCGCTAATAAGGTACATATCTTTCTCCTTCTCTTTAATTTATTGGCATGATTAGATCTAAAAGGAAGTCAGTGTCCATGTTAAGCACTTTTCTGTCTTGGCCTTAGGAGTCTAGAGACCAAGAGGGAATCCACTTGTCCACAGGGGGATTCACCTACAACAATACCTTGATGACATCGCTATCTTTTCAAAATCTAATGATGAACATCTGCATCACGTGAAGCAAATATTTCAAAATGTAGAAGGTATGGAATCTCATTGAATCCCAAAAAATACCACTTTGCTATGTTAGTAGGAAAGATCCTAGGTCACATTAGATATGCAAAAGGGATAAAGATAGACCCAGAGAGAGTATATTTTATTCATAAAATTGACATCCCCAGAAACAAGAAGGCCATACAGTCCT
Organism: Picea engelmannii; assembly: GCA_009831015.1. Taxonomy (NCBI): domain Eukaryota; kingdom Viridiplantae; phylum Streptophyta; class Pinopsida; order Pinales; family Pinaceae; genus Picea; species Picea engelmannii. The sequence continues at coordinate 461,581 of ML776613.1, forward strand.
TCCTGGGAAAAATAAATTTCTTGTGGCAATTTATACCAAATTTTGTTGACATCATTAGGCCTATTACAAACATGTTGAGAAAGGATGCTCAAATCAAGTGGACACAGGAAGTAAGTTCATCCTTTGAAAGGATAAAGCAAGATCTAATTGAAGCCCATGTTGTAGTTAGTCTAGATTATTCCAAAGAATTCCTAATTTTCTATTTTTCCTCTGAGGAGACTATTGTTGTTGTATTGTTGCAAAAGAATGAAGACGGGTATGAACAGCCCATTGTATTTTTTAGCGAAACACTCATGGATGCAGAATTGAAATATGACATAATGGAAAAGAAGGCCTATGCCTTAGTGAAGGCCTTGAAATCCTTCAGGTTTTATGTTTTGCAGTCTAAGATAATCGCTTATGTCCCTAGCAGCATTATAAAGGAGTCCTTGTCCAGCCAGACAGTGACGGGAAGCGAGGCAAATGGATAGTCAAAATTCTGGAATCTGATCTGAACATAAATCCCACTAAACTAATCAAGGGACAAGGCCTTGCAAAACTGTTAGTTGATTCGAATTTTAAAGCGCTTGAATTGCACCATATCTTCAACCAATCAAATGCTCCACTGATATAGGCTGAAAAGAAGACACTGCGGGTATGGGATAAATATTCTCTTTCACTCTGGTATAAAGACATCATTTATTTTTTACAGCATCTTGAAACCCCACCGGAGTTGGATAAATCCAAAACTAGATCTCTTCAATTAAAGGTTGTAAAATAATGTATTTTAAATCAGAATTTATATTGGAAAGACCCTACTAGTATTTTTCTGAACTATGTGGATGAAGACGAGTCAAAACAGGTTATATTTGATATGCATAAAGGATTTTGTGGAGGGCACCAGCACTAGAAATATACGGCCCTCAAAGTTCTAAGGGATGGACACTACTAGCCCACAATATTTTCTGATGTATTTGCCATGGTCCGAACATGTGAAGAGTGTCAAAACTTTGTTGGAAAATAGAAATTGCTCTCACTGCATCTAAAGTCGATTATTGCAAACAACCCATTTCAACAATGGGGCCTAGATTTCATCGAGGAGATAAACCCACCCTCTAGTGGACAACACAAGTGGATCCTTACTACCACTGATTACTTTACAAAATGAATTAAGGCTATTCCTACCAGGAATGTCACTGACAAAGTGATCGTGAACTTTCTAGAAACAAACATTTTTCCCAGTTTTGGATGCCCCAGGAACCTAATAACATATAATGCTCAATCATTCCAATCCAAGGACATGAATGATTTATGTGGTAATTACAATATTATCTTGACGCATTCTACACCATATTACCCACAGGAGAATGGGTTGGCAAAGTCATCAAATAAAACCCTCATCGGGATTATTAAAAAATTGTTGGTTGAAAATAAAAAATCATGGGATTCCAAACTGAAGTATGCCTTATGGGCTAATAGGATCAACACCAAAAAGTCACTGGGAACCTCCCCATTTCAGCTAATCTATTGGATGGATGATGTTTTCTCAACCCAAATTGGTCTACCGGTGTTGAAATTCTTGTAGGAATAAGTGGAGGAGACTAATGAAATTCAGAGGAGGATTTTTCAGATTATTGAAGTTCAGCAAATAAGAGAAATATTAAATGAGAAAACTGAAGCTTACTAGAGCAAGGTCAAGGAAACCTTTGACATGAAAACCAAAAAAGATACTTTTCAAGCAGGTGACATCGTTCTGATATGGGATGCTAGGAGGGAGGACAAGACAAACATGGTAAGTTTGATAACCTTTGGTTTGGCCCCTTTAAAGTAGCCAAGGTTACCTTTGTATTGCAAAATATGGATGACACTAATATCTTTGGAAGACGAGTCAATGGGCGTTTTTTGAAGCATTATTTTACCTAATGAACCAGAGGTGGTTCAGTTTGTACATAGATACTTTAGTTTTCAGTATGATTTGGTAGCTTAGTGTGAATAAAAGACTCCATATCCCAATAAAGGAATTGGGGTATAGTTGCCTATTTGGTTTTCAGTTGAAATAAGATAGATGTCAGGGTTGTTAATGGGAATAAAGTGGTTGGTGGCAGGTTAGCATAAATAAAGAAATAAGGCACACAGTTATGTTCTTCTTAGAACCTCACAGGGAAGCGCTACCCCCAGTTGGAGCCGATGTTAAATCCTAGGTCTGCACCTCTTCCTTATACTCATCAAACCAGCCTATTCATCTATCCACCTAGCTCTTAGCTAGTCTTTCTTCTTCACTCTGTGTTAGGTCATTTTGTTTTATGTCATCCCTTATTTGCTTGATGTTAGTTTTTTTTATTTTTATAAGGTTGAGTCATGTCTTGATTTGAGTTTGGACAAGTCTCATCACCTTGTTTTATATTACTAATGGATCACAAGAGAGTTAACCTAGGCCTATAGGTGTAAAAGTGTTGATTGCAAGAATGTCAACATTCTTACAATCAACAGACAATATCTGTTTAATAATTTTTCATGGTTCAAAAATATTTCAAAGTTTGAATAAATCCCATTGACACCCAAATCGCGCTCATTTGTTCCTACTACCCTCGAAATCTTGCATGTTGTTTCCTTGTTCATACTTTAGTGCAAGTATTGAATGAACCCTAAGTGGCACCTAGTCTTGGTCGCCATTATCAACAAAGGGAAACTAGGGCACGATGATAACACCACAAGAGCACTGGTAACTTTAGAGGGCAGAGCCAGTGGGCATTGATTTTTTCAAATACATACCAGAGGTCGGGGACATATTCATCAGGGGTGAGTGCTACGATTTCATTTGTACTTTCAATGGACACCATTTAGAAATCACTCTGATTTTTGCACAGAACTTTGATGGATTCCACACAAAAGTCGGGGATGTAATCATCCATGTAAAAAAGCATTTGATTGCATCAACATGTGCTCTCCCTATCAACAGCAAGAGGTGGTTCAAGAAAGGGAAGTTACCAATTGAAATGTGCAACCAGTTTCTGGTAGCAGAGAATCAAATCCCAGACTGGAGCCAGGGCATCGCGATCCAATGGTTGAGAGAGGAATGGAGGGGCATCTTATCAGAAATACATAGGTACATCACTGGAGAAGGTATATTTTCGGTTGTCCATTGTTATCATCTCATATTTCTCCTGCATTTAAATGGTGACAAGGAGATGAACCTCCCATTCTACCTTCTGAAAAGCCTAACCAAGATGGCCAAATGAGTCCAGAACTATCCGCAAAGTGCTCATAGGAGCCTCTTCCATCAGAGATTTATAAAAATATTGATTCTATATGCTCTCAGTGAAGTGTAAATCTCTTGGGCACAACTTTTACTATATCTAGGGTTACGGGATGAAGAGCCAAACACTCAGCAATCGTCAGAACAAGAAATGGAACATCCCCAAGTAGTTAGGGTTTCCACAGAGCATGGAAGTTCATCAAAAATCATCCAGTATTCCAAATAACAAACCCGACCTACAAAAATAAGGGTCAGATCTGTCAAAGGAAGATCCATTACTCTAGAAAATGATGAAATACCTCATAGGCAACTGAGGTCAACCATAGTGAAACAAAGGGCCAGAGAAGGTGATAAAGGGTATGCCAGAAAGAGTAAAAAATAGGTTTGTCTAGTAGTTCAAACATCTCTTGAGTAACTTGAGGTTGAACCTGTTCCCATTGGTATGTAGGTAGAAAAATATCCTAAACTAAAACAAAGCAAACAACATAAGAATAAGAAGATTTTTCTTAAAGAAGCTACAGTTGAATTTGTGCCATCTAACACACAAATTGGAGAGCCTCCAGAGGCAAAACGGGGCAGAAAGAAAAAGGGGAGACATGTCCAAACCTAGAGTAATATTTATAAGAGACAAGTCTAGACCCGGAGAAATATTTAGAAGAGATTGGTCCAGAAACAGAGTATGCCCCAGAGCAAGATTTAGAAGAGACCAAATTAAAGGCAGGGAAGGAAATGTTGAGAGTACATGATCATGTGAAAGATAGCATTAGAGACAAACCTTAGAAGAAGCCAAGGTATGATATGAGACCTAGGAAAACTAAGCTCTCCATTGATCTCAACAGGCATGTTGTTGAGGAAGAATGTGAACTTAAAACTCAGAGTAGAATGGAAATAGAGATCAAGCCTAAACTTGAAGGTAACAAGGAAATCGAGGAAAGTAAGCAACAAGTGTAAACCCTCAAACACAGAATGACAGTATGAGGCAATAAATTCAAGAACTGCAGCAACAAAATCAAACACTTGAGATGCAACATTCTAAAATACTAAAAATAAAAATAGAAATAAAAAATAAATAAAAAGAAGTACCAAAAGTTGTTGAAAAAACATCAAAAGATATGCATGTTCCTAAAGGAAATCATCTAAGTTCTTTGTTGTCAACAAGTAAGAGAATATGAAGCTTGTGCAAGCTTTTCTCCAGTATTGAAGGCCTTTCTCTAGTTAGTGGCATACGTGTGGATCCATGCGAGGTCAACAACAAGTTCCAACCTTTGAATATTTTTGTTGTGCATCTCCTACACTTTCATTATCAGCAATGACTCTAGTTTCAGTTAGAGAATCTTTTGTTTTAGTTTGAGATACTACAACCAGCTGTAATAAAATATATTTTTGATAAAAACAATGTTTTGTTATGTCGAACTTATGGGCTCAGAAAAGGGGAGTTATCCCTACAAACTAGCATCTAAACTTTACTTCACTCAATGTAAAGAAGTGTTCTTGAAAAGTAATCATAACAAAATGGTGAAGTTTAAGATATACAAATCTGAATGTAATGAACAGGTTAACCCTAGAATTTAGGATCTGAGATAGACTTTCAAATCGCTTTGGTGGATAAATAGAATAATATGGGAATGTAAAGGGGTTCAAATTTTTGTTTGTATCAAGATATCAAGATATCGACTGGGCTTATGAAGTGTAATAACTGCAAAGTTTTCTACTTAGTGAATATAATTTCTGGTGAACAGATTATCTTTCTCAATCTTGCTTGTCTTTTCTTCTTATTTGGATGCATGTTGAATGTTTTGCAAAGCAAATATTCTTTCTCTTTCAGCTAATGTTCTTACAACCTATTGATAAATGTACTCCAAGTATTGTTTTGGGTTTAATGCAATGTGTTAGATATAAAACTTCTAGCTGCAAGTGACAAATTGTATGCTTGTCAGTGTTTTTTTGTTCTACTTTTATATCCTTTATCTGCTATACCAGAACGCATGCCACTAGCTAAGGGAAACATTGTAGTGAATATTGTGGAATGGTCCAACTAGATCCATGCCCTTGAAGCTCGTCCATTAGCTGACCATCAAAACAAAAAAACCAAACTTATAAAAAACAATCATCCCAATAACTAAGGTGGCCTAGCTCTGCCCTTAATAGTTAGGTGCAGACCTTAGGACCAACAGTTACCTTCGGTATTAGAAGCCCTAATTTTCTCATTGTTTTCTTGCTTTCCCTTTTAATATTTGACAAGGAGAATTTTTTTTTAAGCAAAATAATTTTATAGGGTTTGTTTATTTATATATGGGGTGTTTCCTATTCATTGCACTGGAACCACTCATTGCATTGGATCCCAAACTAGCCTATCGCGATTCGTTTTTTCTTAAAAAAATGCCTTTGTGGTTAGCAGTGCACCCTGTACATAGGCAGAACACTGGTGTGTATTTTCATGTCAACAACACCACTTAATTTAAACTAGAAATAATATTTCAAAAAAAAAATTATGCAATCAGCGGTGCACATTGTACATAGATAAGCATCGTGGCGCATTTTCTTATAAAGAGCATCGTTGAGTTTAAAATGAAAATAATATTGTTTTTTATATGGAAACTGCCATGTCTTAAATTTATTTTCAGGCCGACGGTGCGTAATAAACAGTGCTTAGGTACCAGTGCTTTTATTAATTTATAAAGCACCGACTAAATACAACAATTTGTAAAATGTTTTCGATTTCACAATGGCATTGTTATCATATATTGGTGCGTATAATGGTTGATGCACCAATGCGTAGAAACTTACTATATGCATCGGTATCTTATTTTGTAAAAAAATTACGTAATTTTTTTATCTGATGATTCCTAGCTTTTCTTTTTTCAGGGAAATTTCGAAAATTCCAAGGGACAGATGAGGGGAAAACCAATACATGTAGGTAGGGATGTCCAAAAAAGTGTAGAAGGAGATGGTAAAATAAATGAACATAATTGCATCGCAAGAGGAGCCATACCAACTGCAATGTGCTTCAGAGGTATGTAATCATTCATTTATTCTTTTATGTACATTGAATTTAATTATCGCATGAAATAGAACCCATTTAGCACATAAGACAGGACGACAAGGAATAAAAGGGTTGATCGCAAACTTTGTGAATATTTACGTTTTCGGCCTTACTCAAGATTTTGTGTTTGTTGTGATCTTTATATTTAAATAATTAATTTACACTTATTCATGGATGTCTTCTAATAGGTTTTAACATACAAAGAGGATCCAACCCATGAATTGATAGAGAATGGATTAAGTATGGGTTGTGATTATATGTTGAAGTATGAAGGTTTAATTGAACAATTTGCAAGTAGTTGTGTTGTTTAACTTCCTTTGTATTATAATTAATGAAACAATAAGAAACCTTTGTATTAATTATATTGATTGCGCTTTGTCATGGTGTGTTAAACATGCAGAAAACAAAGTATCGAACGCAGCCAACATAAGAGATTTTGAGAGAAGGCTTGAAGCATGGCTTCGAAAGAATGTGCATTGTACTTTATGAAAGATCTGTTGCTAAGGCATGTTTTTTTATTTACACAATCATGTATATTCTACTATGTATGTATGTATGCATACTTATTACACTTTATTTCTATGTTTGTAGATGGAATATGAAGAGGCGAAACATAAAAAACAAGCCGATCAAGAAAACAGTAGGTTAAATAACCATTACAATATCGCCAACAAATGATGAAGAAATGAGGCATGCATGTAGCTCAAGCGATGACAACAGTTCAAGTGATGGATGGCAATCAATATAATTGAATGTTATTGCAAGTTGTATGTTTTGGTATATTTGTCTCTGAAAATCAAGGATTTTGTTTAATGTACTCGACATATTGTCTCAATTACATGAGGGCATGTTACCAATAAGTGTAACAATTACATATTGGTTGCAATTTGATTATTCCATTCTGTATGACAATGGGTCTCTTATTCATATATAATAAAATGTGTTTCTCATTTTATTGCATTGTCGAATGTTGTAAATGTTGTGTTGTTGAATAATTAATATGTGGATGATTTACAGTGTTACAAATAACAAAGGTGTATTTTGTTGGATAACGCATTAATGCAATCATTAAATCAAACTGTAATAACAAAAATATAAAACAATATTATTATAAAAAATATTTTATTTTGAGACGATTAATTTAAAATTTGTAAAAAACAATTAATTAAAATATATACATATCAACGCACTATGTTATTATGAACTCACTAGATGGTGTATGCCATAATATAGAAAGTGATGTGTTTTTAGGCGTCACACGCACCACTTCCCATTAATTATATAAACTCACAAGTGCAAACTATTGAGAAAAATAACCATTATGTAAACGACATAACATACAATAATATTTATTGTTTCAAAATTTTGTGGTGCCCATGTTTACAATATGCATCAAGGCTCTAAATATATTGTACGCATTGGTCACTTACGTTTAGTATACACACCAGGGCTCTAAATTTAAGTACGTATCGGTGTTATAAGTATAATATATGCATCGGTGCTTAGTAAAAATAATGGCACCGACATCTAACCTCGAATATTCAAAATCTCACTACCCTTCGGTGCACATGGTAATACAGGCACTGATACACATTAATTTTACAAGCACTAGGGCGCACACTAACTGAAATGCATCGGGGCATACAAAAACTAGAAAGCACTAGTGTTTCATACGCAAACAATTTGGAGACAATGCATATAAATTAAAATCACATCGATGCTCTGCATACAACAAAAAAGGTGAAACCAGTGCATAATAATTATAAGTGCATCGGTGCTTTTATCTTATATGTATGCACCAGGGGAGGTTGATTAAGAGCGCATATGTGCACTTTGACAATAAAATCACCAAAATAAAAAAACTCTGCTACAACCTTCACCCGCCCGAATTTTTTAGTTATATGGAACGTCTATTAAAACCTTTGCTTCAAATAGCGGAGGCTTTTTTGAAAAAATTTCCAAACCTTGTAACACTAAAAACCTCTGCTACAAGGTGTTTTCCTTGTAGTGTTGACAGCGTATCAATAAGCAATTCTCAGTGAGGAGATGTCCAAGAAATCCATCTTTGTTTGGATGTACCTATGTAGGCCACTGCGGTACTTCAGAACTAGGTGTCGCTCATCTCTGATACACAGCTTTGAGTGCGAGGTATGGAATATATTGGTGTACTACGACATTGTTTGGTGTCTATCCTAAGACATAGTTATCCATCTCATGTACTGGTCATCATAATTTCCAATGGGGTAGAATTCCTCCTTGAGGGCATCAACAAAGGTCGTCCAAGTGGTTCTTGCCCCAAATGCCATAGACTCATCATCCTTATGTCTCTCCCAGTAACCTTCCCACTAATATTTGACATGGGGAAGGGCTTTAAGGAGAATGTATTTGATCTTATCATTGTCAGAAAAAAAAAAATTTGAATAGAGTAATAACCCTCTAGTATATTTAACCATTTCTCCAAAGCATTTGCATCTATTTCAGCTTCAAATAAAGGGATATCAAAGTTGACTTGTACCTTGAAGGGTTCCACACCTCCGAAATGGCTACTTGTTGAGGGTGCCTCACCTATCGTTGGTATTCATCAAAGGATCTGGGTGAAATTGTCCATCACCTCATTCTTATGTTGCATGAGGGCTTCCTCGAGAAAAATCTTGAAAGGATCTCCTACTCTGTCATCTCTCTTTTCTTTTGTCATGGGAGGTTTCTTGGGTTGGTGAGAGCGGTCATCCCCAAATGAAACTAGCTCGAGACTCAACTCTCTATACCTTGACCTCGTCAAGGCCATGTACCGAGTAATAAAAAGAAGTATATTGCTCTAATTCCATTAATCCAGATTGTATAGGCAATGAAATGAAATACACACAAAAATATAGCAAAGAGCACAATAATACAATGAAACTCAACTTCTATTAATGAATAAAATAGCATAATAATCAAGAACACAAACTAGCTAGAATGGCGGTAGTTTATCTCTGAAGAGAGAGAGATGTCGACTACGCTCATTCTCAAAAAGTTGATTACAAAGAGGCCAAAAATGGCATTTTATCGTGAAGCCTAAAAGACAAAGAGGCAAAGATCCTAAACATCAAAACCCTAACCCTGGAAGATGAAACATGAAAAGTATTGTGGGCCCTAAGGTGGTTAATTGATGCATCAACTTCCCAGGGGCACAACTTTTGTTAAGAACCAAATATCAAAATAGCACAAAAACCTCATAATAAGTACTCAATGCCTTGAAAAAGAGAGAAATTCAAATGATAAGCCTCTTTGAGGGGGAAACCTCTTTATAAATCATATGAAATCACAAATACCAGATGATTCCAAATGAAAAGGTCTCCTTGGTGTAGATAGGAGATTAAGAGGTATGATTACAAATAATGGACCAGAGATGACATAAATAAAATAACAATACTAATGTAATATGCCCCAATTAAGGGGTAATGTGCGACAAATTAGGGATTAACATGGCCCTCCCCTTCAAACAAGTGTTTTCCTCAATTCTTAAGTAGTTATGGATGCTTATGTATAAAAAAATCATCTTCCCACATGGAATATTCAGTAGGTAGTTTCTTCCACTTAATGAGATACTCTTAAATTGATATATTCCTCAGCTGGCGAATTCTTTTGTTAGTGATAGCTTTAGGCTCCAATATGATTTTTCCTTCCTCGTCAAGTTCTGGAAATATAGTTTGAATTAGCATCTTGTCACATATAACCTTCTTTAAGCATGAAACATGGAAAACAGGGTGTACTCGCGAATATGCAAGTAGCTCGAATTTGTATGCCATAGTACCAATATTTTGCAACACCTTATAAGCGCCATAGTACTTCAGTGATAATTTATTGTCCTTCTTAGCTTGCTTGAGGGACATATGTTTGTATGGTTGTAGTCTTAAAAATACTCAATCCCCTACTTCAAAACTTTTTTCACTACGATGTTGATATGCATGTTGTTTCATGCAATTTTGTGCCATGGTCAGGTTGTCCTTTAAGAGTTGGAGAACTTGTTGTTGATGCTCAATGTGATCTTCCACTGCTTGAACCTTATGTTTTTCTTTTAGAGAAGAAGTGATGGATGGTGGGTGGTATCTATAAAGCACCATAAATGGTGTCATTTTTGTTGCAGTATGAAAGGAAGTGTTATACCACCATTCTTCCAAGGGTAACCACATGAACCATTGTGTTTGTTTATTAGAGACAAAGCAATGAAGGTAGCCTTCCAAACATTTGTTCACTATATCAGTTTGTCCATCAGATTGAGGATGATAAGACAAGTTATGATCTAATTGAGTAGTCAAACAAGAAAACAATTATGTCTGAAAATGTCCAGTGAACACGGGATCTCTGTCACTTACAATAATCTTTGGGCTTCCATATAGCTTTTGAACTATCTCCATGAATGTGGTAGAAACTATATCGTCTTTGAAAGGTTGAGAGAGTGCACAAAAGTGTGTGTACTTGGTAATTATATCAACAATCACCAAGATGACACTCTTTCCTTTAGACTTCGATAACCCTATGGTGAAATCCATGGAAACCTCCTCCCAACGCTGACTTGGAATGGCTAATGGTTGTAAAGACCTAGGGTCTTAATTGTTTCCACCTTATTTTTTTGGCAAACCAAAAATTCTACCACAAACCTTTGAACATCATTTTTAAGGCCATCCCAAAAAAATTCTTAGTGACCCTCTGATAGGTTTTCAAAAATCTTGAGTACCGTCCTACTAGAGAGGTTTGCAATTCCAAAAGTACCTTTTGTTTGAGTTGGGAGTTCTTACATAAATATAAGTCATCTTCGTACCATAGTGAATCATTTTTCCATGTAAATGTATTGGATGCATTGGAATCCTGCTGCAACATTTGAATGAGAGTCCACACTTCTTCGTCATTCTTCCACTCATCCCTTGCTTTTGTTATCCAATGAGGTTGGATGATAGAGATAGCACAGATAAATGCCTCAACATCTTCATCATTTCTTGAGAGTGAATTTTCCACAACATTTTGCTTCCTCTTTTTGTAGATGATTTCAAAGTCATAACCCAACATCTTGGTCACCCATTTTTGTTTCTCTTCTAAAGATAATATCTGTTCCAAGAAGTATTTAAGACTATCGTGATCTGGTTTGACCTTGAAGTGCCTACCTATTATGTAAGGGTGCCATTGCTTCAATGCATGTAGTATTGCGATCATTTCCTTCTCATAAATGGTTTTGTGTAAGTCCTTTACCTTGAGTGGCCAGCTTTCAAAAGCAAGGGGGATTTCTTCTTGCATTAGAACAACATTAATTCCATTTCCTGAGGCATCACATTCCACAATAAAGGATTTTGTGAAGTTTGGTGTGGTCAAGACAGGATCTTTGCACATTGCCTCATTAATTTGTTCAAAAGCTTGAGTTTCCTCTGGACCATGAAAACTCATCCTTCTTAGATATTGCAATTAAAGGTGTTGTTATTCTTCCATAGTTCTGAACAAAGTTGTGGTAGTAACCTGTCAAACCCACAAATCCTCTAAGATTCTTCAACATTTTTGGAAATGGCCAATCCATCATGCCTTTAATCTTGTTCAGGTCTACCTTGACACCTTCATGTGATACAATATGACCCAAATACTCTACCTCCTTCACCCCAAAGAAACATTTGGACGGTTTGGCATATAGTTGTTGCTCCTTTAGTAGTTGTAGCACCTTGTCAACATGTCGAACATAATCTTCCCAAGACTTGTTATAGATTAGTATATCATCAAAAAATACTAACACAAATTTTCGAAGGAAGGGCTTGAAAATGGAATTCATCAACCCTTGGAAAGTGGAAGGTGCATTCGTAAGGCTAAAAAGAATGACCAAACATTTTTAATGGTCGTCATGAGTTCTGAATGTTGTTTTTGGGATATCTTCTTCCTTCATTCTAATCTGATGATACCCTGAACGAAGATCCAACTTTGTGAAGTAGATTGCTCCATGTAGTTCATCTAGCAATTCATCAATGATGGGAATGGTAAACTTATCTTTAATGGTGATATTTTTAAGCTCTCTATAATATAGACACATATGCCATGAGCCTTCTTTCTTGAGTACCATTACCACCGATGCATAGTAAGAACTTTAGCTAGGTCTAATAATGTCAGGCTCTAACATTTCTTCAACCATATGCTCAATTTCACTCTTCTAGGCATGAGGGTATCTATAAGGCCTGATGTTAGGAGGAACACTCCCAAGAATTAAGTGAATAGCATGATCATGATTGCAAGTGGCTGGAAGACCTCTGGGAATATATTCAAATACTTTGGAATGTTTATCAATAATCCCTTGGAGATCTAGGGGAATAGATGGCTTAGATGTTTGAACATATAGTGAGAATAGTTGTACAATTACACCCTGATGAGCCTTTTTCAATAATTTTGTCATGCCATTAGAGATTACCACCTTACTAGGTTTCCCTATGATACCCCTTAACTCAAATTCCTTTCCTTCCAATGAAAATTTCATGAAAAGTTATTAAAAATTAAAAGCCACAGTCCCCAATGATTGTAACCATTGGACCCCTATTACGACATCAGCAACACCCATGGGTATAGAAATCATTGGACTATTCATTACATATTCCCCCATAGTAAGATTGATCTTATGGCATTTTATTGAGCAACTGATAGTTCCTCCATTTTCAATCATTACTTGAAACTCTGGTGTTGGATATATAAAGCAATTGAGAGCTTTTGCTAATTTACATTGAATGAAATTATGAGTACTACCAGAATCAATTAGCACTATTACCTTTTTCTTTTTAATATATCCTTCGATCTTGATGGTTTGAGGAGTGCTAATTCCAACCAATGCATGACATGATATGGTGGGATTCATCTCTTCAAGAGAAATATCTTCTGCATCTTCTTCTTCCTCTTCACAATCTATGTAGAATCATTTCTTCTCACCACACTTATGTCCCTTACTGTACTTCTTGTCACAATTAAAGCATAAACCTTTTTCTTTTCTTTCCTCCAATTGTTGAGGTGTCAACCTTGTAGGTTGAAGTGGTTTAGAAGAAAGAATTGTTAGACAGTTGGCTTAGGTTGATGGACAGTTGGTATGGATTGTTGGTTTTCATTGATGTCAACCATCAGAGAGTGATATTGTATATTGATGTCAACCCTTAGTGATTGATGTCAATCCTTGGAGAAAGTCTGGTAGCGAATTCCGGTAGCACAAAGGTTTGGGTAATGAAACCAAGGTTGTTTCATGTATAATGGTATGAGTTTTAATATATTTGAAGGTAAGACATCTCTATATGCATATTACATGTCATTCCATTTCCGGTGGTATGTGGAACATCACATAACTACTCACGGTTAGAGAGTTATGGCCATGAGAAGTTGGAGAACCCAGGTTTGGGTAATGGACCCAAGTTTGTTTGATGGATAATGGTATGAGTTTTGATATATTTGCAGGAAAAACTATTCTATATGGATAGTACATGTCATTCCATTTACATTGGTATGTGGAATGTCACATAACTTCTCACGGTTAGAGAGTTATGGCCATGTGAAGTTGGAGAACCCTCATGAGTCATCTAGAAGCCCCAAAAGGTCAAAGTAGTCAAAGTGGTTTAAGAGATTTTAGAAGGTAAATAATAAAGTGAAGTGATGACTGTATTATAATTCAAAGTGAATACAAAAGAAATTATTTAAATAATAAAGTTAATGGAGAAATTACTAAGTGGATAAGTGGTTAGAAGTGGGTTAGCCCTAAAATAAGGAAAGTGGTTTAAGATGGTTAGAAGGTAACCCCTTGAGGTAAAGTGAAGTGATGAGTGTACTATAATTCAAAGTGGATACAAAATAAATTATTTAAATAATAAAGTTAATGGAGAAATTACTAATTGGAAAAGTGGTTAGAAGTGGGTTAACCCTAAAATAAGGAAAGTGGGTTAAGATGGTTAAAAGGTAACCTCTCGAGGAAGCTACATGAAAGTATAAATAAGAGGCAAGACACTCTCATTTTAATAACACTTGAGAATATTGAATATCTACAGGTTACTGCAGTAACCAAAGGATATCTAAGCCTAATTTCAGAGAGAAGGTGAAGTAAAGAAGGCCGAAATTCAAGGGAGGATAAATTCTTTTGATTATGCTTTCTAAGGTATGTTATTTACAGGTCATCTCACCATTTTCGCAATAATTTTTTTCTAGAATGATTCAGACCGTGAAATTGGGAGGCCATTGAGGGAACATATCCAAGTAGTTGTGGTACGAATTTTATCTTGTGGGTCGTTGTATTTTTGGAGTTACAATCCGTGGAAAATAGGGTTTGTGGCTAGCCCTGAAACTAGTCTAAAACAGGTGTTTCGGGTAAAAATGTCATAACTTCTTCATAACAGATCCAAATTCAATAAGACCAAATGTGTTGGTTAGAGTACAGTCTTCAGAATTCTGTGTAAAATTTTTAGATCCAAACAATGAATATTTCATGTGGGGCACACTCTACAAGCTCTCTCTCTAGAATAAGCAAGAATTCAACAAGGTATGTCATTTTTTCTATAACTCCTTTTCTGAGAGGTTCCAAGTATTGACACCTGAAGGAATTGCAGAAAACACACTGAAGAACATTGCGTACTATTTTCAGATCTTAATTCATTACAGGTACATAGTTATTATTATTTCAAGTTAGGGTTGTTGACTAATCCAAAACTAGTCATGTGAGACTAAAGTAAAGTTTGATGAAAATGCTAATCTCTTGTTGTTAAAGTTAAGGAAGGTTTGCAGGTATGTGGTCATATACACCAAGTCTATTACAGAGTTACAAATCATATTTGGATGATGAAATTGATGAGGGCTTTTGGTTGAGGTACATGTTGGGTACATGGTTGAGACAAGTAGTTGATGAGTTGGCACATACATGAGGTGTATAGTTGAT
>ML776613.1:476843-525276 GCA_009831015.1 Picea engelmannii
GTTTATGGATGATGTAGCATACTTGTATTGGTATATTATTAGAAGCACATATTGATCTTGGTGATGATTATGAGTTGTTGTGTTATGCTTGGTTGATGCACATCTTTGAGAGTTGTCTTGGTGATTGATCTTGGTGAGTATATATAATTTGGTTGATAAGATTGATGAGATAGGTTGTTGTGATAGGTTGTTTGGACATGTTGTGACATGTTATTTGTACAAGTTTGGTGCATGTTTGATGCACTTGTTCTTGGTACATGTTGAGGTACAGGTTGGTGCATGGTTGATGCACTTGTTTATGGTACAGGTTGATTACAGGTTGGTTCATGTTTATGCACTTGTTTATGGTATAGGTTGATTACAAGTTGAGGTACATGTTGATGCATGGTTCAGGTTATTGGTACAGGTTGTTTGGTGCGGGTTGATTGGTACAGGTTTACAACAGTATATATCACAGTGATAGTGTGAAAGTGGTTCCATCATTCTACTTCTACGTTAGGGCGGTTGGAAGGGGAAAGGACAGGTGGTTGTAGCCACCTTTCGTTTGTAGCCAGAGAACATAGGGGATTGTAGCCTCCTTCTGGTTGTAGCTAGAGAATTGGGGAGTTGGAGATTCCCTTAGGTTGTAGCCTGAGAAACTAGGGGGTTGGAGCCTCCTTCCAATTGCAGCTAGAAAACAAAGGAAGTTGGTGCTTCCAATGAATGTAATTCTTAAAGACATATAAGAAAAATCATTATGTGGTTT
Organism: Picea engelmannii; assembly: GCA_009831015.1. NCBI lineage: Eukaryota > Viridiplantae > Streptophyta > Pinopsida > Pinales > Pinaceae > Picea > Picea engelmannii. The sequence goes on from ML776613.1 coordinate 477,589, forward strand.
TCTCTCGCTTTGGTTTTCCACATAAAAACACTGGTGTACTGTTTATGTGTATGATTTCTCATTTGTTTATTGTTTATTTACTCTGCAATTATTCGATGATAATGCTACAATGATATAACACTTGCATTATATGGTTAAAAGGGATTAAATTGCTCTATTATTGATTCACCCCCCCTCTTAGTAATCCAATAGGAACATTATTCCCTCGATAGATGTTATGGATGGTCCTTCTAGTAGCCATAGCCAAATTTTTACTTTCAATATTTCTCTCCACTCTGAATGCATTCTCCAATTATTTGGGTTCCCAAAGGTGAACCTCATGTTGAATGTTATCCTTTAAAGTTTCTATGAAGAGATCAATCAGGTGCTCATCTAGAACAGTTGTTCCTTTATATTCAATCTTTGGAAGTTCTTAATGTGCAACTGAACCCTTTTGCTTGAGATTTATCAATTAACTAAAGAAGGTATTGCTCCTTGTATCCTCATAGTGTGCTATCATTTCTTCCGTGAAAATTGTCCAAGTGAAAAGTGATTTGCGAGAAAAAAGCCATTGATACCACACAAATTGATTAGGTTCTAAATATAAGGATGCAATTCGTACCTTTTGTGTGTGAGACACGTCATGTAGATCAAAGAACTACTCCATCTGGAGTATCCTTTTGATTGAATCCTTGCCATCAAAATTCCTCATATCGATCTTAGGAAAGTGGTTGTTCTTCAACCCAAAGCTAGAGTTTCTCCAGTCTTGATTCATCTTCCTTGTGTTCTCATCATGAATTTCATGGGATACATTGTCACTTTTATGTGGCCTTTCTATTAATAACATTTTCGACCCTTCCATGATCTCCTCTTTTAATCCATCCATCATCGCTTCCAACTTAGCTTTTGTTGAATCCATCATCCTTTGTAGTTCATCTTTTGTTACTACCTTCTTTTTTAAATCATCTATGTCATTGTGCATTTATTCACCTTCATCAAGAGTCCAAGTAGGACTTTTTGAGGTCTTATTTGGTGTATAAGTTCCCTTTTTGGTGGCATGTTGGCCAAGTATCACTGCAAGGTAGGAATTCCTAATTGGCTTAGGCAGAGGTCCTCATAGACAAGAGAGTGCCAAGTGTTATAGCTCTCTGATATACACGTGGGGTCCAACAATAGTACTCGACCCAATATCTCAGGGAATTAACTAAGTAGGCTTGACTATGCACTTAGCCGTACTATTCGACTACCCAGGTGCTAGAGAGAGATCTCCCCAAGTGTTGTTCTCGGTGTATTATACTAGCAAGACGACCAAATGGTTTAATCGGTTGGTCTCGAGATTCTAGAGGGTCTCCCTATATATTCCAGGTAATGATCCAGGTGGATATCAGTGTCCACCCACCTTTTCCAACTCGCTCAAAATAGTTTTCTGGCAATTTTGGCAATTTACTATTTTTAGCAGTTTTTAACTTCCGTGGCTATTTTGAGGGCCTAAATGAAGATTTTTTGGGATATATCTTCTTATTGATGGACAAAGGATCTTATTGATCCCCTAAAATGAATCTCCTCGACAATACCTTTCCAACGAGCTATCATGCGCCCCAAACAGAGATCGTATGCCAAAGTTACGCCCCCGGGAAGTTGATACACCAAACTACCCAAAACGGGGTCCACAAAATTGTTGGCTTTTCATCTTCCAAGGTTAGGGTTTTGGAATTTCTTTATGAAAAAAATGCCTTTGGAGCCTCATTGTAAAATCATCTTCTCACGGATGCGAGTAGTCGTCACATCTCTTCTCAGAGATAAGCTATCACCATTCTAGCAAGTATTTAACTCTATACTTTACAGTCTTTGTACATTTTCGCTCATTAATAGAAAATTGTGTATTACTGTATATATGTGTTTATGGTTGCATCCATGATACATATCTGTTATAATATTAGATATCTGAGATATCCCTATACATTTCTTTATTATATCTTCGCTCTCAATTCGTGCCGAAAATAATCCAGATCAATGGTATCATAGCAGGTTGCTCTTTATCATTTTTTGTTTAGTACATGTACCCGACAAGGTTTGAGTATAGCAAGTTGGGTCTCGAGCTTGTCTCTCGTGAAGACAATCGCTCTAGCATGCCCAAGAAACCCTCCATGGTGAAAGAAAAGAAAAACAACGAAGCAGACGATTCTATCAATCTGTTGCTTGAGCAAGCTCTCACGTGATAGAGGGACGAAATGATGGAGAATTTTTCTGACATCCTTCAACGCCTCTCGATAGAAACAGGCACATATTCATCAAACAACCACTTTGGAAGCACCTCTCCTTTCAAGATACATGTTAATTTTTATATTCTCATATTTGAAGGTCAGATAAATGTGGATGCCCTAGACAAATGGTTAAATCTGCTAGAAGATTATTTATTTGTTCACCATTTTTTTGACACGGAAAAGATCACCTTCATACCCCTTAAATCTCTCCCCAATGTCAAACATTGGTGGGAAAATTACTGGGAGCAAAGTTCCACAAAATATTCTGGAATATATGGGGTCGATCCCACTTGGGATTTTTTTGTGGACGCGGTAAAGGAACAGTATTACCCTGTTGGCAACTATGAGGACCAATATATGAGATGGACCACACTGCAGTAAGAGAGCGGCCAAGCAGTTCCGGAGTTCACCAATACCTTCCATACCTTGCGCACCAAGCTGGGTATATAAGATTCTGAACCACATTTGGTTCTGAAATACCGTGGGGATCTACACAGATACATCCAAACTAAAATGGATTTTTTGGACAGCTCATCACTTGGTGTTGCTTATTGATATGTTGTTAAAATCGAGCAACAATTTAAGCACTAGAAAAAAGGGGAGTTCAGGTCTGCAAATCTACAACAACCAAAGTATGATAAATATGGCCCTAACAAACAATCTCCTGAAAACTAGTCCTAGCCACATGAAAAGAAAGGTCACGGGAAGACGAAGAAGGACACCGGAAAACAGTGTGATTTCCACAAAATCCCCTGGCACAACACCAATGAATGTCGCTCAAAATAGTCATTGGTGGCCGAAATCAAAGACAAGGAGTTGAACCCTGATTCAAAATCTGATTCAGAAAATACTGACAGAAGATAGATGATCGACGCAAACCCCATTGTTATTGTCGCGACTGCAACAATTCAACCAGAAGAACCAATAGATCCTAAAGAGGGGGAGCGCCTTTTTCATTCACATATGTGGGTGAAGGGGACCTCATTGCATTTTATTGTTGATAGTGGAAGCCAGAAGAACCTCATCTCAACAGAGGTCATCAAACAGTTGGTATTGTCGACAAAACTACACCCGCAACCATACAACATAGGGTGCCTTCGCCAAGGACAAGATCTTTGTGTCAGCCAACAATGTTGATTGTCATACGACATCCATCCCTTCAAGGATGAGGTATTATGTGATGTTGCCCCTCTAGATGTTTGTGATGTTCTCTTGGGCCAACCATATATGTGGAAGCGCCATGCTATCTATGAGTCTCGACCCCGTAGTGTCATTGTTACTCTAGGGGATCATATCTATAGGATACCAGAGGTGATTTCGACTATTGTCCCACCTAAACAATGCCACAAGGTATTATCTCATACTACAAAATTTCACTTCTTCACAATCTGTTCAAACAGTGAACAGAAGGCTACTGCAACCACTACAGCCTTGGCCTAAGCACCTTCTATCCAACAGAAGCAGGTCGACAAGACTGCAACAAAGCGCAAATGTTCCTTATGCACACAGACATCTCATGTATCTGGACTGGTTAAAAAGGTCCAACCCTTCCAGCCACAAGTTCATGAAAACCTTCAAAAGCTAAGCAACACAACTTCTCCAACAAGGCAAGCAGCTCATTAAGATGCAGATTTAGCAAACTATTTTCCCTCTTGCCCAGGCACTCAACACAATGGAAACCATTTCTTACTAAGGAGGGAGGATTGATCTAGGTGGATATCAGTGGCCACCCATCTTTTCCAACTTGCTCAAAACAATTTTCTGACAATTTTGGCAATTTACTATTTTTAGCAGTTTTTAACTTCCAGGGCCATTTTGAGGGCCTAAATGAAGGTTTTTTAGGATCGAGCTTCTCAAAATTAACTAAAGGCTCTAATTGAGCCCCCAAAATGAATCTCCTCTACGATACCTTTCCAACAAGCTATCGTGCACCCCAAATGGAGATCGTATGCCAAAGTTACACCCCCGGGAAGTTGATACACCAAACTACCCAAAACGGGGTCCACAAAACTGTTGGATTTTCATCTTCTGGAGTTAGGGTTTTGGATTTTCTTTATGATAAAAAGGCCTTTGGAGCCTCATTATAAAATCATCTTCTCACGAATGCGAGTAGTCATCACATCTCTTCTCAGAGATAAGTTATCACCATTCTAGCGAGTCTTTCACTATGTACTTTACAACCTTTGTACATTTTCGCTCATTAATAGAAAATTGTGTATTATTGTATATCTGTGTTTATGGTTGCATCTCTGATACATTTATGTTATAATATTGGATATCCAAGATATCCCTATACATTTCTTTATTATATCTTTGCTCTCATTTCGTGTCGAAAATAATATGGATCATGTACGTGGGAGCTCAAATCCGTAGTAGCATTGTCTAATGCACAACCGTCTGAAAGGGGTATTTCGATATACTCTAGGGACGTGGAAGAACCACACAGTCCTCGGGTTGTAGCGCTAACAAGTAACAACAACTCCTACGTTTAAAGACACCGGAATACATTTGTACTTAAACAAACCCTAATATTCTCCAAAATTTATGTGACACTCCTTTTATTCCACTTTTTGAATCACCCCAATTGGATCTTCTAGTCAAAAGATATACAAATTTCCAAAAAAAAAAAATGCACCTTTTAAAACCTTGATTTGGATATTGTTTTACTATCTAACCTTTCTTCTATTCTAGCTCTACAATTTCGGCCCTTCTGAGTCTAAAATTTTGGCTTGATGTAGCCTGATGTATCTTCTTTCCAACCCCACAATTTATACCAATATTGGATACTCCAAGAGAATTTTATGATAACTTTCCCAAGTTGTGCCGATTTTTTTCCCTTTTAGGAGAGTGAACTTATACGAACTACCACATGTCACTGTCTTCACTTCAAAACCTGAAAATTGTACCAGTAACACTTTGGTTCGTACCCTAACCAATGGAACAAATCTCACTCAATTTGGAGGTTTTTAGCTTCAGATATAACAATTTTCCCAAGAACACATGTTTTAGACTGAAATCATCTTGAACCGATTGAATCACTTTGATACCAATATTAAATGAATAAAATAAGCATGCAACATAACAACAGATTCATGCAATGATCATTACAATTACAGGCTAATGCAAGATATAGCATTACACATAAAATAAACAAGGTATTAACACAACATAAGGATAATAATCACAACATAATAAAACAAAATATTTGTCTTTAAAAGAAAAATACAACATTTGTTTGTAGATGTTGAACATTCCACCCAACCTTAGGCTCATTATTGCATGTGCTCTCTTTGCAACAAGGCCACCCCAAGCTGAGGCTATGAATCCACGAGGATGAGTGCCTAGACCAACTCTAAAACACACACTAGCATTGCTATCAAGCTCTCACAACATGCTCAATCACACAACAATCCCAACTTACCAACTTCTTTCCCCCTCGACCTTCACAACCTAAAGAAAGGAATCCCCTTTTATACAATGTAGTCCTCTTTCCAAGGCACCAATATAGAATGGCTAGGAAATCTTAATGTTGGAATCTCCATGGATTCTTGGCTATGGATAGTTTTTTCTTAAATTTCGTCATTCTCATGCACATAGGCATCATTTGTTATTGTTGGTATAACGAGTAAGCTCTTACAACTAACTAGCTTTAGGTATCTACCCTTGGCCCTTTGTTCATATGCAAAATCAAGAACAAGAATGAACAAGGAAGACCCTCAACAACCAAAAGTATGGTTAATATATGCATGCTCACACTGCACCACGTGGCTTTCCCCAAGAAGCCCTCATAACCACTTTCCCAACTAACTCAAAGGCTAGGAAAAAAATAAAATATAATTTAGCTTGGCCTCTTCTTAACCCCCTCTCTTCTGGAATCATATCCCCCTATGACTCTGTCCTTGTCCATCTGCATCCAGTGATGCTTTTTTATTATTATAATTCAAGGTATTACATTGTTTGGGCCCCAGCCATTTCATCAGATACAAATATGCATTACTAATATGGGGATCAAAATTGGGGTATTATAAATGTGGGTTTGTTTAGTTGGTTTCTACCTATAACATGACAATGGTTGAATTTCTATGAAGTTGCACAAGTCCACAAACCAATAAGAAGGCCCAAATATCCTTGGTTGATGTACCTTGTGATCACTCTTCACCCATAGGGACTGAGGGCGACTGAGACTATTTCATTTACATTCAAATTTAACTACGTGTAAGTTACATGAGGTGTAGTTTAACATTTAACTTGAATTTTATTTGGCAGAACTCAATGCACTCGATCCATTGCACACTTCATGAAATCATTTTCTAGTGATAGAAAAACTAAGATTTGATTGATCATCCCATCTGGCAGACAAAACGAGCATCAATGTCATTTTTTAGAAAAATTAAGTACAGTGATTTCAAAATTCTCAATCAAATCACCCCATTTAACGGATGGAATAGGCATTAATGTCATTTTTTAGAAAAAGTAAGAAGTACATTAATCTTTAAATTCTCAAATTGTGAGATCCACCACTTAAAATAGGAGCAAATTTACTCAAGCAAAGAGGAATGCGAGCAAGAAATAAACATGTAATTCAGTGGATGGAATCAATCAAGAAAGAAAGAAAGAAAAGGAGGCAGAATCGAATTTTGTGTAAAATGAAATTAGATTCACGAAAGATCATTACAAACTCTAGAAAAATACTTCTTTGTGGAGTATGAAAGTATGTATATAATAGCAAGACAAATAGAGAAGATACACTTTTAAACTCTTGAAACAAGATATGAAAGAAAAAAAATTCCATATATATTATATTTGACAAGCTATATATTTTGTGGAAAGTTGAATAGTCAAAAACCATGTTCTCTTGACATCCTTTCTACAATTACTTTAACTCTATGGTATGTGTTGTACTCTAATTCAACTTATGCATCATTTGTCACATAAGTACGTTCCCGACTAGTTATTGATTTCCCCAGTTAAAAAAAAATGTTGAATGTGATGAAGAGGCATATTGTCTAGTTTGATACAGATTTAATTAATATGCCAAATGTGATGAAGAGGCATATTGTCCAGTTTGATATAGATTTAATTAATATGCCAAATGCAATGAAGAGGCATATTGCCAAACAGGTACATTAGTGTATGTCTTCTAAGGGGTTGGAAAATGTGTTTGCTCCATCTCCCTCTCTTCATTATTTTTTCAAACCCTACCAAATAAATATTTGCAAGTACAATCATTTTGTGTTATTATTATTACATTGTTTTCACAAACCCAACTAAATTATTTTGTATAATTATTGTTATTGTAATTCATGAGTCGATATTAGTGTAAGAACTTGTCTGTAAAGTTTTATTTGCAAGTGTAACAATGAACCAAAGACCTTTTGTTGTTCTTTAGGTCATGTTTTCTTGCAATGTTGTGTAAACGGGTTGATTGTTAATGAACACTTTGCTTTAGCTTTCCAGTTTTCAATCATTACAGTGTTTGTTGTTACAGAGTTCTTTTTACATATATTGGTAAGAGCCTTGAGTTAGGTTTTTGAATGATTTATAGTCCTTTGAACTTGTTTGTATTTGAATTGTAAAATAATCTCAAAACTAGCACTAGATTTCAAATTATCTATGGAATTTTTGTTGGAAGTTGGTGTTCTCTATTATACATTATGTTTTTCAAATTATGTTTGATTTGGTTTTGGATGTATTGGCATGTTGGAGATTTATCTAAGTTCGGTTTAGATATTTCAGTGGGGTTTAGATTATTTAGTGAAATTTAAGTTTACTTGAGATGGTTTTTGAAGCTTTCTTTCCACCATGTTCGAGATCTATATTTGTCCCATTTTGGTAGCTAGGTTCTCCTCCCTAATTTCCAGTTCCAAAACCATTTCAGGTACAATAGGGACCTCATTTGCTCCTTCTACGAGGTGCAGTACCCAAAAACCCTTTGCTATCATAGTGGGAGTATATTCAAAATATTTGAAATAGCTGGCTAGAAAATTCCAAATACATATGTATGTATGTATGTATATTCTCCAAGGGAAAAAGCAGGTAATTGTATTCATATAAAACAAAATTACATTAGTGTATGTATGTGCCATTCTTGTAGCTTATTGATGATATATAGTGTTCGTTGTTGTCCAAATTTGAGTTACAAAAATAAGTTCCAAATAGTGTTGTTCAAGAACAACCAAAAATGTGATGCATTCTGGTAAAATTCAGTCAAGGAAAACACTAAGAATCTAGCTATCAAACATCTAAAAAAGTGTTTAGATCAAGTAATCAAGTAGAGGCCATCTTAGTCAGCTAGAGAACCACAGGAGCTAAAAATGTTATGAGGAGCCTTGTGGACTCTTTTCCTAGATTTTCCAAATGCCTTTATCTAGGATGTTAATTGTAACACCCTGTTTCCCCCAGTCTGTAAAAATAACTATATTGGCCAAGAACTATGGCAAACTCAAAGATGTGAATGTTTGATTTGACAGACCTTTGCATAAAAGGTCGATGAATGTAAATTATGTTATGGATATGTGTTACATGATTGTTGGGAGAGGGATGTGCTAAAAGAGACCATGATGGCTAATGAGAGGTGGTGGAAGGGACCTGGAATGGTTGCGTTAACTTCCACCGAGCCAGTACCGTACTGGTTTATACTTGCCCACAAACCAAAGCATCTCTCTGATCCTGGAATGGATTTCCCATCAGATTGGTAGGTGGGGAGGCTCCTCAAGAGTTAATGAGGGGATGGGGGTGAACCGCCCATCCGTAAGAGCCCTCAGACCTAACCACGGACGACGGAATTCGCACCACACGCAACCTTGTAGACAGAAATTGGCAAGAGAGGAAATGTGGTAGGAGAAGAGAAGTGCGCGCGATGGGGATCGCAAAAGAGACTGGAGAAACCCTGGAAACGCAGGGAGTTCTGAATACTAGGAGAAGGAGAGTAACTTTCGTCCTAGATTATTTTCCTGCATCAGGAGAAGGAGAGTAACCTTCATCCTTGATTTTTGTTGAGCTGGAAGTAGGAGACTGAACCTCAAAGCATCGTGGTCTAGCTCGGGGGTGGCTAGTGGTAAACCCATTTGGAGTCACTGAGCCTACATTTAGGTGGAAAAGAGCACCCCTCTCAGCAGTTGCATCGTGCTTGGCAGATCTGATAAGTGTTTTATACCTTGTATTTCGAACTGAATATCATGAATACATGCTTATGTTTATATGCCCATACTAATTTCTGTGTAGAATGATTGCCTGGTGTGTTAGACTAGAAATAATGGATGCATGTGTATACTTACATGCCATAGTCGGCTTTTGTACAAAGGATTAAGGTTGGGGCATGAATTCGCCCCACTGAGAATTGTTTTGTTTGCTTAACTCTCGTAATGTTCTGGGAAGGCTCCTCAAGAGTACTCTTCCCCGGGGATTACCCCATAAACCTTGGAACCGTGCCGAACCTTTACCCAGAGACTCGGCTAAGATTTGGGACGATGGCCCAAGAACCGTCTGAAGGTTCATGTGATCCGAGTCTGGAAACCTTATGCAAGGAAGGATAGCTTTCTAAGGTCTCGGAGTCGTGGGAGTTTAAAGCCCTGAGAAGTTGAATTTCGTGATTCAAGCTCAGAAGGGATAGTGAGCCCAATTATAGAAAGAGAGAATACCCTATCATTTGGTAGACGAGCGGTCGGAATCCTTTTGGGAATACCTCAGATCTGTCGAGACCGATGGATCTAGAGAAGGAGCGCAGGCGTTAACACCTCAACCCTTTCAGCTTTCGCATGTAGCGATGGGATCCCAGACCGTAGATCCAAGGATCTGACAGAGCCCTATTGACCGTCGATCTTAGCCTTTCTATAGGCAGGAGAGTAGCATTTCGCTGACTTGCGACTTGGAGTGGTCAAGGGTAGGGCTGCATGAACTCACGATTTGTGAGATCGTGACCGTTGGATCCAAGGTATGGGAGAACCGTTGGATCGAAACTTTTGTGGTTATCGCCTATTGGGGGTTCGGAACTTGAGGGAGTTTCTTTTTTATTGTAGAATTCACGAAGTGTCGAGCACCGAGGGCTCGTGCAAACACGTGACCCATTCGTAAGTGGGGACCGTGTGGTTGACAAGCAACGTAACAACAAGTGCCCAGAGAAAGGTGGGAATGGGTGACAGGTGATGGACACATGTTGCCTGGGGAGGAGTCAACCCATTGTTGACTTATCATATCTCAGGAACTCATGAAGGAGGAGCATGAGGGCTCAACACTCAACCTCGTGAAGTCGTGATATGCAAGTAGTGCTAGTATTTAGTCTAGGAAGTAGGTGAATGGTGTTGGACACGTGTCACACTAGGAAAGAGTCAACCCACTGTTGACTTATCGTGACTCGGGGTTTCGCAGGATGAAAGAAGCTGCACCTTGATCGCTAAGGCTGTGAAATGTTGAGAGCTGAGGTCTCGTGCGACAGGCGGTGACGACACAGCTAGTGATTAGAGTATAGCGGGGTTGACATGTGGCGTGTGCGTGTCGCTTTGGCAGAGTCCACACAACATTGACCTCTCGCATCTCAGGGATTCACGAAGGAGGAGCACGAGAGCTCAACACCTCAACTGGCGAGGTTGTGAGTGGTGCTAGTGTTTGGCCTAGCCTATGGTTACATGTAGCAGGTGCTAGTGAGGAGGGAGCCATACCCGTATAGTATCTCAAGTATCAGTGTTTGGAGAAAGGGGAGTCAAGAGTCTTGATTCCCGACTCGCGAGTTGCGAAAGGTGCTTGCGCTAAGGCCAACTTGTGGTCATTTGGAGGAGGATAAGGGAACAGAGGGTCTACGCTAGGCCCCATAGAAGTCTCAAGGATTCTGTTCCTCGAAGAAAAAGACAAAAAATCTAAGTTGTTGTAGTGGGTGTGTGACAAATTGGTATCAGAGCATGGTTACAACACTTGGCCTGCTTGGGCTCATGAACGAGTTGCGCAGAAACTCCATTTGAAGTACTCTTAAAAGGAGTAACCCTCTATCTTAACCCCCTTTAGAAAAAGCCAAAGTTAAGAATGAAAATTCTTATTGTGTGTATGCATTTGAAAAATATGAATTATGCGTTGATTGTGAATGAATATAATTTTGACTAACAATAAGTGTTTTTCTTGCACAACAAGCAGACGATCAACCGCGGAAAACTGCAGACACATAGAATGATGATGCACCACGAAGTGGGGGATGGCTTCCACAACAGAAATGAAGAGTCTGACGAAAGGAGAGCGGTAGAGACCCCTCCCGATCTAGCTAAGACTGTGAGAAGCCTCATGGTCGAACTACAGAGCTGCAAGGCCGACAACGAGAGGTTGATAAAAGAGCAAGAGAAGCAAACAGAAATTAATGCAATCTTGCTGCAGAGTTTATCCAACATACAAAGACAATTACAGCATGGACCTGACACCAGTCACGTGGACCAACGACAGACAAAGAAAAGTCAAAGTCCATGGGAGATACGGAAACGTGGTCTTTTAAGTGGCCACACTGGGAACAGCACCTCGAGAAAGGTCCACCACGGAGATAAGGGACAAGCGTCGGACGATTCCTCTGGAAAGGAAACTGGCGACTCGGAGGGATCTTCTAGTAGCAGAACTAGTTCTTATTCCTGAAGAAAATGGAAGAAGCAAAAGCATTCCAAAAGTCACAATCTTGAAGAATTCAAGAAGGCCAAACCACCCTCTTTCGATGGTGAAATAAAGAAAGGGGAGGAAGCGGAGGCCTGGCTGCTTGGACTAAAGAAGTATTTTAGACTCCATGACTTCTCAGAAAACTTGAAGGCCTGAGTAGCCACTTTCAACTTGAATGGAAAGGCGTCCATTTGGTGGGAAGACCTTAAGAATGTAAAAGGGATTCATGAAGAAGACCTATCTTAGGAACGGTTTGAGAAATACTTCAGGAAGAAGTGTCTGTCAGGAAAAATATTTCGACGAAAAGACTAAAGAATTCTATGAACTCAAGCTGGGGCAACGCACCATAGAGGAATATGTCAGCAGATTCCTCGAATTGCTAAGGTACGTACCCTATATAAAAGCAGAGAAGGTAAAGGTGCAATGATTCATCAGTGGACTACCTAAGGACTATCAAAACAGGATTGAGTTTAATGAGTCAAAGACCCTAGAAGACACTATTTGAAAGGTAAGATATTGCTATGAATAGCTAGGACATCGGACAGAACCTCGCGAAAACTGGAAGTAGAAGAATAGTTCGAGATTCCAGAAAAAAGGGGTTTAAATCCCCAAAATTTAAAAACTATAAAAAGGACTCAAGGATGAGCTTCCCAACCCGAAGTGTACAACAACAGAATTTCCCCTTAACTTAAGGTCAATGAACTACCTAAGAACTTAACTTAACTTAAGGTCGCTGAATGTAAATTATGTTATAGATATGTGTTGCATGACTGCTGGGAGAGGGATGTGCTAAAAGAGACCACGATGGCTAATGAGAGATGGTGGAAGGGACCTGGAATGGTTGCGTTAACTTCCACCGAGCCAGTACCGTATTGTTTTATACTTGCTCACAAACCAAAGCAGCTCTCTGATCCTGGAATGGATTTCTCGTCAGATTGGTAGGTGGGGAGGCTCCTCAAGCGTTAATGAGGGGATGGGGGTGAACCGCCCATCCGTAACATCCCTCAGACCTGACCACGGACTGTGAAATTCACGCCACACGCAACCTTGCAAACAGAAATTGGCAAGAGAGGAAATGTGGTAGGAGAAGAGCAATGCACGCGACGGGGATCGCGAAAGAGACTGGAGAAACCCTGGAAACATGGGGAGTTCTGAATACCAGGAGAAGGAGAGTAAACTTCATCCTGGATTATTTTCCTGCATCAGGAGAAGGAGAGTAACCTTCATCCTTGATTTCTGTTGAGCTGGAAGTAGGAGACTGAACCTCAAAGCATCGTTGTCTAGCTCGGGGGTGGGTAGTTGTAAAACTGTTTGGAGTCATTGAGCCTACGGTTGGGTGGAAACGAGCACCCCTCTCAGCAGTTGCATCGCGCCTGGTAGATCTGATAAGTGTTTTATACCTTGTATTTCGAACTGAATATCATGAATACATGCTTATGTTTATATGCCCATACTAATTTCTATGTAGAATGATTGTCTGGTGTGTTAGACTAGAAATAATGGATGCTTGTGTATACTTACATGCCATAGTCGGTTTCTGTACAAAGGATTAAGGTTGGGGCATGAATTCGCCCCACTGAGAATCGTCTTGTTTGCTTAGCTCTCGTAATGTTCCGGGAAGGCTCCTCAAGAGTACTCTTCCCCGGGGATTACCCCATAAACCTTGGAACCATGCCGAACCTTTACCCAAAGGCTCGACTAAGATTTGGGACGATTGCCCAAGAACCATCTAAAGGTTCATGCAATCCGGGTCTGGAAACCTTATGCAAGGAAGGATAGCTCTCTAAGGTCTCGGAGTCATGGGAGTTTGAACCCCTGAGAAGTTGAATTTCGTGATTCAAGCTCAGAAGGGATAGCGAGCCCAATTATAGAAAGAGAGAATACCCTATCATTTGGTAGACGAACGGTCGGAATCCTTTCAGGAATACCCCAGATCTGTCGAGACTGATAGATCTAAAGAAGGAGCGCAGGTGTTAACACCTCGACCCTTTCAACCTTAGCATGTAGCGATGGGATCCCGGACCGTAGATCCAAGGATCTGACAGAGCCCTATTGACCGTCAATATTAGCCTTTGTATAGGCAGGAGAGTAGCATTTCGCTGACTCGCGACTTGGAGTGGTCAAGGGTAGGGCTGCATGAACTCGCGATTCGCGAGATCGTGACGTGATCATGACCGTTGGATCCAAGCCACGGGAGAATCGTTGGATCAGAACTTTCGTGGTTATCGCCTATCAGGGGTTCGAAACTTGAGGGAGTTTCTTTTCGATTGTAGAAGTCATGAAGTGCCGAGCGCCGAGGGCTCGTGCAAACACGTGACCCATCTATAAGTGGGGACCGTGTGGTTGATAGGCGGCGTAACAACAAGCACCCAGAGAAAGTTGGGAACGGGTGATAGGTGATGGACACATGTCGCCTGGGGAGGAGTCATCCCATGGTTGACTTATTGTATCTCGGGAACTCGCGAAGGAGGAGCATGAGGGCTCAACACTCCAACTTGCAAAGTCATGAGATGCGAGTAGCGCTAGTATTTAGCCTAGGAAGTGGGTGACTGGTGGTGGACACGTGTCACACTGGGAAAGAGTCAACCCACTATTGACTTATCGTGACTCGGGGTTTCGTAGGATGAAGAAGTTGCACCTTGATCACTAAGGCCGCGAAACGCCGAGAGCTGAGGTCTCGTGCAACGGGCGGTGGTGACACAGCTCGTGAGCAGAGTATAGCGGGGTTGAAAAGTGGCGTGTGTGCATCGATTTGGCAAAGTCCACGCAACATTGACCTCTCGTGTCTCGGGGATTCGCGAAGGAGGAGCACGAGAGCTCAACACCTCAACTGGCGAAGTTGCGAGTGGTGCTAGTGTTTGTCCTAGCCTACGGTTACATGTAGTAGGTGCTAGTGAGGAGGGAGCCATACCCATATAGTATCTTGTGTATCGGTGTTTGGAGAAAGGGGAGTCGAGAGTCTTGATTCCCGACTCGCGAGTTGCGAAAGGTGCTTGTGCTAAGGCCAGCTTGTGGTCGTTTGGAGGAGGATAAGGAAAGAGAGGGTCTACGCTAGGCCCCATAGAAGTCTCAAGGATTATGTTCCTCAAAGTAAAAGACGAAAAATCTAAGTTGTTGTAGTGGGTGTGTGACATTAATCCAACTTTGACGGGTTGGTTTGTTTCCTTGTTCCTGTTCTTGTACACATGTGATAAGTTTATGTGTGTAAAATCAACAAGGTTACTTTTTATTTCTTCAAATATAGGGCGAAGAGTGTAGTTGTGAAGAATGTGTGTGCCATTGATGAATTTTACAACAAAAGAGGAATCTCCATAACTATTTAGATGACTGATATGCAATAAGAGATGTAGATTTAAGGCCATGAGCTCACTCATGTTGTTGGTGTCTTCTCCTAGGTATGCAAAGAAGGAAAGAGAGGTGTCCCTGGAGAGGAAATGTATACCTCTGTAGACTTTAGCAGTCAAATTATCGGGCAAAGGGGGTCCCTTGTCCCACAAACAAGGGGGTATCATAAACTAATTTGGTGTCTAGTTTGGTTGTGACCTTTGTAACGTTCCCTAGACTGGCTGAGGTCCATTATGTGTAGAAACACTTATAAAAATAAAACTTAAATCTCATAATTAATTTCTTGTAACTTATCAACTACGAATTACATTCAGATTTAACTATTATGTGATACCATTTAGTAAATGCATCTGCATCATTTTAAAACAAGCATGAATTCAGCTAATAACTCACACAACAACGTATAAATCAACCTTATACACAAAGTTCATGCACAATAATTAAAACTCATAAATATAACACATACAATAGATAAAACACTCATCTTTTGATCCGGATTTATGAGCAGAACAAAATGAAACCACATATTTATAATATTAACATAGAGACAAAGTGAAAAATAACAGAGATATAGTAAAACCTTGCCTCTATTAAATAATAAATATCATTAAAACTGTAAAATGCAGACTGAAAACAAGCTTGCTAGAATGGTGGCAGCTTATCTCTGAGAAGAGATGTGACGACTACGCTCATTCGCAAGAAGACGAGTACAATGAGGCTCTGAAGGAATTTTTACAATAAGCAGAAATGTCAAAACCCTAGACATCCAAAAACCTAACCCTATGAGATGAATCACCAAAAGTCATGTGGGCCCCATTGGGGTAAGTTAGTACATCAACTTCTCGATGTCGTAACTTTTGCATACAATCTTCGTTTTGAGCGCATGATAGCTTGTTGGAAAGGTATTGGTGAGGAGATTCATTTAGGGTGCTCAATCAAATCCTTTATTTATTATTGAGATGCTTGGTCTCTAAAAAGCGTCGTTTAGGCCCTCAAAATGGCCCTGAAAGTTCAGGATCCGAAAAACTGCTAGAAATAGTAAATTGCCAAAAAATTGTTTTGAGCTAGTTGGACAAGCTGGGTGGCCACCGAGATCCTCCCGGATCAATCCTCCCGGATCAATCCTCCCCCGTTAGGAAGTAATGGTCTCCATTGAATTGAGTGGCCCCATTAGATGAGGAAATTTTTGTTGAATTTGGCCCTAGGTGAGCCACTTGCCCTGGTGCAGTAGTTGCCCTGCTTTGACAACCTGATAGAGCTAGATCCTCTGCTGGCGAGTACCCTTGACCTATGTGTCCACGATATGATTAGTGGATGCATGTTCCATGTAGTCAGGGTTGAGCTATGTCGGTTTCAATTGTTATATTATCTTCGAGGTGTCCAATAATGGTGGAAAATAAGGCTAAAGGAGGTCCACATTGAATATTGGGTGCAAGCCAAGAAATGGGGAAAGGTTGAGCTCAAAATAATTGTCACCCACAGCCTTGGTGATGGTGTAGGGTCCATAATGAAGTGGATGAAGATTTCGATGAGGCCCTGTAAGGCGTTCTTTCTGCAATTGCAGCCAAACTTTGTGTCCCACCAGAAACTGGTGTGCCACCCAGTGTTGATCATGGTGTTGCTTGTACTTGGCATTGGACTTCTTTAAAATATCTTGAACCTATTCGCGAATGTGTTGGATCCACTCAATGAACTAGGTGGCTTTGTCAGCTCCAGCTGGAGCATGCGATGAGTCTGCCTAGGTGGCCACAAAGGGTAGTGCAACATCCATGGGACCCAATGGTTGAAATCCCAACCCCACCTAAAAGGGGTTGTGGTCAGTTGAGCTATGTATGGCTCTATTGTAGTTGTGTTGAACATAGGGAAGACTCACATCCCAGGTGCGGGGGTGCTTATAATTATACATGCATGAGATGTGCACGATCATCTGGTTGACGACCTCGGTTTGGCCATTTGTCTAGGGGTGGAAGGAAGTGGACTTGGTGCGCTTGGTGTCCAGCAGTGACCAGAGGCTCGACTAGAATGTGTCGAGGAACCGGCCCTCCTGATCTGAGATAATGGTTTATGGTATCCCAAAGTGTACCCACACTCGTTCAAAGATGAGCTTGGCAGTGGCCTCCGCTGTGATACTCTTCTTGTAGGCGACCAAAATCATCATCTTGCAAAATCGATCAACAACCACAAAAACACAGTCATTTCCCTGCTTGGTGGACAAAAGGCCTGACATGTGGTCCATTGAGATGGATTCCCAGGGCCTATCAGGAGTAGGCAGAGGAGTGTATAGCCTTATTTCTTAATGGTCGGTTTGGCTATAGCGCATGCAGTGCAGGATCAGATATACTTGTTGACATCCTATCGAAGTTTCGGCCAGTAGAAATGTCATTGCAACACTGCCATTGTCTTTTCCACATGGAAGTTTCATGCCACTCGACTATAGTGGGCTTTCCAAATCATCTTCTCTCGCTCACTTGATGGAATACATAGATGGCCCAGATGGCACAGCAGCCCGTTTTGAAGATGGAAATTGGTGACAGTTGTGTTTGCACCCAACATCTGGTAGGTGTTGGCGAAGTCAGAATCGGTCTCATAAAGGTGGGGCCATTCAGAGATCTCGTGGCCGTAATAATCGAGCATTGTGGTGAGTGACGCGACTAAAGGTCGACTGAGGAAATCAATGACTCGATTGCTACTTGATGTTGAGGTGGAACTGCTGCAAATATGTGGACCACTTATGATGGCAGTCATTCTGCAATTTTCCTTGTGTCTACATGAACTACAACGACTTATGATCAGTGTGGATGATTGTCTCCTTCCCGAGAATGTAATGCCTCCACTAGAGAAAGGCTTGCACAATGGAGTACATTTCTTTGTCGTAAGTAGGGTACTTATGGACAACATCTGATAGTGTCTCACTATGATAGGCCACGGGGTGGTCGTGTTGAGTGATGATTGCGCCCACAACATAATATGAAGCATTTGTCTCGATCTCAAAGGGTCGTTGCAGGTCAGGTAATGAAATCACTGAGGCGAATCATAAGCATTACTTCATATCATCGAATACTTTATGTTGTGTCAGGCCCCACACAATGTTTTCCTTACCACCACCTCTGGTTATTTGGTTGAGGGCCCATGCAATATGGGAGAATCCCAACATGAACCTTCGATAGAAATTGGCAAGGCCTAAGAAGCTTTGAAGCTCAGTGAGCGTGGTTGGGGTTGGCCAGTCATGGATGACTTGGATCTTGGCTGGATCAACATGAAAACCATCTGCATCAACAATGTAGCCTAGTTATTGGACCCTATCCATGCAGAAGGAGAATTTTTCCAAGTTGGCATATAGCTTGTGTTGCCGCAGAGTATGCAAAACCTGTTGAATATGCTACAAGTGTTATGCCCAAGTCTTGTTGTAGATGAGGATGTCATCCAAATACACCACCATAAGATAATTAATGTCAGGCCGCAAGATATCATCTATCATCCTCATGAAATTTGTTGGGGCATTTGTCAAACCAAAGGGCATGACCAACCATTCAAAAAGACCTTCTTTTGACTTGAAGGCAGTTTTCCATACATTTTTTAGTTCTATTGATACCTGATGGTAGCCAGACTTCATATCAATATTACTAAAGTATTTGGCCCCCTTGAGTTCATCAAGGAGATTGTCGATTCAGGGAATCGGGTACCGGTTCCTAACTATGATTTTATTTAGGGCCCGATAATCAATGCAGAGTCGCCAAGACCTGTATTTCTTTTGCACCAACATGATTAGGCTTCCACAAGGTGATGAGTTGGGTCAGATGTGCCCCTTGTGGAGCAGTTCTTCGATCTAACACTTGATCTCCTCATTTTCTAGCAAAGAGTGGTGATAGACTGGCCCATTGGGTAGCGATGCACCGGGGGTCAGATCGATTGGATGCTTGACCTATTAGTACAGAGGTACCCCAGTAAGTGATGAAAAGATGTATTTGTATTCTTCCATGACCTTATCCACTTGCTTCTATTGCATGGAGAGGTCATTCACGAAGGCCATGGATGTAGCTGCAACCTTTCCCTCACTTTGAGAGCGAATCACAAAGAAGACAAACTTCTCGATCTAAGAAATTACCTTCCTACATTACTTGGCAGAGATCGAGGAAATAGCACTAGGTGGGATTACCTCGAGTATCCAGTACAATTTCTTGTTCCAAGTAATAATAACACTGTAAGGCCTAAACTCAAATACAACATGGTGTTTTCATAAATAATGTTGGCTTAAAAGAACATCACAAACTACAAGGGGAGCAACATCACACAATACCTCATCTTTGAATGGCTTGATGTCATATGAAAGGCGACACTATTGGTTGACGTGAAGATCACTTCCTTGACGGATCCATCCGATGGTGCAAGGTTGTGGGTGCATCATTATCGGTAGGGCTAGCCGCTTGACAACCTCTATTGAGTTGAGGTTCTTCTGGCTACTGTTATCAACTATGAAGTGCAGCGGAGTGCCTTTTACCCATATCTATGAATGAAATAGGTGCTTGCCTTCCTCTAGCTCATCAAGTTCAACGGGCTAGATCTTGGTGGTAGAAACGATGGCACTGGGTTCCGCCTCAATGATTTGTCTCCCATTTTCTACTTCTGACTCAGAGACGGAACCTACATCTGATTCAGAGGATTTTACCTTAGCCACCAATGACTGCTTTGAGCGACAATCAGTAGTGTTATCTCAGAGGCTCTTATGGAAGTCAAACCACTTCCCGGTATCTTTCTTTGTCTTCCCATTGTCATTCTTTTCTTTCGCCTTGGACTGGTTGTCCTGAGCTTGCCCATATTTGCTCTGTCCTTTGTTCTGCAAGTTGGG
Organism: Picea engelmannii; assembly: GCA_009831015.1. Taxonomy (NCBI): domain Eukaryota; kingdom Viridiplantae; phylum Streptophyta; class Pinopsida; order Pinales; family Pinaceae; genus Picea; species Picea engelmannii. The sequence continues at coordinate 497,647 of ML776613.1, forward strand.
GTTTCCCTTTCTCTTCTTCTGCTGTGAGTGAGGGGTTCCCAGACCCAAACAGTCATGTCTTTTGTTTCAACTTCTGCTCGATTTTGATGGCATATCGATAGGCCGCACACAAGGATGAGATGTCCAAAAAATCCATTTTTGTCTAGATGTATCTATGCAGACTGTCGTGGTACTTAAGCACCAAATTTCCCTTAGAATATTTGATACCCAACTTAGTGCACAAGGTATGAAAGACATTCGTGAACTCTGGAATTGTTTGGTCTCATTCATGCTGCAGTGTGGTCCATCTTGTATACAAGTCATCATAACTTCCAACAGGGTAGTATTTTTCCTTAATAGCATCCCTAAAGGAACCCAAGTGGGTGCAACTGCAAATAATGTGTATCCCTCTATTTCCTTTTTCTCACATAAAGTCTCCCACCAATCTTTGACATGGGAGACGGCCCTGAGGAGTGAAAATGTAATCTTTTCTCTATTAGAAAAATTGTGGAGAGAAAAATACCCTTATAGAAGGTTTAACAATTTATCTACGACATTGACATCTATTTCACCTTCAAATATAGGAATATCAAAATTGATTTGTACCTTGAAGGGGGTGGCGCCTCCACTTGAGGTGGATGTGTCACTTGTGGGCAGTCATCGAAGGATTTGTGCAAAGTTGTCCATCGTCTCGTTCCTCTGTTGCTCAAGGGATTCCTCGAGAAACATTTTGAAAGGATCTCTTGTCTTGTTGTCTTTATTTTCTCCCACCATGGATGGTTTTTTGGGTGTGCGAGAGAAGTTTTCCTCAAGAGAAACAAGCTCGAGACCCAACTCTCTATACCCTGACCGTGTCGGGGAAATGCATTAAAAAAACAACAAGGAGTAGACTGCTCTAATACCACTGATATGGATTTATGAGCGGAATGAAATTAAACCATAGATTTATAATATTAACATAGAGACAAAGTGAACAATAACATAGATATAGTAAAACTTGGCTTGTATTAAATAAGAAATATATTGAAAACAAGCTTGCTAGAATGGTGGCAGCTTATCTCTGAGAAGAGATGTGATGGCTATACTCATTTGCAAGAAGATGAGTACAATGAGGCTCTAAAAATATTTTTACAATAAGTAAAAATTCCAAAAACCTAACCCTAGGAGATGAAGCGCCAAAAGTCATGCAAGCCCCGTTGGGGTAAGTTAGTACATCAACTTCCCGAAGTCGTAACTTTTGCATACAATCTTCGTTTTGAGCGCACGATAGCTCGTTGGAAAGATATTGATATCGATCTTAATTTCAGGGGCTCGCTTAGAGCCATAGCTTATCTTTGAGGTGTCTGATCGTGGAAAAGTGTCGTTTAGGCCCTCAAAATGGCCCCAGAAGTTTAGGAACCGAAAAACTTTTAAAAATAGTAAGTTGCCAAAAATTGTTTTGAGCTAGTTGGACAAGGTGGGTGGCCACCGAGATCCTCCTAGATCATCTTTTAATTAAGCTGTACAACCAACTGCTTGGGATGGATGTTCCACCCAACCATAGACTTCTTGTTCCAAATCTCAACAGTAAGTCACCCTCGAGTTGGGGCTGGCAATCCACAAAAGAGGATGGTCTCTCACTATCCACATAGCTCAAAAATCCCACAACCCATTGGTATTCTCCATGTAAGTTTTAAGCCTATGAAGTAAAGCAATGCATATAGATTCTTAAGCAAAACAGAAATCAATCAATGGCTCATACAAATAGTACACAAAGATTTATGTTGGAAACCCTTAACCGGAAGAAAACCATCATTCCTTGGTGTCGCACCTCTCAACTCTTCATTGTATTAATTTCACCATTCACAATACAATATATACAGTATTTAAGTATTCCACAACTACCAAAACCCTAATCCCTTAATCTGGGATTAATTTAGAAAACTGCTAAAAATAGTGAAAAAAACGCTAAAATAGCAAAACTGCTAAAAAAAATGGTATGTTGCCCCAAACCCTGTCAGGTCCGAGTGAAAACTTCTTCTAGAGTCAAAGGGGGCAAGCCTGGCCCCCCTGAGGACACCCCCCCCGATCACCCTCGGTGCAGGCGTACACCCACAAGTGGTCGGATCGTTAGATGTAATCATCAAATCTGATGCACCCCCCCACACAAATGCAAAGAATATAACACATACCCAACATTATCCCACTTCTTGTTTTCTTTGCATATAGGGGGTCATAGGATTACATAGTCAACAATCCAGGGCAACGATGCCCATTGTTTCTCTACACTAGGAGAACTTCTCGGTGCTCACGGACTTTGCCAATAAATGTGTAACATTCTTCAAAGTATCAACCTTCTCCAGCAACACCTTCTTGTATTCAATCATGTCTCTCACATAGTGATATTGAATATCAATATGATTTGTCTTTGAATGACAAGTTGGGTTATTTTCCACGAATAGTTCACTCTGACTGTTCAAATATAACCTTATTGTTTGTTGTACCAACCCAATACCTAAACACAATATATGCTACCATATTTCTTCCTCGCATGCATGAGTGGCTTCCATGTATTGAGATTTTGTAGTTTAGAGTGCCACAACAACCTGTATTTTTATCATCCAACTGATTCCTCTTCTAAATAAGTTAAACACATACCCACTTGTTGACATTATGCAGTCCAGATCTCCAGCTTAGTCTGCATTAACAAACCCATGTATGTTCAACACTCTGTCCAATACTGGTCTTCCTTGGTAGCACAATCCATAACTAGAAGTGCCATGCAAATACCTGAAAACCCTCTTTATTGTTGTCCAATGCTCCTTCCCTTGTTTTGACATATACCTGCTCAAAATTCCCACTACATGTGTAATGTTTGGTCTAGTACAAACCATTGCATACATCAAACTGCCAACTACGCTAGCATATGGAACATGGGACATGTCCTCTTCCTCTTCCCGTGTCTTGGGACACTGGTCTACAAATAAATTTACACCTATAGGAACAGGAACCTTATTGGTTTATTTTCCTACATATTAAACCTTTTCAATATCATCTCAACACATTTTCTCTAATTCAACCAAAGTTTCTTGTTTGCACAATCTCTTTTAATATCCATTCTCATACTGAGGTCAGCAGCACCAAGATCCTTCATGTCAAATTTAGATGATAACTGTGATTTCACCTCCTTGGTAGCATCCATGTTATTTCCTGATAGCAACATATCATCGACATAAAACACTACATAAATGAAGTGATTACCACCCTGCTTGGAATATACACAATGATTATCCCTGCTTCTTACAAATCCCAATCCAAGGATGTATGTGTCACACTTTTGGTAACACATCCTAGGTGAGTGTTTTAGACCATATAGTGACTTCCTTAGCTTACATACCAACTCTTTCTTTCCCTTTGTTGCAGATCCTCATGGTTGCTTCATGTAGATTTCTTCTTCCATATCCCCGTCTAGGGATGTTGTCCTCACATCCATTTGTTCTACTTCAAAATCAAAAGCAGCAACAATATATAAAAGAAATCTAATAGAAGTTAACTTGGAAACAAGAGAAAAAATTTCACCAAAGTCAATTTCCTTTACCTGGGAAAAACCTTTTGTTACTAACCGAGATTTTTATTTATCCACTTCGCCTTTTGCATTCAATTTCTTTTTAAACACCCATTTTCTACCAATGGCCTTTCTTCCAATTGGCATCTCAACTAGATCCCATGCCTCATTCTTATCCAAAGCATCCATCTCTTCAACCATGGCCTTCTTCTAGAGTTTACTATCCTTTGAATTCATTGCTTCCCTGACAGTTCTAGGATCATCATCAGTAGTATATAAAGAAAAATTAGTACGAAAATCAAGTGGACTATACCTTTCTTGTTTCCTTATTTCCCTCATTGATCTCCTCAATAGTGGAGTATGAGGTTCTTCTTCTTCTTATTCATCTTCTTTCATTGATTCATATTTTGCATCATCCAACTCAAACTCTATTTTATCAGGTTCTTCTTTCCTTGGTAGGAATTCTTGTTTGGGAACACCTTTAACCTCTCTAAAAACAGCATCTCGACTGTAAACAATGTTCTTAGTTTATGGGTTCCAAAGCTTACAACCTTTCATGCCATCTCTATAACCAATAAATATACACGTTTCAGCTTTATTATCCAGCTTACTCATATTTTCCTTTGGAACATGTACATAAGCATCACAACCAAACACTCTGAGATGTTCAAGAGAGGGTTTCTTACCAGTCCATACCTCATGTGGAGTTTTGTCCACCAATGTTGATGAGGGTGATCTATTTACCAGGTAACATGTAGTACCCATTGCCTCTACCCATAATTCATCTCCTAACTTGACATGACTAAGCATGCTCCTTGCTTTTTCCATCAATGTCCTATTCATCCTTTATGCAACCCCATTATGTTGAGGTGTATATGGAATAGTCTTTTGCCTTGCTATACTAAACTTATTACATAACTCTTCACATTCATTCCCACGTAATTCTCCACCATTATCTGTCCTCAACACCTTTATTTTCTTCTCTGTCTGATTTTATTCCAGAGCCTTAAACTCTTTAAATTTATCAAATACCTCATATTTCTTCCTAAAAAGATAAATACATGTGTTCCTTGAGAAATCATCTATGAATGAACATAATACACATATTTACCTAGTGATGGAATAGGCATAAGTCCGAACACATTACTGTGTTTCAACTCTAAGATCCCTTGTGCTCTTGTAGCACCAGATTGGAATCTTACTCGATTAGGTTTACCATTTATGCAATGTTCACACAAATAAAAATCCAGGGTGCAATTAGACATACCTTCAACCATACCTTTATTGTGTAGTCTTTATAGGCCCTTTTCTCCAATATTTCCTAGTATTTGATGCCACAACATGGTCTTCTTTCCAAGGATAGTATGGATCATATCTTATTTATTTCTATGCTCGTCGACAATAGAACCGTTACACCCATCAGTATAAGTGCTTCCCAATAACTTGTATAGAGTTCCACACTGGACTCCACTCATCAACACCATTGCTCCTCACACCATATTGCAAGTGCCATTTCCCAATAAAGTATCCACACCAACATCATCCAACTTAATTACAGATATTAGGCTCCTGGCTAGATCTAGAATATGCATAACTCCAAGGAGAGTTCTAATCCTTCCATCTTTCAGCAATAGCTTAACCCTTCCATGTCACATGATTTTAGCTATCAATTCCTCTCCTAGGAAGACATCACCACCATCGTACTTTTCATATTCACTAAACCACTCCCTGTGAGGATTCATATGAAATGATGCACCTAATTTGATCAACCATACATCACGATTTCCATGTGTACCTATAAATGTCAGGTAAACATCACCTATTTCTTTTATGGAGGTTTCCACCTCTATGGAAGAGGCATCATCAGATCCCTTTTCTTTATCAACATTCTTAGACCTGCAATATTTCTTATAATTCCCAACTTTACCACATTTCCAGCATTTCCTCAAAGATTTTCCTCGGGATTAGATCTACCTTTAGATTTAGATCTACCCCACGAAGACTCATTTTTATTCCTATCTTGGAGACAACCTCTTGTAGATAAAGAATATGTGCTATGATTATCCATGTTTTTTCGCCTCATCTCTTCTAATAATCAGGATGAAACTACATCCTCATACTTCAATGCAGATTGAGTGGTACTACCAATTGCTACAACTAGATTATCCCAGGATTCTGAAAAAGAACATAACAAAGTAATACACTTATCTTCTTCTGAAATCGTAATATTAACATAGACAAGTTGACTTACCAGACTATTGAAGGCATTTGGATGCTCTGTTACATAATCTCCATCTTCTATCCTAAGATGATACAACTTCTCTCAAAGAAACAATTTGTTTACTAAGGACTTTGACTGATACAAATTCCCCAACTTTTCCCATGGTTCCTTGGTTGTAGATTCTCCCAACACATTCAGTAACACTGAATATGCCAGGCATAGTCAAATCGTACTCCTTGCTCTTCTATCCTAATTCTCCCAATCTTCTTTTGACATACTAGTAGATTGAGTACTAGTAGTTTGTGTACCAGTAGATTGAGTACTAGTAGTTTGTGTACCAATAGGTTATTTACCAGGATCCATAGTGATCCATTGTTCTTTGTCTACAAGAAGGTATTCCATCTTGAGCTTCCATAGCTCAAAATTTTGACCATTAAACTTCTCAATCTCGATTCTATAACAACTCGACACCATTCTCTTTCAACACACGAATCACCACTGCAAATCTCCCGCTGAACCTAGGTTTATCACATACCTGAGATAAACTTTATCTATCAAGACCGAGCCAAACCCTCAGCGACAAAGGCATCCCATGAAACTTAAAACGTGCTCTAATACCACATGTAATTTTAAAACCTATGAAGTAAATCAATAAATATGAATTCTTAAGCAAAATTGAAATTAATCAATGGCTCATACACATAGTACACAAAGATTTACGCTGGAAACCCTTCATCGGGAGAAAACTAGCCTTCCTTAGTGCTGCACCTCTCAACACTTCATTGTATTTATTTCACCATTCATAGTACAATATATACAATATTTTAGGTATTTTGTAGCTACCAAAACCCTAATCCCTTAATCTGAGATTAATTTAGAAAACCGTTAAAAATAGTGAAAAACACTAAAATAACAAAATTTCCAAAAAAAACAAATTGGGGCATTGCCCAGAGTTGAAGGCTTTGCCTAAGGTCAAGGGGGCGGGGGGACCTGGCCCCCATGAGACCCCACCCTCCTCCCCTGGCTAGCACTCGGTGCAGGCGTACACTGACAGCTGATGGGATCGTTAGATGCAATAATCAAATCTTATGCACCCCCCTGTTGATATTATGGTAGCTGCGGGAGGTATTTACCTCCCTGTCTAAACCTGACGAGAATAGAATATTCTAGGAAACAAGAAGAAACCCTAAATTAGTTGGCTAATAACCCTAGAAGAGAAGTTGGCTCAAGAGGATAATTTGTATTAGGTTATTAGCCTCCAAGAGAAGAAGTCGGCTAAAGGAAATATTATATACTAACTAAATAGGCACCCAGAATGAGAAGTCAGCCCAGGCAGTTTGTCAGTTTTAGTATATATACAGGAGGCCAGACTTCATTCTGGTAGGCATTCTCAGAACTGCAGAAGCAACACTTGTGTGCACTGCAGTTGGCCAGTTTGTGTGCAAGTTTGGAGGAGAGTTGTTGTTGCAGCTGTTGCAACTAGCAGATTTCGGTTTTGGCCTGGACTCTCTCTTGGTTATGGTTTGGACTCTCTTATCAGCTCTTGTTACTCCTATTTGGTGTGTTATCCTTAGAGAGAGGTGCGCTATCTTTTTTGGCTATCTACCCTAGGGTTTTCTTCCAAAATGATTCTCTGTCGAGGTTAAGGTGCACGGGGGTGGCTTCGGCCTATGGTTGGGTCACAATAGTGATATTGTCTAATGTTAAACAATCATATCCATTGTATTCTAACAGGTTATGGGCCCACACCTGCTTCATTCAATCTAACCACTAGAAGGGAGCATATCCATAAGGATACTAAGCTCGTTGAAGAATTGTCGCTAGGGTTTCTAGCAGGAGCAGTTACCAAAGCACTGTCGCTAGGTTACTAGCAGGTGCAGTTGCAGAAACCCTAATCCTCTCATTCAGGCACCTTAAGTGAAGGGATTGACCAAACTTCTGGATAGACTAGTGCGCCCTATCCTGGCGCATATCCTGGTACTCTCAGCAAGCTAAGATGTCAAGGTTGAGTTTTTTTGGTCAAATCTAGGGTTGACCAAGTTAAGGCAACCATGACTTACTCTATGAAGTCAGAAAACAAGTTAGATGGGGATTCTAACTTCAGAGCATGGAAGACAAGGATTGATCTCATCCTTTCCAAGAATAAAGTGTTGGATATCTTGAAAGGAAATATTGTGGAACCAGACTTTGAAGAAGGAAAAGAAAAGGAACCGCAGAACGTTGCAGTTATGGAGAAATTCAAAGACAATGACATCAATGCCATGAGTATCATAGTGTATTCTATCAAAGACCACCTGATACCCTACATCTCAAATATTGATTCGTCTAAGAAGATGTATGATGCCCTAACAAACCTCTTCTCAATCATAAACATTGGACAAGTAATGAGTCTAAAGAATGAGCTCTGTGACATGAAGATGATTGATGATGACAGCATAAACATCATACTTTGTGAGAATCTCTCAGTTGAGAGATCAACTACAAGCTATTGAAGGGATCATTTCAGAGAAGGAATTGGTAAACATGGTACTGAATGGTCTTCCCAAGACATGGGATGCATTTGCCGCAAGCATGAGCACAAGGAAGGAGTATCCTACATTTGAATAACTTTGGACTTGTTGTGCACAAGAAGAATCAAGGATTAGTGCAAAAGAAAAACCCCAAAAGAAATATGACGATCAAGCTTTCACAACAAGGTTCAAGAATTTCAGGAATAAAAGGAAGTTTGGCTCCAGGAAGAAGCCAAATCAAGAGAAAGATATGTCAGAAATACAATGCTTCAACTATCGAAAATATGGTCTCTACAAGAATCATTGTCCTAAGCTAAAGAAAAGGAAGGAGACACACGAAGCATCAGTTGCCGAATAAAAGGAACCTTCAAAGAAGACTAAGCGGGATGAAACAAACTTCTTCTTCTAAGACAAGGTAACAATACTCCTCATAGTTCTTGTACGTACCATGTTTTATGTACATATCTTGCATATCTATTTCCTAGAAGATAATATGTTCCAAGAGAAACTATACCTATGGAAGAACAACAAGATAAGGATTCCTATCACTATGACTACAAGTCAGACAATACACATGAAAGGATGAAGTACATAAACAACCCCTGGTAACAATTCATGTGGAAGATATTACATAAGTAACAGCTGCAAGATAAGCTGAAATCATAATCAATCTTGAAGAAACCTAGAAGAAGTAAAGACAGAAAGAAGTCAGCAATCAAGAGGAAATTGGAAAAAGACTTGCGACACTTTGCAGAAGGCAATAAGGATACAGATGGAAGTGTGAACTCTCCTAGTTGGAGAGAGTCGATTATATATTTCCAAAAGAAGAGCATGCATTCATGCATGAAGCAAGGATTAGGGGGGAGCTAATCCTAAATTATATGATCCATTAAAGATGATGAAGTAACTATTCATGGAAGCAACCATGAAAAAAGCAACACGTGTTCAGTGTGACCTTAGAATAAGTCTTCTTCGAAAAGAAGCCTTAAAGTATCCCTTGTTGTCCATCCACATCCATGATCCTATGAAGAAAGGAAGAAGTTGGAATCTTTAGGGCATGGAATCTATACAAAACTCCATGGACCTATGAGTTAAACAAAAACATAAGGAAGGACATGAAGATTCCAAAAGAGAAAGAAAAGACAGAACAACCAGTCATTGTATTGAGAATCACAAGACTACCAGCCTGACCTGAACTCACTATAAGCAATCAAGCAAAGGAAATGAAAGTTGTGATGAAGAACAATGTATGGAAGACGTATGAATGTAAGCATTGCGAGATCCAAAACTAGAGGTTTCTCCCAGATGGAGGGAGAAGACTATGATGAGTGCTTGTTCTAGTAAACCAGACATACCTCTACATGAGCCATCATATCGTCCGCAATATCCATGGGTTGGAGTTTACATCAGATGAATGCAAAGACTGTTCTCCAGAATAATTGAACAAAGAACTTATGTAGAACAACCTCAAGCCTTTCAGGTATACCGAGAAGAGACTCATGTGTGCAGATGGAAGAAGGTTTTGTATGGATTCAAACAACTTGGTGTGGAGCAACCGATGCACAGCAGAAGCGTGGTTAAAAATCTTCTATAACAAAGATATTGTATCAATATGGTTTCTCAGAACTCAAGGATGATGGATTGCCAATCCATGACAAAGCTCTCATGACGACAGAAGAAGTACCACTTGGATATGTTCCAAGTTTGAACCTTGCTACGATGTTATGAGCTAGCAGGAAACAAAATAGTTGAATTCAACTATGATGATCAAAGCTATATGAAGCCTTCAGAAAACCAGTGTTGTAGAAAGACCGAAGTACATTGAGATCAAGCATTATATTCTTTGTGATGAGGTCCAGAAAGGAGAAGTGGTTCTCCAATATGTATCTTCACATATGAGCATATAAGCAAACATTTTGGTAAAGCCTATGTTCAATATGAAAGATTTTGTGTACTCAAGCTGGAGCTCGTGGAGACGACTTCCTTATTCATTTTTCAGTTCAAAAAATGGTCCAAGATTGTAACACCATGTTTCCCCCAGTCTGTAAATATAACTATATGGACTGAGGAACTATGGAAAACTTAAAAGTGTGAATGTTTGACTTGATGGACCTTGTGTAGAAGGTCGATGAATGTAAATCCTGTTATTTTAATGGATAATGGAAACGTGTTGCATAACTACTGAGAAGGGGATGTGCTAAGAAATACCACGATCGCTAATGAAAAGGTGGTGGAGGGGACCCAGAATGGTTGCGTTAACCTGCACCGAACCAGTACTATGCTAGTTTTAATTGCTCAAGATCAGAACAACCCTTTGACCCGAAATGAATTACAGTCAGGCTGGTAGGTGGGAAGACCTCCTCAAGAGTTAATGAGGGGATGGGGAAGACCGCCCATCTGTAAGGCTTCCGGACCTGACCACGGACTGGAGATTCAAGCCACACACAATCTTGCTAAGGAAGGCAAGAAAGGAAGCATGGGGGTGCACAGAGGGGGACCTGCGAAGAATGCAGAAACTCTCGGGTCCAAGGAGGGATTGAAAACGAAAAGTGAGTTCTGATCACAGGGGATAGAGATTGATTCAGGAGAAGGAGAGTAACCTTCATCCTCATATATTCTTGTATAAGGAGAAGGAGAGTAACCTTTGTCCCTAACTTTCGTTGAGTTGGAAGTGAGAGATTGAATCTCAAAGCATCATGGCCTAAGCTCGGGGGTGGCCACTGATAAATCCATCGGGAGTGACTAAGCCTATGGTTGGGTGGAAATGAGCACCCCTCTCAGTAGTCGCATCGCTTCTTATGGTTCTGATAAGTGTTTTTATGCCTTGTGCTTTGAATTGGAAATAATGAATTGCATGCTTGTATTTTATATGCCTAAAATGATCCCTTTACTGAATTATTAAGTTAGAAGTATGCATTCGTTCCTTGAGAACTTTCATATCTGCTTGATTTCCTTATGCACTAGTTTAATCCCTTGGAAGCACCTCCCAGATAACTTTGTCACCGTCCTAGAGTCGCGTGAGTACTTCCTGATTTGGTGGAGGTTGAACCCCGCAATCACTACGAGGATAGAGTCCCATAAGCTCGAGAGAGGTAGTACGTGTATGCACAGGCTCTCTGTAAGGTAAGCAGAGACCAAGAACCACTTAGGTTCTAGACTTGATAAAGGAATGCAAGAGGTGTACAGAAGACCCTTCTAAGCATTAAGTCAAGGAGAAAGAGCGCAACGCTCTTAAGTCCTTCATAACTGACGAAGCTTAAGAAGGATAGCGAGATTCAAGTATCGAAAGGGAATACCCTTTCGTTTGGGAGATGAACGGACGAGATTCGTTCAGGAGGATCCAAGGTTTGTCATGACCATTAGATTTGAAGAAGGAGAGCAGGCGTTAACGCCTCGACCACTTCATTCTTCGCAAGTTCGCACATCAGGAGATTCGCATGTTAGCACTATCAAGTCTTTCGAAATCCGATGACATGAAATAACCTGGACCGTAGATCTAAGGATCTATCGGGACCCTCCTTGACCGTTGTATTTGGTGCTCCGAAATATCGGCATTTCGGAAGTCGAGAATGTGGAGGAATTTGTGACTTGGAGGTCACAAGTCACGAGATCCCGACATCATCGAAACCATCCATCAGAAGCGACGCGTGGCGAGAGATCAGCGTTTCGTTGATTCGCAGGAGGAAAAATTCAAAGGGGAGAATAGTGAGAACTCACGAGGCCCAAGTTCACGATTTGAAAGTGGCCGCCAGATCCAGAGGAGCGTGAGTCGTTGATTTGGTGCTCCAAAATATCAATATTTCGGAAGTCGAGAGAACGGAGATGAATCATATCGGAAGTTTCTGATACGCCAAATTGTGACGCGATCTAGACCGTTGGATTGGGAGAGTTGAGGTGACTCACATGCAAGGACCCGATACGCGATTTCACGATACGCCTTTCGATTAGGCTTGTGTTCACAAGTAATGGTCACGTGGAGGAGGATAAAGGAGGAGCTAGCATGTGATAGGCCCCTGTCAGGATTTAGGAGGTTGGGGAGAGTCGGGGTGACTCACATGTAGAATACCCGACATGCGAAGTTCCAAAACGCCTTTTGGGTAGGCGGGCAGTCAAAGCCCATGGTCACGTGAGAGAAACTTGCATCTGGTGCTTGTTCATGCAGGTCAAGTTTCAGAAGGAACTAATATGGTCCGTAGATAAGAAAGGCACATATTTGAATTGTCAATTTTGGATGTTGTCGTCAAGATCGTGAGATTGAAAATCCTATAGCTTTGCGGGGAAAGGAGCTACGAGGAGTTTAATATGTTGAGGGTGGACCGCAATTATGACCGTGGTTTCGTCAAGAGGACACGTGGAGGGGGGTGAGAGCATTGCAGGCCCAGAAATAGTTTGACCCCAAATCGCTTGTGGTTGTGCCCGCAATCGCATGGTCATCGCCAAGGTCACATCAAGAGAGGGGGCTTATCAATCAAAAGGAGCTAGCGCCCGACACTCTGAGTTTCTGTAGCAGGGCGAAATGTAAGGTTGCGGGTGCCCTTAAACCTGCACCAAGAGACCGAAAGGTTCTGCGTTTAACTATAGAACGAGACCATCAAGGTCTTAGAGAATTGTTTGGCTTCAGAATTGGAGATCCTCGACTAGGAAGTCGGACTGGTTCCCTGACCTTCCAAATTAGGAACCATGAATGGAGATTCTGTCCTTTAAGAAAAGAAAAAAAAATTATTCCTCGTCGTGGGTGTGTTACAAATTGGTATCAGAGCATGGTTACAACACTTGACCTGCTTGGGCTCACGCACGAGTCACTTAAAAACTCTATTTAGAGTACTTTTAAAGGAACGACACTCTACCTTACCTCTTTCTTAAAAGGTTTGATTTAAAAATGTTAGTAAAGAAAAGAATGAAATTTTCTACTATGTGTATGCGTTTAAGACATTGAGCCATGTATTGTTCATAAAATAATAGATTGTTAGCTAACAATAAGTGTTTTTGGCAACACTCGAGTAGTCAGTGAATCGTGGGAAAACTCCAAGACTAAAGGATGGTGACATGTCATGAAGTGGGGGATGGCTCCCATAATAGAGACGAAGAATCTGACGAAAGGAGGGCGGTGGAAACCCCTCCAAATATGGTTGAAACTGTAAGGAGCCTCAGGGCCGAGTTACAGAGTTTCAAGGCTGACAACGAGAGATTGATAAAGGAGCAAGAGAAACAAACAGAAATTAACACAGTCTTGCTACAGATCTTATCTGACATACAGAGGCAACTGCAACACGAACCCGCAACCAGTCACATGGACTAACGACACAAGAAGAGAAGTTGGAGTCCACCTGAGACCCGAAAACATGACTCCATAAGTGACACCACTAGGAGAAGTACTGTGAATAAGGTCCAACCTGGAGGCAGGGGATACTCATCGGGAGAGTCCTCTGGAAAGGAAGATGACAACTCTGAAGGATCTTCTAGTAGCAGGGCCAGCTCACACTCTCAGAGGAAAGGAAATAAACAGAAGCATTCCAAACCTGTGGTCCTGAAGAGTTCAAGAAAGCCAAACCACCCTCTTTCGATGGAGATATTAAGAAGGGAGAAGAGGTGGAAGCTTGGCTGCTTGGTTTAAAGAAGTATTTCAGAGTCCATTACTACTATGAAAACTTAAAGGATAGAATAGCCATCTTCAACCTGAATGGAAAGGCTTCCATGTGGTGGGAAGACCTTAGGAATGTGAAAGGAGTCCATGAGAAGGAATTGTCATGGAAACAGTTTGAGAAATACTTCAGGAAGCAGTATCTGTCAAAAAAATACATGGATGGGAAAACTAAGGAATTCTATGAACTCTGACTGGGGCAATTCACCATAGAGGAATTTGTTAGTAAATTCCTTGAACTATTGAGGTATGTACCCTACATAAAAGATGAAAAAGAAAAAATGCAGAGGTTCATTAGTGGGTTACCTCAGACCTATCGGGATGGATTGAGTTCAATGAACCAAGGACCTTAGAAGAAGCTATTCGGAAGGTGAGGTATTGTTATGAATAGTTTGAGAGCAAGACAAGACCTCACGAGGACTGGAAGAAGAAGAGTAGTGCGGGATTCCAGAAGAAAAGGTTTAACTCCTCAAGATTTAAGAACTATGGTAAATATTATAGGGGGAGCCTTCCTGCTAGAAGTGTATATCAGCAAAATTTCCCCTCTCAAAGTGGAAATAAACCCTTTCAGACAGTCCCAACAAAGATCGATAACCTAAAGAAGGAAACCTTAAAATGTTGGGGTTGTCGAGAAAATCATAGATTGAGAAACTGCCCACACAAACAACAAAACGGTAAGGGGGTCTACAATATCCAAGAAGATACCACCTTCAATGATGTGGCTAGGAGCATGCCACGAATCTATGCAACCCTGGACAACAATCAAGTCAACCACCAAGCTTCAGTAGTGGAGCTGGAAGGTATGATCGCCAACCATCCAATTTATATTTTAATTGACCTAGGTTCTAATTTGAGTTATGTAGCCCCTCAGACTGCCAATAAGTGTAAACTGCAACCAATTAGACATGTTAAACCATGGTTGGTACAACTAGCCATTGTGACCAAAAGAAAGGTGGCAGAGGCCATACCAGCCTACCAATTCATCAAGGGTGGATTACCCACCCGAGCGACCCTTAACATACTTCCTCTGGGATCTTATGACCTGTTGATTGGTATGGATTGGTTGGCTGCTTATAAAACCAAAATGGAATGTTATCATAAAACTTTAGAATGTGGAAACAAAGAAGGGAGAAAGATGACTCTCCAAGGGATTCAGAAGCATGTCTCAGTGAGACAAATATCGGCCCTTCAAATTAAGAAGTATTGCAGAAAAGGGTGTTCCTTATATGCAATACAGGTGTTGGAATCCATAGAGGACGACAAACCAAACCTAGAGGTCCACCCCATATTAAAAGAATACAAGGACGCATTCCCATAAGAAGTACCAGGTCTACCTCTGAGAAGGGATATTGACTTCTCGATAGAACTTACACCGGGAGCGGTATGTGCATCTAGAACACCATACAGAATGAGCACGCCAGAGATGGTTGAGCTTAAGCTACAGCTAAAGGAGATGATGGACAAAGGCTACATATGACCCAGTGTATCTTCGTGGGGAGCACTCGTCCCATTTGTGAAAAATAAAGATGGCACAGTCCGACTATGCATAGATTACATACAACTCAATAAGGCAACCATAAAGAACAAGCACCCCTTACAAAGAATCAATGACTTTTTCGACCAATTGGGAGGCGCATCCATATTTTTGAAGATCGACCTAAGGTCTGGCTACCATAAAGTCCGGATTAAGGATGAAGACATCCACAAAACAACCTTCAGGATGAGGTATGGTCACTATGAATTCGTGGTGGTGTCGTTTGGGTTAACCAATTCCCCCGCCACTTTTATGTGCTTGATGAATAATGTACTCAGCAAATTCCTGGACAAATTTGTGTCGGTTTTCATTCATGATATCCTAATCTACTCCAAGAACGGGGAGGATCACAAAGAACATCTTAGACTCGTATTTCAAGTACTAAGAGAGCATCAACTCTACGCTAAGTTTAGCAAGTGCGATTTCTTTCAGAAGCAAGTCCATTACTTAGGCCATGTCATATCTAAGGAAGGGGTGGCAGTAGACCCCGACAATATTAGATCCATTATGGAATGGCCTACCCCAAAAGATGTATCCAATATTACATCCTTCATGGGTTTAACAGGATATTATAGAAGGTTCATAAAAGGATTTTTAAAGATTGGTTGTCCAATCACTGCCCTTCAGAAAAATGGGATCAAATTCATTTGGACATCAAAATGTGGAGAAAGATTTTATGAACTGAAATACCTCTTGACACATGCACCCGTGCTAAAGATTGAAAACCCGGATAATGATTTCCTTGTGTGTACAGATGCCTGCAAGGAAGGACCCAGAGGAGTCCTTATGCAAGAGGGACGTGTAATTTGTTACACGTCCAAGAAATTAAATAAGCATGAAATCAATTATGTGAGCCATGACCTAGAATTGGTTGCCATAGTACATGCTTTAAAAATGTGGAGGCACTACCTCTTGGGAAGGAGATTTTTTATTATGACAGACCATTGTGGATTGAGGCACATGTTTGATCAACCAAATCTCAATGCCAGGCAAGCTAGGTGGATGGCTCTTCTTAGTGAGTTTGATTTCGAAATCAAACACATCAAAGGAAAGGAAAATAGGGTGGTTGATGCCCTTAGCAGAAGTATAAAAATTATTCATCTAGCAGCAGTAAGCACTTGTGAAACGGATGTCAGGGAAAGAGTCGGATATGCACAAGAGACAAATGCATTTTTCAATACCGTGACCTCATACCTAAGACAAGAGCCTACAGGGATGAAGTATGAAGGCTACCAGATGCTCGAGGGAGGGTTGCTGACTTACAGAAACAGATTGTATATTCCCAACTGTGACGACTTGAAGAGGTTCATAGTGGATGAACTACATAAGAAACCATATATTGGTCACCCAGGATATCAGAAGATTATCACAACCATTAGGAAACAATTCTATTGGCCTGGTTTGAAGAAATACATAGCTAACTATCTAGCTAAGTGCCTAGAATGCCAGCAAGTTAAGGCAGAGCATCGACATCCAGCAGGATTATTACAGCCCCTATCGATCCCAGAATGGAAATGGGAAACCATCTCAATGGATTTAATCACTGGATTACCAAAGTCGAGCAAGCAAAATGATGTCATTGTGGTCGTGGTGGACAAACTGAGTAAGTCTGCTCATTTCATTCCTGTCAAATCAACTTGCAAGGCCATAGATATTGCCAACATCTTCATGAAGGAGATATTTAGACTGCATGGCATGCCCAAGGAAAACCGAGATACCAAGTTTACTTCGAACTTTTGGAAATCCCTAATGTCCGGTTTGGAGACAAATTTTTTATTCAACACAGCATATCACCCCCAAAATGATGGGCAGAAAGAAAGAGTGAACCAAATAGTAGAAGACATGCTAAGGATGCATGTAATGCATCGGCCTAAGAAGTGGGAAGACTACCTACCATTGGTATACTTTGACTACAACAACGGTTATCAAGAATCCTTGAAGATGAGACCTTTTGAAGTCCTCTATGGTAGACAGTGCAAGATTCCAATCAGTTGGAGCAATCCAGTGGACAAAATTACAATCGGACCCGACATGCTAAAAGAAATGGAACAACAAGTGGTTCAGATAAGACAAAATCTGAAGATTGCTCAGGATAGACAAAAACGTTACACCGACAGAAAGAGAACTCCCAGAGAGCTCAAGACCGAAGACCATGTGTTATCTCAGAGTTAGACCCAGGAAGAGTTCCTTGAGAATGGGAGCATGTGCCAAGTTTGTACCTCGATATTGTGGACCCTTTGAAGTCTTAGATAGAGTGGGGCCTGTAGCCTATAGGCTAGCACTTCCTCCCACAGTAAAGTCACATAATGTTGTTCATGTTTCATTACTGAAGAAATATGTACATGATACTAATCATATAATTCACTGGTCTGTGATCCAAGTGGAGAATTCATGCCAGAACCCCAATGCATATTAGACAGGAATGAAACCTCACTCAGGAACCGAACCATTGCACAGGTCAAGGTGCAATGGAAAAACTTTGGCCCGGATGAGGCTACGTGGGAAATGGAAGATGCCATGAGACAGGCATATCTGATTTTGCTTACTTCTATACAAACATATCATGTTGATAGATAGAACATCGAGGATGATGATTCCTTTAAGGGGGAGGGAATTGTAACACCCTATTTCCCCCAGTCTATAAATATAACTATATGGGCCAAAAAACTATGGGAAACTTAAAAGTGTGAATGTTTGATTTTATGGACCTTGTGTAGAAGGTCGATGAATGTAAATCTTGTTATTTTAATGGATAATGGAAACGTGTTGCATAACTGCTGAGAAGGGGATGTGCTAAGAAAGACCACGATTTCTAATTAAAAGGTGGAGGAGGGGACCCGAAATGATTGCATTAACCTCCACTGAATCATTACTATGTTGGTTTTAATTGCTCAAGATCAGAACAACCCTCTGAACCGAAATGAATTACAGTCAAGCTGGTAGGTGGGAAGACCTCCTCAAGAGTTAATGAGGGGATGGGGCAGACCGCCCATCTGTAAGGCTTCCAAACCTAACCACGGATTGGGGATTTGAGCCACACGCAATATTGTTGAGGAAGGCAAGAAAGGAAGCGTGGTGGTGGACAGAGGGGGACCTGTGAAGAATGCAGAAACTCTCGGGTCCAAGGAGGGATTGAAAGCGAAAAGTGAGTTCTGATCATAGGGGATAGAGACTGAGTCAGGAGGAGAGTAACCTCCATCCTCGTCTATTCCTGTATAAGGAGAAGGAGAGTAACCTTTGTCCCTAACTTTTGTTGACCTACAAGTGAGAGATTGAATCTCAAAGCATCGTGGCCTAAGCTCGAGGGTGGCCAGTGATAAATCCATCAGGAGTGATTGAGCCTATGTTTGGGTGGAAACGAGCACCCCTCTCAGTAGTCGCATCGTGCCTTATGGTTCTGATAAGTGTTTTTATGCCTTGTGCTTTGAATTGGAAATAATGAATTGCATGCTTGTATTTTATATGCCTAAAATGATCCCTGTACGGAATGATTAAGTTAGAAGTATGCGTTCATTCCTTGAGAACTTTCATATTTGTTTGATTTCCTTATGCGCTAGTTTAATCCCTCGGAATCACCTCCCATAGAACTTCATCACCATCCTAGAGTCGCGTGAGTACTTCCTGATTTGGTGGAGGTTGAACCCCGCAATCACTGCGAGGACAGAGTCCCATAAGCTTAGGAGAGGTAATACGTGTATGCACAGGCTCACTGCGAGGTAAGCAGAGACTGAGAACCACTTAGGTTATAGTCTTGATGAAGGAGCGCAAGAGGTGTGCAGAAGACCCTTCTAAGTGTTAAGTCCCGGAGGAAAAGTGCAACACTCTTAAATCCTTCATAACTGACGAAGCTTAGGAAGGATAGCGAGATTCAAGTATCAAAAGGGAATACCCTTTCATTTGGGAGATGAACGGACGAGATTCATTCAGGAGGAACCAAGGCTCGTCATGATCGTTAGATTTGAAGAAGGAGAGTAGGCATTAATGCCTCGACCACTTCAGCCTTCGCAAGTTCGCACATCGGGAGATTCGCGTGTTAGCGCAGTCAAGTCTTATGAAATCTGATGACACGAAATAACTTGGACCGTAGATCTAAGGATCTATTAGGTCCCTCCTTGACCGTTGGATTTGGTGCTCCGAAATATCGGCATTTCGGAAGTCCGGAATGTGGAGGAAGTTCTGACTTGGAGATTGCAAGTCATGAGATCCTGACATCATCAGAACCGTCCATTGGAAGGGACGCGTGGCAAGAGATCAGCGTTTCACTGACTCACAGGAGGAAAAATTCAAAGGGGAGAATAGTGATAACTCATAAGACCCAAGTTCGCAATTTGATAGTCGCCATCAAATCCAAAGGAGTGCGAGCTGTTGATTTGGTGCTCTGAAATATCGGTATTTCAGGAGCTGGGAGAACAGAGGTGAATCATATCGGGAGTTTCTGATACATGAAATTACGACGAGATCTGGACCGTCGAAATGGGAGAGTCGAGGCGACTCACACGCAAGGACCCAATACGTGATTTCACGACACGCCTTTTGATTAGGCTTGTGTTCATAGGTAATGGTCACGTGGAGGAGGATAAAGGAGGAGCTAGCATGTGTTAGTCCCCTATCGAGATTTTGGGGAGAGTCGGGGTGACTCACATGTAGAATACCCGACATGCGAAGTCCCGAAACGCCTTTTGGGTAGACAGGCGGTCACAGCCCGTGGCCACGCGAGAGAAACTTGCGTCTAGTGATTGATCGTGCAGGTCGAGTTTCAGAAGGAACTAATCTGGTCCATAAATAAGAAGGGCGCAGATTTGAATCGTCGATTTTAGACGTTATTGCCAAGATCATGAGATCGATGATCCCGTAGCTTTGCGGGGAAAGGAGCTACGAGGAGTTTAAGATGTTGAGGGCGAACTGCAATTCAAACCATGGTTTCATCAAGAGGACATGTGGAGGGGGGTGAGAGCATTGTAGGCCCAAAAACGGTTTGACCCCAAACCGCTTGTGGTTGTGCCCACAATCGCGTGGTCATCGCCAAGGTCACATCAAGAGAGGGGGCTTATCAAACAAAAGGAGCTAACGCCCGACACTCTAAGTTTTCGCAACAGGGCGAAATGGAAGGTCGCGGGTGCCCTTAAAACTGCACCAAGAGACCGAAAGGTTCTGCATTTAACTATAGAACGAGACCATCGAGGTCTCAGAAAATTGTTTGGCTTCAGAATTGGAGATCCTCGACCAAGAAGTTGAACTGGTCCCCTGACCTTCCAAATTATGAACCATGAATGGAGATTCTGTCCTTTAAGAAAAGTGAAAAAATTTATTCCTCATCGTGGGTGTGTTGCAAATTGGTATCAGAGCATGGTTACAACACTTGACCTGCTTGGGCTCACGGATGAGTCACTTAAAAACTCTATTTAGAGTACTTTTAAAGGAACGACACTCTACCTTACCTCTTTCTTAAAAGGTTTGATTTAAAAATATCAATAAAGAAAAGAATGAAATTTTCTACCATGTGTATGCGTTTAAGACATTGAGCCATGTATTATTCATAAACTAATAGATTGTTAGCTAACAATAAGTGTTTTTTCCAACACTCGAGTAGTCAGTGAATCACAGGAAAACTCCAATACTAAAGGATGGTGACATGTCATGAAGTGGGGGATGGCTCCCACAATAGAGACGAAGAATCTGACGAAAGGAGGGCGGCGGAAACCCCTCCAGATCTGGCTGAAACTGTAAGGAGCCTCAAGGCCGAGTTATAGAGTGTCAAGGATGACAATGAGAGATTGATAAAGGAGCAAGAGAAACAAACAAAAATTAGCATAGTCTTGCTACAGAGCTTATCCGACATACAAAGGCAACTGCAACACGAACTCGCAACCAGTCATGCGGACCGACGACACAAGAAGAGAAGTCGAAGTCCACCTGAGACCCGAAAACATGACTCCATAAGTGACCCCACTGGGAGAAGTACCGCGAAGAAGGTCCAACCTTGAGGCAGGGGACACTCATCGGGAGAGTCCTCTGGAAAGGAAGTTGACAACTCTGAAGGATCTTCTAGTAGCAAGGCCAACTCGCACTCTCAGAGGAATGGAAAGAAATGGAAGCATTCCAAAACCCGTGGTCCTGAAGAGTTCAAGAAAGCCAAACCACCCCCTTTCGATGGAGAGATTAAGAAGGGAGAAGAGGCGGAAGCTTGGTTGCTTGGCAGAAGCTCCCAACTCTCTTTTCTGCTATTTCCTTGATGTTCATGCCAAAAAAATTGAATGTCTAAAATTATTGTAACAACCCATACAAAATTCCTCCCTTTAGCTTGCTTGCTTGACTCACACACTTCCCCAATTTGGTTGTACTCAACTCCCATATTCCCAATAACTATGGGATGTGACTTCTTACACCCAACCTCTTACATGCGGTCAATGATTGGCATCGGGAACACTCAATAGCAAATTAGAATGTTCATATATTAATAGTAAATTTAGGAAATGGGTTGAATTAATAAACATGGGTAATTCCCCCTTGGACCCCTCTTAGTGATTCTCTTAGACCCTGCCCTCTCTTGTGGATTAATCCATCCCCCATATCTGTCCATATCCCCCAACAACTAGCATCACATATTATTATTAAAATTTAGAAATACAATTCGCATATACATCACTTGGTCGAAGCCACACATTATATCTACATTAAGCATTAATTAAACTGGGGATTATATCAGGGATCTTACAACCTTAAAAATAGATTATACATATATATATTAGATTTTGGGATAGAGTGGGAGGAAAGGGAAATGGGCTATGTGAAAACCCTAAGTAGGAAACCGCAGAAACCTTAGACAGTTTTAGAAGGCGATGATGTCTGAGTGGAAGGTGTTGGTGGCTATCGAAAGGAAGTTTCTTCAGGATGACGGAGGATGAAGAATTAGTTGGTTATTATTCAAACTTGTTGGATAGTCAGGCGATCTGGATTGAGTCAGTTGGCTACCAGATGGATCTCCCATCTGAGTATCTCCACGTAACACCTGGGCACGAGAATTAGATGGGGTTTGGTGGGGCTACACCATTTGAGGCCATCTCTGAGGTTGACTTTGTTTAGTCTGGGTCTCTCTTTGCATCCTCAACCTATGGAGGTGAGTTTGGCAATCGGTTTGGCACTAGGTCTTGGTGCCTCGTATGTAAATATTTGGATTCAGGTGGAAACACAACCTCCAGCAAGCACGTCCCCTTTTCACTTGGAAGACTCGCCTCATGTTGTGACTATTTTTAGGGAAGGGTTCTCGCTCTGAGAGATTGAATATTTTGGCCTTTCGTCTGCTTTCGAGCCTCTCTAAGGAGATTTAGATTTGATTATTATTTTTGGAAGAAGTTGGACCACGTAGGGGTTTTCTCCCCCGTTATCATCTACGTTGATTTCTTTCCCACCTTTGTTAAGAGAGGTTGCTCGCTCGACCTAGTTGGTTTCATTTCATCCCTATGGGAGCAGACAAACCCTAGCGAAAGTATAGAGGTCTCAATGGGTGTCAAGGAAGCTATTGTAACTAAGGCTCTGAGGGAGGTTCCCCCAAGTAGGGATAGATCAACATCCAAGAACGATAAAACCAGTCCCTACCGTAGGAAGTACAAATGCATCAAGATAAAGGGAAAGGAAATTAAGCTAGTGTTGGGTGTAGATATTAAAATTCCACGGGTAGTGGACATGGATGAGACCATTGTTGTTAAAAGGGCGTGAGGGCACCAATTTGGTATCAAAACTTTGAGGTAGTGGGTCGAAAATACCTGGTCCAAATATTTTAATCCCCTCCCATTAGTACAGTTGTTGGTGAGGGGTTGGTTCCTTTTCAAGTTCAAGAAAGTTGAAGAGGTGGGACAGGTTCTAAAATCCAACTGGAACATTGAATCCTCCCCGTCTTGGTCAAATTTTGGACACAACTCTTTGATGTAAGGATGGAATTGATGTGACACCAATTTGGGTTCGTCTAACAAGTTTACCGATAACATTCTGGAACACAAAGAGCTTCAAGGACCTAGGAAACGCCATGGGGGTTTTTCTAGACACAAACATGTCATTCCAGTCAACATCCGAAATGACATTTGCTCAAATTTCGGTTTCTTTGAATGTTAAAGAGGGGCTGGCGAAGAAACTTGAGCTGGTGGCAGAGAATAAAAGCTATATATTAGAAGTTGGACTATGAAGGGGTGCCCTTCCTTTGTTGTCGATGCCATCTATACAGACACATATCTAGCCAATGTTTCATGCCCCTTCAAGTTCAGTATGGAGGTTCTCGCTTGATAAGGACAATGAAATTCCCAATGCCACATGAGAAGGTAGACATATCTCCACCCATTCATCATCAGGATCGGTAAAAGGAAGCAAATTCATCGACAAAGGACCTTGTAGATGAAGTTGAAGGCGATGGGTCGTCTTCTCAAGCCAAGGCTATTGTACTTCAATATCTAGAAATCAAAGAGGAGCCTGCAACTCTGGACACCTTGCTCACTGTGGAATCAAGTCGGGGGTTTAATCCCCAGTTAGGTATGCCTTCTCTTCCCCCTCACTCTATTAATTTTTTTTATCGATTATCTGACCCTATTGGGACGAGATTGGTCGACCCCTCTAAAATATATTTCCCTTCGCTCTAAGGCCTTTGGTTTCTCAAAAAGAAAATTTGTCGAGCCCCTCTTTAGCTCATTGTTCTCTTGTTCATGAAAAGCCCTATCTCCCCTCGACAACTGTAAATTTATAGGTTGAATATTTGGTGGACTTTGAAGAGGCAACGGTTTCCTACCATCTTAAGAATATATGTATCCCTACCTTGTCTATTGTAAGCAAAGGTGTAGAAGGTTTGGGCCAAAACCCAGTGGCCTCGGTAGAGAAAAAAGGTCGGGGGAGGAAATATCACCTGTCAAATCCCAGAAAAGGGCTATTATGGATATGGTAGCTGGCAAACAACTCTCCATTTTTGGGGCCCTTAGAGCATCGTTAGCCCAAGAAAGGGTCCCATTATGAAGTTTCTCTCTTTCAAATACAAGGGTGTGGCAAGCCCCTCTAAAACATCAACCATTAAAAGGCTGGGTGAGTCCAACCAACCTGATATTATTTTCCTCCAAGAAACATTGGGAGATAGACCTATTTTTGTAAAAGTTTTGGAAACCCTCTTCAAGAATTGGAGTTTTGCAGGCACTGATTCTAGGGGACAATCTGAGGGTTTGGAAATTTGGTGGAATACCCGCATTATCAAATTACAAAACTCTTGGGGGTTTGATTCAAGATTGGGATTGGAAATTTGCTCAGCGGGTTTGGGGATGGTATTCATGGTGATCAGTGTTTATGGGCCTTACCTTGATCGCATGCCCTTGTGGGACTCGCTGGTCAGGAAAACATTTATGAGATATGATGCGATCATTTTAGGTGGAGATCTCAACTTCTCTTTGGGAGCTGCAGAAGTATGGGGGCCTAAGGCACGAGTTGACCCCTTGTCTGACTATTTCACTCATATCGTAGAAGAACATGAGTTGGTCGACATATCCATGGTCAAATTAATCCCTACATGGAGGAACGAGAGAGCAGGGGAGGACAAAATTGAAAAGAAACTTGATTGGTTCCTAGTGTCAGACAAACTCTTGGAGAAACACCTCCAATTGAGATAATGGATCAGAAGTGGAGGTGAATCCCACCACTGCGCAATCCTTCTAGAGATTGCATGAGACATGAGGAAAGTTGAAAGCCCATTTAAGTTGAATTTGGCCTGGCTCAAGGAGGAGACCTTTCACTATTTGGTAAAGGACAACTAGATCCCTTGAAACCATCGAACTCAGGTCCCAATTGCAATTCAATTTGCAGCAAATCTAAAGAGGGTGAAAAGGGAAACGATGTAATGGGCACACTCTAAGAGGCAAAGGGATGAGAAGGAGCTCACTGATATAGAATCTGATCTCCAATCTATCTATGACTTTGAAGGGGGGATTTGCATCCTTAGAAATAAAAGAAACTAAGAAACTTTGATGACCTTAGAAAATAAGAGAAGGCAACTATTGGATGACAGAGAAGCAACATGGCTTTTAAAGAGTCGTGTTCTTTGGCTGGAATGTGGGGATGAAAATACAAAGTTATTTTAGGCATATGCGAAGGGCAGGAAACTTTCAAACACCATTTGGAGCTTGAGCAATCACTTAGATAGAATTGTCACCTCTTTTGAGGGGTTGGCCCAATTGGGGAAGAGTCACTTTCAGAATATATTTAAGGAAGACGAGAGGGTTTCAATTGTTGATATAGTTAGGATGGCCCTTTTCTTTTCGATCTTTGTAAATGAAGAAGATAATAGATTGCTAATGGAAGAGGTCATTGAAGAGGAACTAAAGGAGGTCCTTCACAACTTCCAAAAGGATAAGAGTCTTGTGTCAGACTGATGGTCAATTGAGTTTTTCTTAGGCCTCTATGAACTAATTGGCCTAGACATTTTGAAGGTGGTAGAGGAATCTCGTTTTGAGGGACACATGCATGCACCACTCAACTCCACCTCATTGCCTTCATTCCAAAGATTGATCTTCCCCATTCTTTAGAAGATTGCATACCATTATCACTTTGCAACTATATCTACAAGGTGATGGAAAAATTAATTGCGAGAAGAATAAAGACAATCATATCTACATCAATATCCATAGAACAATTTGGCTTCTTCGAGGGAAGATAGATGCATGAAGCAATCAAAGTGGCACAGGAAAGCCTACACAATACTAAAACTAGGAAAATGAAGGGAGGAGTCCTCAAAATAGACTTGTCCAAGGCATTTGAAAGAGTGAGTTGGTTTTACATTAGGCTTCCATTAACTCAATTGGGGTTTGAAGTGCCTTTCAGAAATTGGGTAATGAGCTTCATTTTGATGGTTTCCTTTCGTGTTCTCATAAATGGGTTTGACTCTCCCTTCTTTCATGCAAAGCGAGGTTTAAGACAGGGAAGCCTCCTGTCTCCACTCCTCTTTTTACAAGTAGGAGAAGGACTCAGCAGAGCATTGAGTGAAGCCAAAAATTAGGGTGAGTTTCAAGGAATTTCAATCTCTAATAATGTTTGGATAACACACCTACTTTTTGTAGATGATGTCTTGATCTTCTGTATTGGACTACGTGGGGATACGGACAAACGGCATGATGTTTTGGAACTTTTTGGCCGGGCCACTAGTATGCATATCAATGAAAGGAAATCCTCGATTTTTCATCTTAAACCTAGAGGAAGTAGAGCCGAATCATTATATCCCTCTTTTTCCTTTTGAACTGAGATATTATGATGTTATGTTAAATTACTTAGGCTTCCGTCTGAAGATGAACAACTACAAGAAAGAATATCAGTCCTTGCTTGTAGCAAAGTTGGACAAAAGGTTAAAAGTATGAAATTTTATATGGCTCTCTAAGGCAGGCAGGATGGTGCTGGTAAAATCGATTCTGGAAGCCATTCTAGTATATTGGATGTCCATAGCCTAGATCCCTTTAGGAGTGCTCGAAAAAGAAAGAAGGATCTGCTTCAGATTTTTATGGGTTGGGACAAAGGAAAAATATGTCCTCCCATGGGTTAAATGGGAACAATTGGTTTTCCCAAAAGTACTTGAAGCTTGGGGATTAAAAAAAAATGTTTTATTATCCAAATCTTTGGCGACCAAATCAAGCTGGAGATTGATAAAAACAGAGAGCCTTTGGACGACTGTAGTCACTCACAAATACATCCATCCAGATTCTATCGAGGAATGGATTTGAACCCTGATTAAATCAAAGCCTAATTGCTTGGTCATTTGGAAGGTGATCATCAATTTTTTTCATGTTGTTGGGGAAGGACTAGCATGGCGCATTGGAAATGGAACAAAGGTGTAGATTGGATTAGATCCTTGACCAAGCAATGAGATAAGTCACGCGTTACCTTTATACCTGCTTCATTAACTACACACCCAAGGATATTATTATTTTCATTAGATAGTTGATCAAGGCCAATCCACTCTTTGGAGTCAAGGCTGGAAGACAACAACCTAAGTAGGGTTGGGGGAGCTTCACTCAACTTCATGGAACAATTATATCATATATCTAGGAGCCTCCCATATTCAGATAACATACCAAGAGTATGAACTAGTGTGAAAACATGCCTTGTATGATGTTTATTCTCCAAAATTGAGATACATTCAACTTAATATAGACATTCAATAAATATATATATATATATTTATACACATAT